>CM060847.1:14673778-15273778 GCA_030737835.1 Acorus gramineus | reverse complement strand
CTTTGTGGGGCAGGGGGAATTAAAGAGATGAGTATAGAAAAAAAAAAATTAGGTGTTTGCTATAGGGATAAAATTATTTTTTTTTAAAAGGTGGGCACATGAAATATTGGGGTTGACTGGAGGGGTATTTGGGCAATTCACTCAGAAATGAAACAAGCCCATCTTTAGCTCGCCTTGTCTCCATTACGAACTGTTCATAATTTCATATTACTTAAGTCTCCATCAATTTGCCTCTTGTGACTTTTAGTAGGATCCTTTTGGGATAGGATCAAGCTTTTAAGAGTGCTGATCATTGAAGAGTACACTCAATTTTTAAGATAGGATCAAGCTTTTAAGAGTACACTTAATTTTTTTTCAGTCTAAAACACAGACCTATATATCTCGTTATAGACTCAATAAAATATATACCTCATTAGATGATGTATATACCTCATTAAATTTTTTCTTACACTTATTAGAATGGGTTCATTTTCCAACTTTTAAATGTGGGCATATATAGTAAGCTAATCATTGTTGTTAATTACGCTTCTGTGCGGCGTTGGAATTAATTCACATAGATCAGATGTTGTCACGTGGACAAGTTAGAAGACTGAACATTAAAAAATTGAGCATTAAGCCCCTGTTTGAGTAATGAAATAAGTGGGGATTAGAGTGAAATAGGGATGAATAAACTCAAAAATATGTTTGTTTATAAAAAATAAGTTGGTATAGCTATGCTAAAATAGATGATAATAAGTTGAGATTTGTATTTTAAACCTCAATTGGAATTGCATTATTCTATACAATATATTCTATTGGTATAAAGGGGGGCATATATGTCAAAACATATATCGGTACATTTTACAAATCAGGGGTAAATGTCATATCATTTTTTTTTATTTTTTATAATTATATATCAATATTTTATTCACCTTTTATTCATAACTGATCAATTAAATAATAAAAATTTTATTATTACATTTTTTGACGAGAAAAACTAAAACACAAGTAAATAAAAAATAATTTATTTTTTTACGTACACTGAAATGATCATCAATACCAAAATAACTTATATTGTTATCCAAATAGAAATGATCACGCTGAATCAAAATGGGGACAGAAGTGGAAAGAACAAAACACGGTTAAGAAATCATATGCAAATTAAAATATAAAAAAATTACTCATGCTTCAAAAACAAAATATTTCCAATAAAAAGATTTCAAAAGAACCCTTATAAATATATTTAATAGAATCAAAAGGCATGCATTACAACTTCCAATTTGGATTATCCGTGAAAAATAGGAAATGAACATAATTTTCTATATGGGTTACATGCTCTTATAAGTAAGAGTTTATTAAAAAATAACAATATTTTTTTTTACAGTACTACCTACATGTCCTGTTATTAATGGCTATTATAAGAGATCTCAGTGTTTTTTTCACAGAGAATCCAAACTCCTCAACTTCTAAATAAATTTTGACAACTTGATGCATTCATGATTTGATCGATGGAGGGTTTTGAGTTTTGACAAGTGACTATATTTGGCAAGGAGTTTGAGTTATAAAGCTTGCTCAAATGGTTTAAAAATGGTTATCACTTGCTTGGCTCACACAAAGATGAAGTCCATTCCCGTTTATAGCCCATATGCAGTTTTTAATAATTTTGATTTTTTTTCAAAACTATATACGCAAGTATATATTATTAGTAATGTATATATTTAGATAAATCACTACATGTTTTTATTTTGAAAATTTTGAATTGAACATATATGATAATAGAGCAATATATATTATAACATATACTTCACTATTAGAGTGTATAGTTAACTAAGTGATTACTTTGAATTACATGACAACATATTGGACTGTCATTTAATTTCTTTCTTATAAGATACATTGAAAATGATATGTTCAACACGTTTTAGAGCCCCATTTACTGTTCACATTGGTTTTTTTTTTTTATCATACACTCTTTCATCGAAATGCATATATGCTGTTATATGAAATAAAATATATACTGAGATACATTAATGTTTACTTTCACTTTGCAATTTTTTTTTTGTCATATACTAATATAAAATCTTATACAATATGATATATTGTGCTATTATTACAGATTGGGCTGCAAAATAGATTAAATGTATCAGCGCTCATTTTTGATGGGTGGGTTGGGTTCAAGAGCAACATTGAATAATGGAGAGCTTTGGGACATGGGTCTAAAAGATTGTCTTTTTGATGGAGCCATCTGATAAAGGAGACAGGATGCAGTCAGGACGGGATCCAATCAGCTCGGTAAGTATCAAACTGGATGACGTAAAAATTGAACTGTACCACTTATAAATCGAACTGCACAACTAATTGTCAGATATATATTTCACCCTCCTATTGGATACTGATGATACTTAAAAATTCATATTTTCTTCAATAGTTGATTGGATCAAATAAGAGAGTGAAATATATATCCAACAATTAGTTGTGCAGTTCGATTTTCATGTCGTCCAGTTTGATACTGACCGGATCCAGTCCTGATAAAGTGGGCCTCTCCCTAATCTTCTCCTTTTTGGGCTTCATCACACAAAGTCTGATTTGTAATCCATCTTACAACTCCAAATATGTTGTAAACTAAATAGAATATGATATATAGGAGTATATAAATAAACCACACAAGCATATAGAGAAGAGAAGTAGAGAGAGATTCTTATTCACTTTGTTGGTTGAATACAAGAGAGAACCCCTCTATTTATAGAGTGCATAGAGGAATCCCAAAGGTGGAGAGTTACAAGTCTATAGAGGTGAGGGGGAGATAGTGGGGCACTAATGGGAGTGTTATGGAATAGAAGAGTGGGGGAGGTTATGGAGTTGAAGAGTGGGGGAGGTTATAGTTTAAAGAGAAGTGGTGGTTATCCACCATATTCACAACACTCCCTTGGATGACCACCACGCTAAGAAAATTGCTTCATTAAAACCTTGCTTGGAAAACCCAATGGGAAAAAACCAAAGCGAAGGAAAAAGAGTACAATGTAACTTAATCGTATAATAGTGTATGCGTTTGACACTGCCTCATTAAAACCTTGCCAGGAAAACCCAATGGGACAAAACCTAGGCGAAGGAAAAAGAGTACAGTTCGCAAAATGTCATAAAAATTACTCCCCCTCATAAGTACAAGATTTCAAGAATTTTGGTCGCAAACTCGTCGCATCCCGATTTCATACACCAGCTTCTTGAATGTTGATGTCGACAAAGCTTTAGTAAACAAATCTGCAAGATTGTCCTTTGACTGAATTTGTTGAACATCAATTTCATGTCTCTGCTGGAGCTCATGAGTGTAAAAGAATTTTGGAGAAATATGCTTTGTTCTATCACCCTTGATATATCCCCCTTTGATTTGAGCAATGCATGCTGCATTGTCTTCATATATAGTTGTTGGAACATCTGTAATGAGAGATAGTCCGCATGCAGTACGAATATGATGAACCAAAGACCTTATCCACACGCATTCCCGGCTTGCTTCGTGGAGTGCAAGAATCTCAGAGTGGTTAGAAGACGTGGCGACCAAAGTCTGTTTCGTAGATCGCCAAGAGATTGCTGTGCCACCGCAAGTGAATACATAGCCTGTTTGTGAGCGAGCCTTGTGAGGATCTGAAAGATATCCTGAATCTGCATAACCCTTTAGTTGTGCACCATTATTGGAATCCTTTGCATAGAATAGACCCATGTCTGACGTTCCACGAAGATAACGAAAAATGTGCTTCACACCATTCCAATGCCTTCGAGTTGGTGCAGAGCTAAATCTGGCCAATAAATTAACTGAAAATGCAATGTCAGGTCTAGTGCATTTGGCCAAATATAATAAGGCACCAATTGCACTAAGATATGGTACTTCAGGACCAAGAAGATTTTCAGTATCTTCTTTTGGACGAAAAGGATCCTTTTTGGGGTCAAGTAACCTTACTACCATTGGAGTACTTAATGGATGACATTTGTCCATATTAAAACGCTTCAGGATTTTTTCAACATATGTTGTTTGATGAACAAGTATCCCATTTGAACTTTGCTCAATTTGCAAGCCGAGACAATATCTTGTTTTTCCAAGATCTTTCATTTCAAACTCCTTTTTCAGATATTCGGAAGCCTTTTTGAGCTCTTCAGGAGTCCCAATTAGATTAATATCATCAACATATACTGCAATAATGGTAAATCCGAGTTCCATTTTCTTAATAAATACACAGGGGCATATTGGATCATTGACATATCCTTCTTTTATTAAGTACTCACTAAGACGGTTATACCACATTCGTCCAGATTGCTTTAATCCATACAAGGATCGTCTTAACTTTATTGAGTACATATTTCGTGGTTTTGCTTCAGGCAATTTTAGTCCTTCAGGAACTTTCATATAAATGTCGGTATCTAATTTTCCATATAAATATGCAGTAACCACATCCATTAGCTGCATGTCAAGTCCTTCTGAGACTACAAGACTAATTAAATACCGAAATGTGATTGTGTCCATCACAGGAGAATATGTCTCTTCAAAATCTATCCCAGGTCTCTGCAGGAAACCCTGTGCCACAAGACGAGCTTTGTATCTAACAATCTCGTTTCTTTCATTTCGTTTTCTCGCAAACACCCATTTACATCCTACTGGTTTAACACCTTCAGGGGTTAGGACTACTGGTCCAAATACTTGGTGTTTTGCAAGTGAATCCAATTCTGTTTGAATAGCAGCTTTCCATTGTGGCCAACAATTTTTTCGTCTGCATTCATCCACTGAACGTGGTTCTAAATCATTATCTGAAATGATTTCTGTAGCTACTGCAAATGAGAATATATCATCAACAAGCACTTGCTTTCGATCCCACAATATTTGTGAATTTGCATAATTTATGGAAATTTCTTCATTTCCATGTACTTGTTCTTCATGCACGGGCGTCACTTCAGGGACGTCAGTCTCTTCAGGGACTTGTGTCACTTCAGGGACTTCTTCCTCTATAGGAGTTATTATTGTGGGTCTTTCAAGTGTTTCATACTCTTCTAGAGAATTATTCTTCATTGTTTTTCTCCTTCGGGGAGCTGAATCTTTTGAGCCTATAGGTCTTCCACGCTTCAGGCGTGTTTTTGTTGATTCATTAGCCGGCATATTAGCAGTTTTTCCTATTGGAACATTAATTCGAGCTGGAGTATTAGCAGCTGGAATATGTGATTTCATCACTTTTGCTGCATCATTGAATGCATCTGGCAATTGATGCGCAATTCTTTGAAGATGAGTGATTCTTTGCACTTCAGTTTCACATTGATTAGTGCGAGGATCAAGATGAGACAAAGATGGAGTTTTCCATAAGTTCACGTCGTTCTTCTGGCGACGGATTTTCTCCCCCTAATGACGGGAATATTGTCTCATCAAAATGACAATCCGCAAATCGAGCGGTAAAAACATCCCCTGTCAATGGTTCAAGATATCTTATAATAGAGGAGAATCAAAGCCTACATAAATTCCCAATCGACGTTGAGGGCCCATTTTAGTTCGTTGTGTAGGGGCAATAGGAACTTGTACAGCACAACCAAAAATTCGAAGATGTGAAATATTTGGTTGATGACCCAGTACGAGCTGTAAAGGGGAATATTGATGATAAGCAGTTGGCCGAAGGCGAACTAATGCTGCTGCATGCAATATAGCATGACCCCAAGCTGAAACGGGTAATTTTGTCCTCAAAAGCATAGGACGTGCAATTAGCTGAAGATGCTTAATAAATGATTCAGCTAATCCATTTTGGGTGTGCACATGAGCAACAGGGTGTTCAACATCGATGCCATGCGACATACAATAGTCGTTAAAAGTTTTCGATGTGAATTCACCAGCTCCATCAAGACGTATTGACTTTATATGATAATCCGAAAAATGCGACTGTAATCGGATTATCTGAGCAAGTAGTCTTGCAAATGCAGCATTCCGAGTGGATAATAGACAAACATGCGACCATCTAGCAGATGCGTCTATCAATACCATAAAATACTTGAATGGTCCACATGGGGGGTGGATTGGGCCACATATATCCCCTTGGATTCTTTGCAAAAATGTTGGTGACTCAACATTGACTTTTGTAGGGGATGGTCTAACTATCAATTTTCCTTGTGAGCACGAAGTGCATTGATAGTGATTAGGTAAAAGAATCTTCTGGTTCTTTAACGAATGCCCAAATGAATTATCAATTATTCGACGCATCATTGTAGATCCTGGATGCCCGAGACGATCATGCCAAAGTGTAAAAATATCTGAATCATAGAACTTCTGGTTCATTACAGCATATGATTCGATTGTTTTTATGGTTGTATAATACAACCCAGATGAGAAAGCATGAAGTTTCTCTAATACATGTTTTTGGCCTGAAACAATTGAAGTAATACATAAATACTCCATATTGTTTTCATTGATAGTCTCAATATGATATCCATTAAGACGGATATCCTTAAAACTTAGCAGATTTCTTCTGGATCTTGCTGAATATAATGCATCATTAATACAAAATTTTGTACCTCCTGGTAATATTATATTTGCTCTTCCGGAGCCTTCAATTAATTTCGTAGTACCAGAAATGGTATTAACATTTGCATTGATTAATGTCAATGTCGAGAAATATTGTTTATTTCGTAGGATCGTATGTGTTGTAGCGCTGTCTGCTAGACAAATGTCACCAACCATAGCCATTCTTGTAAAAAAAAAAATGAAATAAATAAGATAAATATAAAAATAAGAAAAATGGATTTTAGATAACAAAGAAAAATTATAATTATAAAAATTATAAAAGTCTGATCGTACATCAGGTACGTGACCATATTTTTAAAGCACCAAATACATAACAATCATTTTCCTTGTGTTAGGGGTTTGTTCTGCAACCCTTTTCCCTTCAATTATGCTTTTGTTTAATAGCAAATCACTTCTAGTGATTTGAGATATTTTACAAACTTTATGATTGTTGTGCTTTCTCAACTATATAAATCATGATCTCATCATTCATGACCACAACTTCCATGGCGAACATAAAATAAAATGCATTTACTTCGGGTAATGATGCTATGCCATTGAGTTGAGTTATATGATATTTTAAAAAAATCGTTGTTCGGCAACGAGAATATATAAAATTGGTGCTCTCAATATTGCTACAACTGGAGCATATTTGAGGCATAATGGCCGGTGGACCTTTGTCAATGAGGTATTAATCTTTAAATCCTCTTCATTATGATGATGATGATGGTGAAATCTAATCATAATTTACATGTTCCTGCTGGGATACATGGATCCTTTTTTTTTTTATTATTTGGTCCTTCAAGGACCTGAAAAATATATCATATAACTTTTGTTTGGTCCTACAGGGACACGAACAATCATGATTTTTGTATAGTCCTTCAGGGATAGAACAAAATAAAATTTTACATGATCCTTCAAAGATTCATATAATCATAATTTTTGTACAGTCCTTCAGGGATAAAATAAAATAAAATTTGTATGATCCTTACAATATAATCATAGTCTTTCAGGGACATTTTAATCATATCTTTTACATGATTCTTCAAGGATCCATGTAATAATTTTTGTAGTCCTTCAAAGATTCATATAATCATAATTTTTGTACAGTCCTTCAGGGATAAAATAAAATAAAATTTGTATGATCCTTACAATATAATCATAGTCCTTCAGGGATAAAATAAAATAAAATTTGTATGATCCTTACAATATAATCATAGTCCTTCAGGGACATTTTTAATCATATCTTTTACATGATTCTTCAAGGATCCATGTAATAATTTTTGTAGTCCTTCAGGGATAGAATAAAATTTGCATGGTCTTAATTGGAACACATTATTCATAACTTCTACATGGTCCTTCAGGGATCCATGTAATTACAATTTTTGTATGATCCTATAGGGACACATGACATTGTAACATTAAAATGAATTTTAAATCAAATATAAATATCAAATTAATTGATATTTGTGAGAACTTCTGGTTCTACACATAGATGTATAATATTTAAATTTTAATAAAAGATGACAAACATGAAACAGTTACATGAAAAATAAATAATCAAATGATAGATGCTGCATACTGTTGCATGAGAAAATTGCATACTAGTTTTCATAAATTAATCATATCATAACATATGTATGGAAAATTTTCACGGGGATTGCATGCATGGAAAATAAAAGATAGATGTATGCAGTACATCAGATGAAAATAAAAGATGTATACGGGTTCTACACATAATTTGCATACGGTTCCATGCATATTGAAAAAAAAAAATCATATGTATGTAGTAGATGATTTACATAAAAATACATAACATCAAAGGAGAGTATATTTTTTTTTATATAGATCATTAAGAACCCATCGATACAAACCTTTCTCTTTAACAAAGAGCTTCTCGTGCTGATAACGTGTTGTAAACTAAATAGAATATGATATATAAGAGTATATAAACAAACCACACAAGCATATAGAGAAGAGAAGTAGAGAGAGATTCTTATTCACTTTGTTGGTTGTATACAAGAGAGAACCCCTCTATTTATAGGATGCATAGAGGAATCCCAAAGGTGAAGAGTTACAAGTCTATAGAGGTGAGGGGGAGATAGTGGGGCAATAATGGGAGTGTTATGGAATAGAAGAGTGGGGGAGGTTATGGAGTTGAAGAGTGGGGGAGGTTATAGGTTAGAGAAGTGGTGGTTATCCACCATATCTCACAACAAAATATATATTTTGTTAGAATATATATTTTTTTACATTTTCTGTAAATAGATTGATACAATTCATTAGAATAAATATTTATTTTATATTTATGAAGATATATACTTAGTTACATCAAATATACACCTTTAAAAACAGTTGAAGAGTGAGGTAAATATAAGAATATATCTGCCCCAATTTCTATTCATATTTTTACTCCAAGGTTTTATCTTTATACAAAAAACATGTATAAAGACATGTATGTTTTGGGAGGTTAAAGAAATAAGACTAGGTGTATGTGAATTCCAAATTAATTTTTATTGCTTCTATATTTTCGGTCACAAATATGTCATAGGATACAAAAGTGATTTGAGTGAGGACCAAATCAATTTTTGTGCCCTTTGGGGGAAATGTTTTCCATTATGATTCCCAACATCAATGTACTTCATTCTTTATATTCAGATTTGGTGATGTATCAGTGAACTAGAATTAGATCGCATCAATCAGATCGCATCAGTTTTGGTAAATCTCTTGTATTCAAAAAATCATCATATAATTTTATATGTTAAGCAGAGGAGGTGACATTAAGGAATAACCATCTCAAAAGTTTCAACTCTATTTGTAGTCTCATACCACACGTTTGATTTGGTTTTGAAAGAATATATTTAACCAATGAACCATTTGTAAATTTGGAGTACATATTTATATTTATATGAATTCAATGCATATATTTTTTTACTTCTTTTTATAATAGAGTATATATTGATATAATAAAGTATATATTGTGTTAGGTGACTTTAGTGTCAATGATATCTTGATTGTGAATAAGGTTGCAAATGGATGAGTGTATAAGGCTTTTTTTAAATATTTTGCATGTGTTTAAATATTTGATAATATCTAATATATCCTAGATAATATCTTCTCAGGATCAATTCATGTTTAATCTGTCCTACAATCTCTTTTAACCATATATTTATTTGAAAAAGAATTATATTGTTTTGGTTGTCATTGCATATATGAGTTAAGATTTTGAATTCTAGGATAGATTACATCTTAGATATTATCTATGATATATTAGATATTATCAAAAATTTAAACACAATCAAAATTAGGTATAATTTAATTTTCAAAATTAATATTTAGTTAAAGAGAATCCAATAGATTAGATTTTATCTAATTTTTAAAATTGTGTATATGTTAAAACAAAAAACGCCAAGGGTGATAACGCCATCTCCATTTGCATTTTTAACCGTAACAATAAAAAAACTAAAATTGCCGACGTAGAGGGTTTGACCTGATCAAGGTGATTGCCTTGATAAATATTGTGAAAACTTGATTATTTTGATAATTAGTCAATTAATGATGATTGATTTAGAAAAAAAAGCCTGAGTGTAGCCCCTTAACCAGATGGTGTCCAATGGGCCGGCCCAAATTCGATTCATCTGGTGCAAACCGCGTTACTTTTTTCTTCGTAAGCCCTCTTTTAATCATGATAATGTTACGTATAGTTTTTTTTTTCAGTTTCAATTTCAATCTACATAAATTTTTAATATATATAGTATACATGCTTCTATAAAAATAAAATATATATTTTAATGAATTGCATTTCTACATTTATAAAAAAATGTGAAAAATTATATCCGAAGTATCTACTTTATTAATATGAGTATATGTTCTATTAATTTTTTATTGATGCATATGGGACTGGAATTGGGGCTGTAAAAAAAATACGTGTAACAACACTCTATAATTATTGCTTTAAACTGTCTTTCTTTGAAAGTTAGAAAAAGTCATTTTTAAAAACTTGAGATTGTTTATAGATGGATTCTTGTTCTTCTAAAAAGTTTCCAAATCTGTTATTAAAAAAATAACATTTTTTTTTTTTTACAAAATCATATTTCAAAAAGGATTTCGTAATTATATTGACAACCAGATTTGTTGGACGATTTATAATAACAAATAAAAACTAGTATAGTCAGGGTAAATAACATTACTTTTGCATCTGAAACATAACAAATTAAAGTATGATAATGTTATCTCCTGCTCCATTTCCAGTCTCAATTTCAATTTATATATTTTTTAATTTTTTTTAAAATAGCATACCTCTTCTAATAAGATACATGCTTTTATAAAAAATAAAGCATACTAGAACAAATATGTTTTGACCAACGAGTGGTACAAGAATTACTATTACAGACCCAAGGTACTAATGGGACCAAAGCCCATATAAAATCCAAGCCCACAAGAGCTTTTTTTTTTTTTTGCTGAATCCTTGGCATTCAACAATGTTCAAAGCGGAGCCCTCTTAGGAAGAGAGGGGGTGTCCTTAGTTATAAAGATAAATTTCAACAATCTCCCCACCAATTAATTTTTTAACAAAATTATAACAAACAGATCTGGTTTACAAGGTTGTAGAAGATTATTTTTAAATATTAATTAAGAAAATCTCAAATAACCCTACTAATTGAGTGGTCGTCCCAATTTAACTTTATCATGGTCCTCTGATATTTGTACATTAGATTCAAGACATAATTTCAACACTGTCCCACCTGAGGGAGGCCCCACTAGGCCTCACCAAACTCACACACTTGGCAACACGTCCATGCAAGACAAAACTCACAACTACTACACCTACCTAGTGATACTAATGCACCTTTTATATAATTGTATCAAATACATTTGAACCTGTCCCTCTCACTCCCATCTCTATGGGTCTCTCTTTTTTTTTATTCATTCTCATCAGTTATTTTTAGCTCATCTAGTTTGGGTGGATTAAAATAAAATGAAGTTTTTTTTTTACCTATCGAAATTTTTTCTTACCTCTACATGTTTACATGAAAGAAAAATATATTCATATGATGGTACATTTATTGTTTGTATGCATTTGTATTTGCAACTTGGGTACTCCCTGAATCACAAAATAGAAGTATATATTGTGTTCAAAAATATAATATGCGAACTCTAAACCGAAGACAATCTATTTTATTAGACCTGATTTGACATTGGGATAAGGTGTTATGATTAGACAATAATTAAAATTAATCACGTTATCTAATATGACATAAGGAACAAAAGGGATAAAACATGAACAATTATCTATATTTTGAAAAAAAAAGTGAGAATATTTTATTTAAGTAAAAGGTGGAACAAATTTATCTTCATTTTTAAACCACATTTTGTAAAACATAGACAATTTTTATGACTGCATTTCTGAAAAAACAAAAACCAAAAACTTCATAAAACCAAAATCAACAATATTAATGCCCTATTAATAGAAAGGGTAAACTTGATATTTTTTAATTTTTAATTTTTAAAGTTATTCCATATTTCAGATCATGTGATCTAAATGCAAAATTAATGATAAGAGCATAAAAAAATAGAGGTAAAAAAATGCATCACCAAATATAGATATGAATAAATAAGCTATTTTATTATAAATATTTATCCATTTATCAAACCTAGCCTTAGAAAATCAATGAAAGATGAAAAAATTAGGGACAAGTCCTCGAGGTTACCCTGTCTCAAGTTGTCTCAAGTGATATCATGGTTTTGATTTTTTGAAGGTATGTATTAATATCCAACATGTAAAAATGAAATATACAATTGAGTGATTTAAATACACACAGCTTTGAAAAGAACATATCCTAACTAGGGTAACTACAAACTAGTTATATATATATATATATAAAAACTAGGGTAAACTAGTATATACTATTCTTTGTTTTGAATTTCTTGTAGACTATATATTAAGTTGTGAAATTTTAATTGCTAAAAACCCACCATCCATTCATTGTCACCTTGCTGACACTTAGTTATGGGGACCCCGTGGCCGACCTTATAGTTAAGCTGGAAATGTTATATCCGCCTGTTTGTCCCAGTCTCACTACAAAATTCTTTTGAACAATTGCTAACAAACAGATGGATAAATAAATACCAAGACTCGAACCAAAGATCTACCATTAACACATGTAAGTCCTGAACCGTTGTGTATGCTATAACCACTTGGGACTATTTCTTTTAAAATTACCACTAATAAAATTTTGTGTAGAAAAATGTAAAAATCATCGTTCTGGATAATGATCTTATATTTTACTCATAGATGTAACATTTAATAATTCTTGACCATCTTATTAAATGTTATCAATTATGTTCATACAAAGTAAATTTTCCATTGATTAATTAGTGGATGTTATTTAAAAGACTAATAGGGGTTAGTCAATTAGAATTTTCATGGATAAAATGTCCATGTCTTGGATTTGTAAATCTGGTGTTTTTTCAATCAGGACTTTGGATCATGGACAAAAAGTTCAGCGTTATTCAATTAAGACATTATTTCATAGACAAAAAGTCTAACGTTATTCGATTGAGACATTATTTCATGGACAAAAAGTTCAGCGTTATTCGATTGAGACATTATTTCGTAGACAAAAAGTCCAGCGTTATTCGATTGAGATATTATTTCGTAGACATAAAGTCCAGTGTTATTCGATTGAGACATTATTTTATGGACAAAAAGTCAAACGTTATTCGATTGAGACATTATTTCAGAGACAAAAAGTCCAGCGTTATTTGATTGAGACATTATTTCATGGACATAAAGTATAGTGTTATTCGATTGAAACATTATTTCGTAGACATAAAGTCCAGTGTTATTTAATTGAGACATTATTTCGTGGACAAAAAGTCCAGCGTTATTCGATTGAGACTTCTCATAGTAGACATTTTGTCATGTGTTATTCAATTTAAACAGGATTTGTGAAGACTTTCATAAGTGATGGATTTTTGTGGACTTTTGAGAGAGAAATATAAAGGAAAAAGTCATTTCAAAATCCCACCCATGGACTTTTATTCTAACATTGTGAATATTTCCTTTTTTTTTTAACAAATCTCCTTTATGAGTTTTATTCATGCCTTTCATATTTTTATTCACATTTTTTTCTTTATTTATCATCTTTTTTTTATGAATATTCATATGTATGAAATATTCCTATCACCTTATATGTTTGAAAAATATATAAAGAATGGTAAATTATTTTATATAATATATGCCTAGATTATCCACAATTATTTTCTAAAATATAGATTTATCATATATTTGATTATATGTATAATGTTTGATTTGATTTTCCTTGAAGATGTTTCTATTATTGTACAATATATATGCATATATATATATTTTAAATGTTCTAACTGAGGAGCAACAACAAGAGGACAATGAAGACCCTCCGGAAGTTTAAACTCAAGAGCAACAACGTCGAGATGCCAATAATTGGCGATTAAATATAGCTAAACGTGTGTGAGATGACCATGACATCAATATTCATGGTGAACTAATGTAATGTTATCTAGTTAAAAATGGTATCTTTATCATGGCATTATAGCAATATGCATTTTAGATATGTGAAGATTGATATTTACTATATTAAATTATATTTTATGTTGGGTATCAATAATTCATGTTGAATTTGAATATTTGAGTTCTTTATTTGTTATTTTAAAATTTTAAAAACATTATTGTGTTTATTAATAGAAATCCACATGTGAAAAGAGTCAATCTCTGAAAGTCTATGAAAGTCTATAAGAGTTATTTGTGAAAGTCTGCAAATGTCTGTGAAAGTTTGTAAAAGTCCATGAGAGTCAATCTGTGAAAGTCTGCAAATGTCTGTGAAAGTCTGTGAAAGTCCATGAGAGTCAATATGTGAAAGTCTGCAAAAGTCTATGAAAGTCTGCAAAAGTCTGTGAAAGTCCATGAGAGTCAATTTGTGAAAGTCTGCAAAAGTCTACGAAAGTCTGTGAAAGTCCATCACTTAAATAATGTCCACATAAATCCATCAAAGTCCGTATTGACTACCCCCCCTAACTTCATACATTTTCTTACTTTTAGAAACACAAATACATTAAATGAGACCATTAACTCGTGATTTTAGATATCTGTATCCTTCATAACAGATGAGTTTGGATTTTCTGCTTTATTTTTTTTTCTGCTTGTATCTTACTTTTATTATGAGAGTGTCGCATCATCACAATTAAAATCAAATGGTTATAAATATATCAAATTATGAATGGATAAATGGATCTATTTTATATGATGAAATTTATGACCGTTCAATTGATCAAAATATAAAACAAGTACAAAAAAAAAAAATGAACAGACGATCAGAACCCCTATGAAAGGGTGTGCAAGCTCATTATGTTTAAGGGTATGGACTCGACATAACATACCCACTACTCACTTATATTTTTGTTCAATAATGATTCTCAGGCCCCAAATTTTTAAGCCCCATCCCAGGCCCCATGATGTGACAAGTGTACATTGTCTATTATACCATTTATTTGATAACTACCTTAACATGTGTCCCTATGATTGTGGAGTATCATTTAATTCTAAAAATTTTGTATTTATTCACCATTAATGGATTTTTAAAATCTTGCAATAATATTTGAGAGGGACCGGAGAAACCATTGATGTTGAAACAATTGAAAATCTGTTTTGTATGCAAAATGAGGAGGTTTTGCATTACGGAATTGATTTTGTTTATGAAGAATACATGGGAGCAAATCGAAAATTCTATTTTTGAGGAGAAGGCACGAAATCGTTTTTTTTTTTCAATTTGGATCTCACATCAATGTCTCTCGGATCAGGTTTGACATTATTAGATTCGTAAAAAAATTGTGTTTTGCTTTTTGTTTTAAATATTTAAACACAATTTTTTTTTATGTATTGAATG
The DNA here is from genome assembly GCA_030737835.1 of Acorus gramineus. Lineage (NCBI taxonomy): Eukaryota > Viridiplantae > Streptophyta > Magnoliopsida > Acorales > Acoraceae > Acorus > Acorus gramineus. The sequence continues at coordinate 15,258,352 of CM060847.1, read as the reverse complement.
TCATTTATCACATTTTGATTTGTTTTTGTTTCAATATCTAAATGTAACACTCGATATCGTTACATTTTATATATGAGTAGTTTGTTTGATGTTACTGCTACATTGTTGACAATGTAATTTTTCAAATTTGTTTTATATTTTTGTTACATTCGTAAATGTAACAGTCAACCGCATGCATGTATTGATTTATATTTGTTACATTTATGAATGTAACATTCATTCGTGTATTGCATTTGTTTCAATGTAAATAGTAATTTATATTTGTTACATTTATTACTGTAACAGTCAAATACATATGTTTGTTAAATGTATCACACAATAAAAAAAGTGTTTGACATTTTTTATAAAATGTAACTGACTATTGAAAATATAATATGTTTCTAAATTGTTTAAACATTGCATGGAATGTAAAATATTTAGGTAGGAAAATAAAATTGTTTGTTATATTTATGTAAATGTAACAGTTCTGATGTAAATGTAACAAATCGCTGTGAGAGACGTAAATATTTAATAAAGGTATTTGATGTAACTAATTCATATAGTAACCATATGTGTTTTTTTATTTAAATTTGAATACAATAAATATCCAACTTTTTTAGTGTAATTTAGGTTTAATTATAGTTTAGGTAAAGATTTTAAAATTCAAAATTTGAAATGGTTAAATGGATTTCAATATTCATAACCGAATAGAGAAAATGGGGGGATTTGAGTTAATGAGAGAGATTTTTAATGAATGACATATTTGTATTTTGCCATTTTACCATTTTTAAAAAGTCAACAAGTCAACTAATAATAATCAATAAGGTGATGACACCTCATGGGGCTTGTTAGTCGGGCTTATATTTTGAGGCCTGGGTATCACCACTTAACTTATTTTTGTCTTCTTCGTACAATTTGTGATTTAAGTTTTTAATCTTTTTTGTTTGATTTTTATTATAATAAAATCTTCCCCCTGCCGCCACTGATAGTAACCATATAAAAAAGCAGTGGTTTTGAACCACTAGTGACCAGTTCCTTTCTTTCAAAAGGTAGTGTAATGAATTCATTTTTGTTTTCTGATGCACTCGTGTCCTTATCTGCCTCTTCTGTGACACCACTCTTGTGGCCCCCTTCAATAATTCTTCACCAAATTTTCTTTAATAAAAATAAAATTTTAAAAATATACCCCAACAAGACTATTAAAAATTACAGGCACCCAAATGGCTTTACAAAGACAATAACTAACTAAAAAGAAAAAGCTCACTAGAATCAAGAATTCATGAATGACCCACACAAGAAAAACTGGAAATAAAAAGATGGGATCCATCCAATCTGAGGTTTTGCCCTGTATGGGCTGACCATCTTGTTCTCATCACCCATAGAACCCAGTCCGGTTCCAGACCGCGTCACGGACCCGGCTCATGTCACGCCCCTTGAGCGTCCTCCCCGCCCCCTCGAGCACCGACGTCGCCACCAACCCCCCGCTTTTCGCGTACTCTCTCGCCGCATACTCGTGTGGTGGCACCACCCCTTCGTCCTGGCCTTGGTCCATGAAATCCTGAGTCGACTCGACCGAGTCGACCCGGTTGAACCCGGTCCACTCTGGCACCCTCATCGGCACCGAGGCCGGAACAGGCCCACCGTGCCACCGGATGTGGTGCACCCCCATCAAGTCATTGGTCTCCTCGAAAGCCAATGACAGGCCACCCACCTGACGTCGATCGCCTTGGTGGTAGTGGTGGTGGTCCTGACCCCTCACTAGCCACCTATGCACCCCATTATTATTGTCGTGCCTCCCAAGGGGGTCCCTCCCTTGCCTAACATCATCAATCATAGACCAAACCTCCTCCTCGCCTAGGTCGGGGAGGTCCCCGGTCGGCGGCACCCGCGCCGCCCCATAATTAGGCCCACCGATGAAACGTTCGTGTCGGCTAGGCGCGTTTTTTCGACCCTTAGCCATCTCGTTCGACGTCCCACGGCCGTCGGAGTTGTCATCGGACGGTCACAAGGCAACCCTCAATAACGTCCATACGATAACAACAACAACAAAAAAATGTGTGATTATGATATGTGGTATGTGTATGTCACAAAATGTGATTAATCAAAATCTATATCACCAATGATATTGTCACCAGCCATCTCTATTTATAGACTTCCAAATAATCTCGGACACGCATTTCATTTAGCTTGCATTTGGGCTTCATTTCATTTGACGCACCCACGGAACCGGAAAAACCTGGGGGGGCACGTCAGCAGTGGTCCCCACTTGGAGGTGTTTCAATTGACCTCCACATCGGATCCCTCCAAATTTTTGTGGGGCCCACTCTCACGTGGGGGGAGCCCCGGACACGCGGGTCCCGTTATATCAGCCGTTGATCATCGTACGCGTGTCTCCATCAGATTTCATTTGCCCACTCAATTATTTTTTGGGTGTGACAACCTTAACTACCATCTTAACAATAGTCATTGTATATTAAGTGACAGAACCAGAATTAAAACAAGGGGACAAGAAGTTTAAAGTAAATAAAAAATTATTTATAAATAAAGTAATGTTTGATAATGTTCTTGAAGTATTGGACGATTAAAAAGTTGCTTCTTCTTCTTCTTCTTTTTTTTCCTTTTTCTTGTTGAAAATTTAGATTTTTTTAAAATCTCATTATTTTTGTCACAAAAAATAATAAAAAATAATTTTGAAAATATTGAATATAAGTATAAATCTAATTTTAAAAAATCTGAGAGACTCAAAACAGCAATAACGAAAAATAAAATAAAAAAAAATCATTAAAAATTTAACATTGTGAATTTTTCAACCAGAAAATCAGAGAAGGAAAACCTTTTAAAAATGAAGCTTTTGTAAAAAAATTTCATAAAAAATATAAACCTATGACTTTAAATCTCAAAAATTTTTATGGACATTGATACAGTCAATCAGTTTTACAATCCCATTTGGAACCATATCGATAATGCAATATTTAAAATTCGCTTTTCAAGATCTCAATATACTTTCTATTATGAAAAATGTTGAAATATATGTATTTAATTTATATAAATATTTTAATTTTATTAAAATAAGATACTTAATTAGCTAAGCATCTAGAATTGAAAACAAAATTGCAAATGAGATTGAATGTAAGATTTTAAATATTTAGTATCCCCTGATCCAACTCATTTAACCCCAGTACACACACACACACACATAAAAAAAAAAGAAAAAAAACAATAGAGTTTCTTCACTGGCATCCACACTAAACACTGTTGATCAACATTGAGGCATGTCAATTTTCTTGGTGTTTTCAAATGCCCCAATGGATTGTCCACCCAATGATTTGAATCCTTAGATTTTCAGAATGGGACATCTCCAATGTAGATTCAAACGAACATACGACTTCTTGTTAGCTAATTATGTGAAAACAATTAGTCCCATAAAAAGATAAATGATCAGATAAAGGACAAGTGAAAGATAAATAGTTGCAATAGATGAATGATTAACAAATGGATAAAACAAATACAATTATTTTGATTTTTAAATGAAAATCAAGATTTATTATTTCAACCAAATGTTGAATAACATTCATCTTCGTTTTAAAAAAATGTGAATAAAGAAAAAATTGGTGGATTTTTTGCCTTTCAAAATTAGGATGGCATATCCTCAAGATCTTATTCAATTATCAAATTATCCAAAAATTGATTAAAACAATTGATTATGAAAAAACCAATGTTCTAAAAATATCTAATCCCCGCTTAGGCCTATGCAAGCCTAGCCCACAATACTTAGTGCCTAACCACTTTTTCGATTAATCTCTAGTGACTAATAAATTATTAAGTTATCTTTCATATATATTATATGTCTATGATATATATATATATATAATATTTATTATTATAAAAAAAGTGATCGTCTAATCCCCGCCTATCCAATTAATCCTTGGTTCATCCTCAATCGTTCGATTAGCGTCTAACGTTTTTTAGAACATTGAAAAAAACTGATGTCAACCATTTTAAAACACAAAAAACCAAAATCTAAAATCAAAAGCTGAAGTTCAATGATCCCTCTTTGAAAGGTTTTTACAAAATCAAAATCTCTAATTGGTGTCAAACGGGGGACATCGTTATGAACTAAATAATTAATCATAATTAGAGGTTGTGGGGGGCAAAGAAACAGTGAGCATATTGGACGGTTGAGAATGAGAAATGGGAGAAGGTTTTGATGGTGGGTCCCACCCCCAGCTTATTCTGGAATAAGGTGGGGTTGTGACAGAATTGTCCGACCCCTAACTAGAACTCTTATTATTATTGCTGTTATTGCTGTTATTATAGAATTATTTAGTACATATTAATAATATTTTTTAGTATCTATTATTTTGATGAATATTCAATAGGTCCCCACCACCACATCCCATAGGGATGAGATCTTGTCGCCTTGTACAGAATCAGAATCTCTCCAAACAAACTTGCTCACCTGTCACACTTTCATTATCAATATCAAGGACTTTGATTTTAATATAATCAAAAGGTTTATAAACATTTGTTTAAGGTATTAATTGGCATCCATGTGAGATCATGACCTTATTAGATGGGTGGTTAGCAACTAATAATACTATCAAATTTTAATTATTCTTCCCCAACTGTGGTACTCTGATATTCCAATTTGTAATGTCGGTTTTTGGAATCTAATTAAAACTTGATTAAATGTGGGGAAAAGTTCAATAACCTCATGTAAACTATTTGAAATCTATATAACCTATTGACTTTTTCTGAAGTACATATAACTCCTTGAAAACATAAGAATGGAGAGCTCTCCCCCCTTCGACGCCCAACCCGTTGACACATGAGGAATTATGTGAATATTCTGGTTGGTTCACCCTAACTGAAAATACTGTATACCAAAAGCATTCTACAAATGGGTGAAAAATATGAAAAAACCCTCTATAAATGATGATTTTATCTATTCGAATAGATTATAAAACCTTATCTAGAGTGGTAAAATCATTATACAGATGATTTTTCACAGTTTTAACACATTATATTACTGTGTTTGACTGTTTTAGTCATGGTTAATTAAACAGAATATTTCTCATCTGCCAACAGAAATTTAACTCAGGGGGTTCAATGGATTTACATAAATGTTTTCAAGGGGTTCTATGGATTCCACGAAAAGTCATGGGGTCATATGGATTTTTAAAAATTTACAGGGGGGTTACATAGATTTTTCTGTAATAGTAAAAATGAAGAAACAAATTCATATAACCCCCTATAAACTCTTTAAAATCCCTGAATTGTCCTAAAGTCCATATAATCATCTGAAAACACCTATGTAAATCCAAATAGTTCATTGAGTTAAATTTTCATTAATAGATGAGGACTATTCGACGAATATTCTGTTTGATTAATCCTAGTTGAAAACACTGTATTCCAAAAACCCTTTACAACGTATTAAAAATGCAAAAAACCTTTTGTAAATTACAATTTTATCCTTCCGAATAGATTATAAAACTCTATTTAGAGATGTAAAATTATTATTTACAAATGATTTTCTTATTTTTAACACATTGTAGGAGGTTTTTTATATAATGTGTTTTTTTCTGAGGTTAATCAAACAGAATATTCCTCATTTATCAACGAAAATTTAACTCAATGGGCTATTTGGATTTGCATAGATGTTTTCAGGTGGTTATATGAACTTCAAGCAGTTTATAGGGGGTTATATGGACTTTTCCAAATAATTAAACATTGGGGATTGATTCACATGTTTTGTTAGGTTTGATATATCATTGGATTGTATGATTGAGTCGGTATCGAAATGTTAGGTGTCTCGAAAAGATGGCACAGGAACTGAAACCTTCTTCTCTTCTTTCTTTTTTCTTTCCTTGTTTTTTTTCTCTCTCTCTCTTTTTAAAGTGAATGGTTGAGAGAGGTTGAGACAACAGTCCAAGGAAGGTTTCAGCTATTTGGATGCATTGGTGATGGTGGTGGTTATGAAAATGCAGCAATTGTAGAGGACCAGTGATGGAAAGTATTTGCTAGTAGTAGTGGGAGGTGGACTACTCTCCCAGACTTTTGTGCTACACGCAAACCCCTGTAGGCACACATATAAAGTTGGGTTTGTTTGTTAATTACATGTTCATTATGTTTTGTGAGTTGTGATCATGATGTAGTGGTAAAAAAATTAGAGCTGCGTGACTCAATTTGTGATCCAAATTTTAACTAATTTTGATATCCTATCAATTTTGAGATGTGTGCCATCAGTTTTGAATGGATGAGTTCCTTGTAAAAGAAGGTATCTCACTTCTAATAATGCGCACACTTTGTTGGTTAGGTCCAACACGCGTTAGACAATTTGATGGTCCAACTCGATCGTGACTCGTCCGATCTTATCTCTTTGAGATACAAAATTTAATTGAATTCTAAAAAAATAAATGTTAGAATTTAATTGATCTTAATTTTAATTTTAAAATCTGACAGAAAATCTCAGTCATAATAACTCAATAAGATTAGACGGTCACGATCACGTTGAATTATCAAATTGTCCAACACGTGTTGGACCTAACCCTGTCCCCTTAATTTGATTACCACTCGACCAGTCATTTTGTCATCTTTTTATTGATTGGGGTCAAATTTTGATCATTTTTTTTCCTAATTAACGTTGTTGCAGCCCCACTTATTTCCATATCCATGGATCGCTGTCTAACAAAAGAATCCCCACTAGATAAGGTATGCAATTTCACCTTTATTTATAAATGGATATATGTAATTATTGGAGTATATAATTCTTTTTTTTCATAAAAGTATATATATTGTTAGATGATGCATATACTATTTTTTTTAAAATCAAAATATGTATATTTTTAAAAGTACTAGTTTATTTAGTTATAGGACGTTGTTACACTCAATTTTTTTACAGTTAAAAATACAGTCTTATATGCATCGTTGAGGTATATACATCGTTAATTTTTTTTACATTTATTAAAAATAGGTTCATTAAATTCGAAATAGAGCAATATATATTATTAATCAAAGCATACATATCATTAGATGATATTTATTATTTTAAAATATATATATGTGTGTGGTCTGTGTTTTAGATAGTAAAAATGACTGAATTTTACATTTTTCTTAATTATATGTTTTATTTTTTATAATCGTATGTATTTCGTTAGATGAATAGATATGTAAAAAAAGGGGTAATGTTGGAGGATGACATCATATTCCTATATAATATAATTAGATTGTTATAATTTGCTTTAAACCATCACTTTTGAATTTTGGTAACTTTACTCTCTTTTTTTTACACTGGAACATTGAACTCTAACCCTTCGTATGGGGTGTGACATTAGGTTATTCGCTCCCGATAGTTATACTGAGATAGATAACAATCCAGGCTGAATAAACAACTTTTTGTTTGGTTGTCTTTTTTGTTATTCTCATTAGAAAACGTAAAAAGAACTTTTTTGTTGTTTGGTTCACCTTGAATAAAATGATGATAAATGATTGATAAATAATGAATAAGAGTTTATAATTTCTTAAATGACAATTATACCCCCTGGAAACTCATCTATTCTTCATTATTCTTGCTTTATGTTCATCGCCATACAGGGGTAAGACAATTCAAATTAATCTTCACTCAAATGAATCCAACTATTCCCAAAACCACATTAGAGAAAAGAAAGAAAAAAAAAAAAAGAAGCCAATAACACTGAATCACATTACTTGACAAGGATGGGAAAAAGAGAAAGGTAAGGGGACATAAAGGATTAAAGGGATGGAGAGAGCATGGAAAACTTTTGAGGATATCTGGCATTCCAGTGTGCTATCTGTGGGTGGGATCAATGTTTGTCATGGCTGTTTAAAGGCCCTGCTACACATGTATTCATATCTAGAATATCAACTAGGATGCCATTTCCAAAACAGAAAAAAAGGAAAAATAAAATAAGATCGTCAGATGGGTAGATACAAATATCATCATCCCCCTGTTGTGGTTTGCTTAGATGACACTCAGTTTGTGACATAGAGTAACAAAAACATCATGAGAAGGTGTTTTAACATAGAGCACTCAGCATTTTTTACAGTCCCAAAAGTAATTCCATATCGATCGGTAGTCCTCTTCACTCACTACAATGAGATATATACCTCGTTAAATTTTTTTTACATTTTCAATAAATGTTATAATTCAATTCAATTAAATATATGTTTCATTTTTTTGTAAAAATATATACCCATGTATATAATTTAAAAAAAAAACATGAAAACATGGGTGAATTGCGTTTTGAATCGGAAAAATGGACCGAGTGTAGGATATGATCTATTTTTGAAGGCCTGAATAAGCGTAGTGTCCTCAATTTGAGTTTTTATAATAGTAGTTTAAACTTTTGGACCTAAAGGACATGATACATTTAGAAAATAATTTAATTGCCTATGCATTTTTACGAATGTGTATTTAACATACTAAACAAAGCCAACACCCAATATTTATCATACACGAGCTTTATAACCGTATTTATAACACAGATGCTTTTGAGCATCACTTATATATATTAGCCTTCATGAAAGCATAGGCTTTTAAACAATACACTTTCATTGACGGGCAATCAAGGAGATCTTCAGTACGTTGGGTTGTTTTGGATTCATTGGGCAATGTTTAAATGGGTTTCCATTTTAAAGGGGACCCTCCACCATCCAATGTTCTTTACTGGTTGAATTGCAGCCCTCAAATGAGAGCCACTTCTTGGAGAAGTCTTCATAAAAGGTAGAACTGCTTTTCACATGTTGCAGAATAGCTCCTCTAGCTTTGTTCCTTTGCACATGTTGGGAATCCAATGGTTTGAACACTTCTATTGTTTTTATTTTTTACATCAGCTTCTAAACACCATTAGTCCATTACCATAAGTACTTGCAATAATAAAAACAAAAGCATAGACATGGACATACAACATTCATAATATCTGCTGAGCAATGCCTGAACCTTGTCCAATTACATGTTGTTTTATGTTTTACCCATGTTAAAAATCAATGTGAGCCTTAATTTACTGATGTTATCATCTGAAACAGTGATCCCTAGCTACATGATCCTATGGAGGACATGAGCTGTTGTAACCTCATTTACAGTCGCCAAATCATTAATGTGGTATATAAAATCCCTTAACAGAATATGTACTCCATTATGTCATAATATACTATATCATAAAAAAAAACATATATATATTCAACCATTCAAGTATGTATTTCATTTTTATATAAAATAATATATTCATTAGCCAAGTAGTATATATGTCAATAGAAAATCAAAACATATAAGAAGACCCAAGCATAATATTTTCCTAAGGAGGACAGGGTGTTGGTCCACTCTGTATGTTTTGCATCCCCGTTTATAGTCATTACGTCATTAATGTAGTATATACTCGACTATCTCTCTCTATATATATATACTCTTATAAAAAATGAAAAGCGAAAAACGTAAAAATAAATGCATTTAATTCAATATTTTTGATAGATATCTCATACTGGTATATACATTTTTTTTTTATAAAAAAATATTTTTTTATCAAAATATATACTTTAAAAACAAATAAAAAATGTGTGTGGGTTGCAAACCTTCTGAAGTTGAACTTGATACCCAGATGGGGTGGGCTACTGGGCCGGATTAGGACTTTATTCATGGGGCCCATTTAATCAAGGACTAGGGCATCAAATTAAATGCATTGAAAGCAGAAATTAATATTCTAAACATTTCATTTTTATTTGAGTAATTTAATTCTAGAGCTCCAATTTTATTATAGAATCTATATGATGAGGGCCGATAAACTTAGTTCGTTTTCTTGTCCATGTACTATGCTATTACAAAATATGGAGTAAATTTTTTATTTTTTTTTTATAGAAAAAAAAGGTATCATTGTATCTCAATATATATATTTCATTTCATATTTATATTTCAATGACAGAGTGTATAATTTCTTTAAAAAATATTATGGACTATAAATAAAGCTGCATGTGAGTCTAAATATATCATTTTCCATCTATAATTGATAGGCCAGCCTTTTAGGATTTTACCATAACTTGTTTTAATTATGGAAAACGATACACTCAGTCACATTCATCAACAAAAACTCAGACCTCAAGTGTTTTCATTTTAAAAAAAATAGTAAACATCATTTAATAAAGTATGTGCTTTGATGAAAAGTGCATGTCGCTCAATTTCGAGTTGAATTGACCCATTTTTAATAAGTGTAAGAAAAAATTTAGTGAGGCATATGCATCATCTAATGAGGTATATGTTTCACTGAGTCTGTAATGAGATATATAGGTCTGTATTTTGGACTGAGAAAAAAACTGAGTGTATCAGTACTCTTTAACTATTGCCAAAAGCCCATCAACCATGGCCACCTATGCGTGAGCCATTTCACTAGGAAATGATATTTCAGCCATTTGTGTAGCACTCACCAGTTTTATTTTCCTAAAAGATATACATATATCCATTAAAATATTGTTATAAAAAATAAACTATACACTCAAATATAATAGTATTTTTTTAATAAATATTTTTTTTAATTTTCATAGATTATGAATAGTATAATATACACTGCACAATCGTACTATATATTATAGTGCATAGAAGCTTGTGAGTGCTTCTGGATTGCAGACGAGACTGCAAAACGGATTGCATCAGGTTATCAATGTTCAGAATATTAGGAGTATCATATCATTCATGTATAGTCTCCTTTTTGCAATTCGAAAAAATAATATGAACATGGGCCCCGTATTAGAATACGGGATCCATGAGACACACCTAATCTCAAAAACAACCTTGATAGAGGTGTAAAACAAGTTGTGCTATGTCGGCCTGGCCCGTTAAAGAGATGGGCTAATGGACCTTGTCGGGGTAGCCCGATTTAAAAAAAAAGTATTTTTTAATTTTTTTATTATAAACTTTACTTTTCTTAATATACACATATAAATGTATTACATATACATATATACACACAGAAAAACATTATATATATATATTTGATAAAACAATGACATAAGATAATTATTCAATATATTATATGCTTCGTTTACTCTGAATTGTCGTGTCATGCCATGTCTATCATGTCGTGCCCATTAACGTGTTGTACCAAAAATGACTCATGTGCCATAAGGCTGACTCGGCACAACCCATATACCTTAATATGACGTGCCACGCCAATAACGTGTCGTGTCGTGCCATGTTGTGCATGTTTTTTAACATGCCATGTCTCATGTCGTGCTGATATGACCCGTTTTACATCTGGAGACCCTGGTGTGCCCCCAACACGTAAATATACATTTTATTGGCTTAGTTTACAAAAAAGGATACGCTTCTAAGCTTTAGCAAATCAAGGTAAGTTAATTTGGAGTGTAAGCATGATATACAAGGTCTCTGAAAACGTTTAAAATGAAACTTCCAAGTATCTATATAAGCTTTTTTTTGTGCCAACTCGTGTGTGTGTGTGTGTGGAGAGAGAGAGAGAGAGAGAGAGAGAGAGAGAGGTTTATGTATTTATTATTCTTTGAGCATCAAATTATTCTAGGGGGCAAATTGTAATTGTTGATTACTAAGTCTAATAAATTAAAGAACAAATTAATTACAATAGTCCTACCAGAGGTCTCGTCGACTCATCCTATACGTTCCATCAAAGGATAAACATTGCTACTTTCAAAGCTTGCAGAATTAAAACCTGAGATTTTATGTGAATGTATGTCATTGTGTCAATAATTGGAAAGCTATTTTTCAACTATTATTATGGTTGAAGAGATCAGCACATGAATATATTTCTTTGAGGCACATGTAAGCATGCATGCTGATGTAAGCCAATAGGTGAAAGTTTCATTAGTTTCTAACACAGGACAAGAAGAAGATGTGGTTGCCAAAATAAGAAGCCAAAGTTAATTAAAAGTCTTTGGTTATTCAAGTTTTGTTTACAATCAACTCTTTCAAATTTGCAAGCAAAAGGGATCTAGAAATCGTGGTTCCTCAAGCAAGGTGATTAATTGGGGGGTGGATTTAGTTAGTCATACCATGAAATAAGAACAAGTGCTTGATAAGTAAATAATCTCATTCAAGTTTTGTGCGTTGGCGACCGCGAGGTTAATTGATTTTACAAAATTAAATGTGTGTCTATATTTCCATAAAAAACAAAAATCAAATGATATGACATTGATACGACATTTGTCACATTCCATAAGTAACAAGTATATATATCTACCGTAAATTCATCAACTAACTGAATTTATCAATTGATATATAACTTGAGTTTGTTTTGCATGCACATAAAAAGCATGGAAAAGAGAAGAATATGATGGATCATAAAATAAACATGCATGTTTGTTTAATTGTTTACCATTGATAACCTATAGTGATTATTCATTGATAAGTTAAAATAAACATTAATTGATAACTATACTAAGAGAAGGGAGATATAATTTTTTTCTTCCTATTTATCTATCCATAAATATAACGATCAAAATTTAAAAAAAGTGATGACAGACAATCAGACACGGCCTAGAATCACACAATTACATGGTGACTGAAAATATCAATACCAACTTATTTTCACATATTCTAAATAATTATCCTAGCAAATTAATTGGGATTATTCACCCATATATACCATCTTATTTCACATATATTCTTCTACTCAAACAGTAGCTCAATGCATGAGTTTTTATTTTCAATTTTGGCTCCTTAACACCAAAAATAAATATTGGAAAAGAGAGTTTCATCTAATCAAACACTAATGAGATGATTTAGCACGTGAAAGTGCATGTTTTCATGCACGGTGTAAGATTGCGTGCTAACTATTCTAACTTGAAGTGATTGGTCCTTCAAATTAAAGCTCCAAACATAAGGGATATTCATGTAAGACCAAGGTCACGTGGTTGCCAAATTAGAATTCAAATATGATGGGAGGTTATTTATTGTTGAATGAAAAAAAAAAGAGGAAAAGAGAAGATAATGAACAACATAGGGTATTATGAGTTTGGGACTGAGTACATGAGTCAAAGTTGTAGATGTTGTAGATTCCTTTCAATAACTTCAATAACTAGCATTCACATTCCAATGAAGGAATTTTGTCTTATCCTTTCTCACGTAATATTTTTAATTCTAGCTTTGACTCAACTATTTGATGATGATTTCGATTAATGAATTTATAAAAATTATAATTGAAGTGGCATTTTCATTTGAAAATTCTGGCTGATCTATTTGATATGATAGCAAAGTAGTATCAATCATTATATGCAGCCTCTTCTACAGTCTTATTTTGCTAGTGATATGCATGTTTTGTCAATTAAATTAAAGCACGCTTTTTTTTCTCTTTATTTTGGGTGTAAGCGGACACTCAGACTATTTGAGTGTGTTTTTATTTTATAATGGATGTAGTATATGTTTTTATTACATGAACTATATATCTTAAAAATCAAATATGACAATGATTGATCTTTGATATTATTCCCTCAAAATAAGAAAGTGTATCAATAAATGATTTTCCCCTATGCCATACATAGATGATCAACTAACCTCCATTTAATTTTGTTTTTTTCTGATTTTATTGGAATTTAATGCTATTTATTATTTAATTTATAAAGAATAAAATCTTATTAGATTATGTGCTATTTCTCTCTTTTTTTTAATTTTGTTTGTTTTTATTTTATGTTTTTATAAACACATGTTATTTTTATATTTTATTTTGTTTATTAATTTTTTTGTTATTTCTTCTTATATTATAGGGATATATTATGGTTAGTGTGAGTTGTGTAAATGAGTTTAATTTAAATTTGAAAACAAATTTTTTTGTGATAATATCTATAAAAAAAAAATTGTATGTATAGGGTCTCAATTTCTGAGTTTGTCTAGGTGGCACGTGCATGGTCACGTGTAATACTTAAAAAAAAAAAGATTTTTTCGATGGGTCAAAGACATTCAAGTCTTTGCAAACATGCGTAATCTCAAAAAAGTCCTTATCAAAGTTGGGGCTGACGTACAAGTCCTTGAAAATACACAAAAACCCAAATTTGTCCCTGATTTCAAAAACAATTAATCATAACCCAACCTACCATATTTAACTCTAACCTATAACCATGAAATAATTAAATTATCCTCAAATTTTTAACTATTTTTAAACCATACCTCAATGGAAATGAAGAAACATAAAAAAATCTTACACGGATAATTTGATCTTTGCATGGACTAATTTATTTTTATGATTGTTTATGAAGACTATAATGTCTACATGATTAAATGGTGATAAAATATTCTGTTAAATTTGAATGAAATTTTAACATGAGGATGATAATTAGGTTTTTTTATGAGTTTTTAGATACTCGTGTATTTATCTCAACTTTTACAATGACTTATAAGGAATTATCCATATTTACAGGGATGTAAATGTCTTTAACTCTTTTTTCATATATGTCCTCAAAGAATCTTATATTATCTAAATCCTATTATTGAAAATATATTTCTAACAATACTTTTGAAAATGATTTAAATTGTGCAATAACACTCTTTCGAAGGTGTTTTTGTACAATAATTTTCAAAAAAATGTTGCAAAAATATTTTTCAAACGGGTATTTATGTAGAAATTAAACGAGGGTATTATTGAAATAATAATTCACAAGAGATATTTTAACAAAGGGAAAATCCATATAACCCCCTGTAATCTTCCTGATATCCATATAACCCCCTGTAATCTCAATATATCTATATAACCCCATATAAACACACCATAAATGCAAATAACCCTCCGTGGTTAAATTTTTTTTAACAGAATTGGAGTATTCAAACATATTGCATTATCTAAACCATGTTAAACAAATATGTATTCTTTTAACCCCTGAAAAACGGTCAATACTTCAAAAAAAAACCATCATATTTATAATTTTACACTCTTTTAGGGTTTTTTTTTAAGTATTGGCTGTTTTCAGAGGGTTAAAAGAATACATATTTGTTAACCATGGTTTAGATAACGCAATATGTCCAAAATATTCCAGTTCTGTTTAAAAAAAAATTAACCGCGGGGGTTATTTGCATGTAAGATTACAGGGGGTTATATGGATATCAAAAAGATTATAGGGGGTTATATGGATTTTCCCCTTTAACAAAATAAAGTTTTTTCAGGATATGTAAGCAGAAAACCCAAAAAAAAAAATCGAAAAAGAAAAGATTCCATATGGAACCCCTTTCACACTACACAAGTATCCCTTCTTCAACTCGGCGTGACTCGGCTTATGTTACTTTTTAGCTTAATTAAACATAAAATAACTCGGAAAAGCTTTTTTTTTTAGGGCCCGTTTCACTGGATTCTGCATTTGAAAAGCTAAAAAATTTTAAACTCATATCCTCACATTTTTAGTGTTTAGCTTTTTAAACCATCTTTTTTTAGGTCAAAAAATTTTACTGTTGAAAATCTAATAAAACATTGCTTTTTAAAAATGAGTTTGAAACATAAAATTCTAAAAATCTTAACGTTTTAATCTCACATCCAAACACTGTAGAGGGTGTCAGAAAAGTATGTTATGGAATTAATAAATAAAAAAAAAGCAAAAATATTCTCGTTTTTCCCATACTATCAAGAGAATAAGTGTCTTTCAACCTGAACTTTGCATATATAATCAATTATAACAAATTTATATATTATGATTTAAAAAAAAATGAATGGTAGGCTTGCTACTTCTTTGCATTAATAAAAAAGAGTGCATGCCCTAATGACAAAACAAAAAAAAACATGAAAGCAAAAACGAATTAAATAGAGAAGGTGAAATGATTAAGAGGCTTAATCAATCACCTCGCCCAACAAATAAATCCCTACCCCAGCAATAAGTAGAGCAGCCAGTGGTCATAGCATAAGATTTATCTATGTTAAGAGTATGTCTTAAATTCGAGTCTTGACTTTGTGTTAAAAATCCTGTGTTGTTTGATGAAATTTGAAAGAATTTTATGTGAAATCTGAAACTAGTAAAAATATACATCAATTATATCTTGCTAGTTGTAACTGTGTCTTATTACAAAATATACTTCATGTAATTTTTTGGTGACTATCAAATTTGATTGTCTTTATGTGTAATAATATATATATCTATATATATATATATAAGTACACTATTTCCAAATCTTAGTATTCTTTAAACATAATCTGATGGGTTAATCAATTTTTAAATTTTATACTGATTTCAGGGAAGGAATCCACTTAATTATTTTTAAAAAACCAGTCAAAATGCCGGAAAACAAAAAAATCTAATAAAGAGGAAAGTAATTTCTGGTCCTTCAAGAATCCCTGAAATATTTTTAGATCTATGAAACTTCTGGACTTATTTTTAGGTTCTCATACTCCATTTGTCTATCATTTCCAAGCCTTTTTGAATGACAGCCATTAAGTCAACCATTAAGATTTTTATTTTTATCCCTCCCCTTTATCGATTGTGTACACTTTTAACAAGCCTATGTACATTGTTAACAGGTCTGTATATACTGTTAATAGTTCTTAGTACATTGTTAAAACGTAATAAAGAGAATGGTAGGTGGGGAATTCATGAGAGGAAGAGGGTGATGAGAGGGAGGGGGTGATGGGAGGCCGCCCGCGGATATGAAAGTGCTGTTGTTTATATAGATGGAAGAGAGAGAAAGGGGTACAAATATATGATGAAAGCAGTGACAAAAATAAAAAAAAATGATAAAAGATAACCCACATTTGATTAAATGACTCATAAATAATACCCCTTAACTAACGTAGGGATCTAAAAATAAGTTTAAATATTCTATGGACTTAAAAATAATTCAGGGGTTATTGAAAGATCCGGAATTAATTTTTCCCTAAAAAAATTTAATAAAGGATATAATATTTAAAAAAATCAAATCACATAAATATTTAGGGAAACATCCAAATAACCCCCTGTAAATAGTTTGAAATCCATATAACCCCCTTAATATACCAATGTAAATCAACATACCTCTCTGAGTTAAATTTTTGATGATAGATGAAAAATATTCTGTTTGATTAACCTTCGCAAAAAAAAAAATTCCTATAATTTGTTCAAAATACAAAAAATCATCTTTAAATGATAATTTTACCTCTTCAGATATATTATAAAACTCTATCGTGAGAGGTAAATCATCATTTATCAAGTATTTTTGTATTTTTAACACATTATAAATAGTTTTTTTGTATACTATGTTTTCAATTAGAGTTAGCTAAACGAAATATTCACAAAACATACATCATCTGCCAACAAAAGTTTAACTCAGGGGTTATTTAGATTTATATAGTTCCTTTCAGGGTGGTTATTTGGATTTCAAGAAAAGTCAGGGGTTATATGGATTTCAGATTATTGACAGGGGGTGTTATTTGGAGTTTTCCCAAATCTTTATTAAAAAAGTAGCTGAGCGAGTGAGCCGAGTCGAGCGACCTGAGCGGCTCAGCCGAGGAAACGTTGGCGTTGGCCGTTCCACGAATGGACCAATTCAAATAATTTATTTAAAAAAAAAAACAGATAAAGACGAAGACGACATGGTCAAAACGGCATGTGCCACGTCGGATCAACAATCCCATTCAATCCTACGTGGTTGCATGGAGTGGCGTCTTTGACTTTTTCCCTCCCCCTCCCGTTGTATATATAAAGTTACAAAACACCAAAAATAAACCTTTCAAAAATTCACATAAATCACAAAAAAAAATACACAAAAACAAAATATGGGGAACTGTGTGGATCGACATAGATCAACCATGTGGGCCGACGAAGAAGACGACGACGATGAAGGCGTCGATGGGACGGCGGTGGAGCAGGAGAGCCTGTTAGGGACGACGGCGGAGACGACGACGGCGACAGAGTTGAAGATAAAGATAACGAAGAGGCAGTTGAAGGAGATTCTGAGGAGGGTGGAGGCGCAGGGGGTGCCGTTGCAGCACGTGATAGCGCAGCTGTTGTCGTCGATGAAGGAGGGCAACGGCGGCGTCGTCGTCGGAGGTGGCGGTGGTGGTGAAGGTGGACACTGGAGGCCGGCCCTTCAGAGCATCCCTGAGTAGTTCTTGTTGATATGGTTTTTTTTGTTGTTATTCTTGGTTGATTTTTTTTTTTTTTTTTTATAATGGAGGGATCGTAGCTAGCAACGTTGTGAATAGGTGGATTGTTTGTTTGTTTGATTTCTCTTGGTGGTTCTTCTTTGTAAATTTGGTTGGTTTTTGTTTTTTTTTTTTTGTTTGAGAGAGAGAGAGAGAGAGAGAGAGAGGTGTATAGAGAGGAGGAGAAATGGAGGATTAGAAGAGAGAGAGAGAGAGAGGTGTATAGAGAGGAGGAGAAATGGAGGATTAGAAGGGTTGTGAATAGGTGGAGAGATGAGGATGTGTTCTTGTAGTATTAGAAACTTCGGATTTAATGATACTAACATATATTTTGTGTTAAGATCTTTTATGCAATTTTTTTGGATTTGATCTTTAATTGAAATCATGTACAATCACTGATCGATGACAAATAATTATTATGTTGGCAGCTCAGCTCATCTTGCTATTCTTTTCTTTAAAAAAGAATTAGTGAACTCATGATATTAAAAATTAAGATATGGACAACTATAATTTAAAAAAAAAAGTTCAATGGAGAGTGGACATCCACCATAGCGTATCTTGGGATAATCTTTCATATTCAAATAGGACTTATGGGAATTTTCCCTTTCTTATACAAATGTATATAGTTTTACAATTATTTTGAATTCAGATTCAACACAGTACTGCATTTTACAGTTGCTGATTTATCTTGTTATTGAAGTCTTTTAGAATCTCTTGAAACATTGTTTTAAAAAAGTGAATTAGCCCTTGAGAAATCTATTGGTGGAACGGCACATCCAAACGGGACCTTAATGTTGGAAGAAATACATGTATTATTGAAATACGAATAGTAGAATATTATAAGTTGAAGATGTCTTGATTGATCCGATTAACAATGTTTCACACGTTAATCTACATGGACTTAATTAGGTGTTAATCTGTACCTACATAAAGAAATCCACATGCTGGAACTTGCTGGGAGACTTGAATTCTTGAAAATGTTGATAAAGTGGCCTTATTTTTTATGGTTTTTTTTAATTGTTTAAATTAATATTGTCAACCAAGGTGACAATTGGGGAAATTTTATATATGTGTATGTGATGTGAGGCTCTGGCCTACATTTATTTTATTTTTTTTAAAAAAAATCTTGAATTATTAATCTTAATTTGATGTGAGTGATCGATCGATTGGTCATGATCCTGAAAGCAATCTCTCCATCACATTGTTGCGTAATCCAGGACTTATAATCCATCTTAGCCTAACGTACGGTTGGGTCCTTTTGAAAACACGTTGAAAAATAAGATTTTGAATAAAGTGATTTAAATATACTTGATTCCTGGAAAGCTATTTTCTGCGCTTTTTAAAAAACAATTTTTTTGTATTAAAAGTTGTAACTTTTTAATTAAGTTTATTTTTCAAAATGCGTTTGACAACATTTTTCAACTTTCTGCTAAATTAAAAACAAAATCATCTATATTAAGCGTTGCCAAATGCCTAAATCTTTAGATTTGAAAGTTGGATATGTATATTTTTCTTACATTCAGTTGGTACCATTCAAACAAATCTAAATAGACCCTAGAAAGATTACACATGAGTTATTTAAATTTTGAGACTCATAATATATAATCATATAATTACAAAATTTATCAAAAATATTAACACACATCCATGTATGCTTTTAAATTATGATAGATATAATAGTTTTTATTTTTCAGATGTAGAAAAGAAAAAATCTCAAATAAATAGATAGGTTTATTCTTGAGCTCTTTTTTCTTAATTATATTATATATCCAACTCTAACGATATAGTTTGATAAGCCTGGTTCACAAAAAGAATTTTTATTTTATTTTTTTCAATCCAATTCCGATAGGTTCTAGTGGAACAATGAATAATAATAAAAATATTGCTTGGCCACCCAAAAGTAGGAACGAAAGATTTCAAATATCATTTGTCTGATAAAAAAGAGAGTGAGAAAGATTTGAAACTCATTATTCTTGAGCTTTTTTTTATTAACCCATGTCCCTAGCTAGTAACTCAACCAATGCAGCAGGTTAAGGAGAGCTCAAATTGGATAAGCAGACCTTTCAAAAGTCAATTTTTTGTAGTTAATTGCAGCATTATGAGAGTGGACTATATGTGTAGAACAAGGAGTGAAAAGGACAACTGGAGTTCATAGTGACCACCCACAACTTAAAAGGGATAGGTAATTGCATGGTACTGATTAAAACTGACCATTTATGTCCCTATCTTCTAATACCAGTTTTTAGTTTTTATATACATGCTAGAACTAATTTGAATTAATCTGAATTGATATTAAGCTCTGCTTGTGAAAAACAAGCTAAAAAATTGTCCACACTTATGTACCACCCACTGTTTTCCATCTCTGCCATATAGTTTTTATATTTAATTGATTGTGAGATTTAAAGGAATTGAACTCTTAACTATGGGGGGTGATAACATGATCTATGATCATTGGGAGTAACTTCAGAAACATTTTCAATGGAATTGCATTTCCTGGGCATGTATCAGCTTGTATAAATTTCAATGAAGGTAAAAAAAAAAAAAAAAATTCAATGAAGGTTAGTGATATGCATGCATGTCAGATATCTTCCATGATTAGTGTCTCCACTGTTTTATAAATCAAAACTTGGTTTATTTACTTATTTATTTATGTGAAGGTTCATGTTATCAGCCACTGACACGTAGCCACTCGTGCATTCTTTTTGAGCGGTCTACCCTTTTCTGATGAATAAAATTAAACTAGTATATACTAAATTTAAGTGTTATATATATATATATATTTAACAAAAATATATTTTTAAAATAACTTTAGAAATTTTTGAGCTGCCAGAGGTACTAGAAGAATGAATGTTCCTAAAACTTTTATTTATGTTTTGGTATCATTTTGAATCAAAGAGTTCACACGGAAGTCGGCTGTGCTCTGAGAAGGACTTAAAAATAAAAAGTCATATCGTTAAAGGATTGAAAAGTAAAAAGTCACAACTTTTTAAGCTATCTTTCAAAACAGAGTGGGAAGACCATCAATCTGTTTTACAATTTCATTTATAGTCTGAAATCAATCATCTAACTATCTATACATTGGAATAGGACAATATACCCTACACCATCACTATATATGATAATTAATTTTTATTTTAAAGTATAGTAGTGTATTTTATTTTTAATAGTACATTTTATTTTTTATAATAATATATTTTATAATAATATATTTTGATAAATAAATATATATTTTTAACAAAATTATTAATAATACAGAAAAGATGTACACCAACAGAAGATATCGCTTTTCATAAACGAATGAGATGTGACCAAACGGAGACAACATGGTGGGCTCCATTAGTTTGTTTGGACAGGAATGGTTGTTATCCACTCAAAAGAGAAAAAGTGATCTATTTTGATTTTGATTTTGATTTTGATTTTGTTGTTTCGAAGTCCAGTGGACCTGTAATCTAGTTGTGTTTTGGAATCAATATGCATGGAATTTGTTTGTGACAGGCGATACCACTTGAAGTTGGTCAGTGGTCTTGCAAACTTAAGAAAGTTGTAGCACAAAAGAAAGAGTAAATCACACGTCTTCTTCAAAATAAATCCAAAGCCCCGTTTGGATAAAGAATAAGATTCATAATAAAGAAAAATTAGTCAGAATAATCTTAAAATGGATACTTGAAATTTGAAAGGCTTTAATAAATGAGAATTTGTATTTAAAATTAACTGGTATAAAGTGATATATAGATTTTAGCCAATCCTTGAAATTAAGTTAATCTAGTTTATTCAACTCAAAAGAATATGTGGTCCCACTATCAAATCAACTATCATCGCCTTTCATAAATCAACTTTCAAATCAACTATTATCATTTTTTTCACATTTTATAAATCTTTATCCGTACCTTATTCACATTTTATCAAAACAAAAAAAAAACTTTATTTTTACGTTTTTCAATAATAATAATTCATAACATAATAAAAAAAATCATTTTATCTTTATTTATATTAAAATAGTCATAAATATCATAATAACTTTAATTATATCCCAACGAGGCTAAATCCATAAAAAAAATCAAAATCAAAATAAAATAATTTTATGGCTAACC
This sequence comes from Acorus gramineus, assembly GCA_030737835.1. Classification (NCBI taxonomy): domain Eukaryota; kingdom Viridiplantae; phylum Streptophyta; class Magnoliopsida; order Acorales; family Acoraceae; genus Acorus; species Acorus gramineus. Next base: position 15,236,214 of record CM060847.1, on the reverse strand, counting down.
ATACAAGAATTTTTTTTTTTTTTTTTTTTATGAAAATCCATTCAAGAGTGTTGCTCCTTTTTTAGTTAACAAGTAACAAACTCACTTTTAATCATGGAATTACAAAATTTTCTAAAAATAGTAGTAACACAATGACAAGGCTAGTAAAGATCGAAATTGGCTTAAGAAAAATAAAAGCAGGCTATTAGGTTTATATAATGAAATTTACTAAAAATAAAAAATTAATATAATTGATAAATTAAGTAATTCTGACACATGACACGCAATATGTGACTTATTTGACTATTATTCATTTGAATATGTTTTTTTTTTTTTTAATCAAGATAGAGATCTTCACTTCCATCGAGCCTTAAGCCAATTTTACTTTCTCATTTACTTTAGTTACTACATTCAGTCTAGCTACGTATATTTTTCATTAGAAATTATATTTTCTATAAACATATATATATATAATTTATTAGAGTATATATTCCATCATTTACAAAATTAATATATTAAATGATAGACCAGCTTTTAAAAAAAATAAAAAAAACGAGTAATGATTAGTGTGACATTTATATTTGGGGTTGAAAACGGGATTGAGTGTGACATTTTTCTATAATAAAATCATTTCAATACCCAGATAAAAAAATTTATAGCCGTTTGAAATTTAGACCTTCTAATTAGACGTACCTAATCCAAACATGTTTCTAAACACTTTCAACTGTCTCAATTTTAGATAACGCAAAAAACATATTCTAGTTATTGAAAAACTAATTTTATGATTACACATTGAAAAAGTATTTTTAAACTCATTTTCAAATGCAGTATTAAACTTGTACTACATCAATAACCATGGATTACAAAACCACAAAATTAGTGATTCATTTAGTCATACAACAACATACTATAAGTGAATTAATTAGAGTAAGAGGTCTTCCTTGCCTTCGAAAAAATTTAGAAATCTTGTTCTGATTGGGCACTGGGCACATAGAAATTCTGTTCTTGTTTTTTTAAGGTGCGCACAGGATGATTAAAATGGGATTGAAACATAGGATATATGGTTTAAATAATTTAATTAGATTTACAATTAGTGCAAACGTATGCTTTCACGTATTGAGCCTCATCATTAGAGAGTGACAGATTTGATTAATAATTAAACTTTCTGACATGAAGACAACGCGTGGGATTTCTGATATTTATGTTGTTTTCTTCAGGCACCCCAGAAATTTTTCAAAAGCATGTATTGTTGACATGATTATTTAAATTACCATATAAGTGAAAGTTTAGTGTTAGTGTTAGTGGGTTGTATCAAAACATGTGTGAACTAAATTATTGAGGTTGTAAATGGTATAAAAATAGTAACCAACAAGTCCGGATCCAGTCATGCATGAGTTTGAGTTTGATTATCCAATAAGTTGGGATTTAATTTACCAAACAATTGGTTGTATAGTTCAATTCATAAGCTGAGATCCAATTATTGAGTATAGATGTCACTTTTATATTAAATACTGATAGTATTGATCAAACTCGTCTAGGGGTGTAACTTGGGCGGGTTGAACCCGACCCAACCCGGTTCATGGGCGGGTTTGGGTTGAGGTTTTTCTTTGCTGGGTTCAACCAGATCCGAACCCGAACTAACCCAAACCTAATTCGGGTCGGGTTTGGGTTGGGGGTCGGGTTATGCGGGCTCAACCCAAACCCGAATTGGTAAATGTTTTTTTTATATTTTTATTGAAAAGCGATGAAGTTATGTTTAGCTTAATTAAAATTTAGAATATGTATTCATAAACTATTTGGATTTTGTAAGTTTTTTTTTTGTGGTGAATATACATTTAATTAATTAGAGTTTATTGTGTTGTTTATTAAATAATTTTTATGATCTTTTAAGTATTACACCCGAGTCCGAATTCAACCTGAACCCGACCGAACCCGCGGGTTGAGGTCGGGTTCGGGTTCGGGTTGAACCCTTCGGGTTGAGGCCGGGTTTGAGCTCGGGTTTAGGTTGAACTCTGTGCAATGTGGGTTAAAGTCGAACCCGATCCAACCCACCCGAGTTGCACCCCTAAACTTATTCGCCTGACTGGATCCAAACACATAACCAACCCAATGGGTTCCACCCAGTAAATCTGCAATCACATGCAAATATAGAAAAGTGAGCTTTTATGAAGTCGTGATTCATGCATGAAACATTGGATTTTTTGGACTGTGAAATCAGCACATGATGTACGTGTGGTTGCCCCAGTGACTTGTTTTAATTAAGTGACCGTTTGGTTCAGCGGAAAGCTGATTTTAAGTCTTGATTTATAAGTATAGATTATATAAGTTCTGATAAATTTTAATCAGTTCAGAAAAAAAAATGTTTGGTTCAACGAAAATTATAAGCACTTATTGCAAATAAGTGTGTTTGGTTCAGTACTAAAGAGTAGAGCTTATGATAAGGGTGTTTTGGTCCATTTAATAAGTGCTGAATGTAATTTGATGTTTGGTTGAAAACTTGATTATTTGCTTATTTTTCTATTTATTAAAAAAAGATACTTTGATATATGTCTATTTAATAAATTATTAGATACTGTACTTTGATTACTTGTTAGAACCTGATACAAGCTTATATAGATTTAAAAAAAATAACTCAGGACATATGTGCTTTTTATGATGTGGTAAATATGTAATCTATATTTACCATATTTAAAATATCATAGTAATAACATACTTGTCAAATTTTTTTGACAAGTCTCACCTAATAATGGCAAAGTGGCATATTCTGTCATGCTACACATTATAAATACAAGAGAATAATATTACAACACTTTATGATTCAAAATAAAAACCTGTAACTTGGGCGGGTTGAACCCGACCCAACCCGGTTCATGGGCGGGTTTGGGTTGAGGTTTTTCTTTGCTGGATTCAAACCCGACCCGAACCCGAACTAACCCAAACCCAATTCGGGTTGGGTTTGGGTTGGGGTCGGGTTATGTGGGCTCAACCCGAACTCGAATTGGTAAATGTTTTTTTTATATTTTTGTTGAAAAGCGATGAAGTTATATTTAACTTAATTAAAATTTAGAATATGTATTCATAAACTATTTGGATTTTGTAAGTTTTTTTTTGTGGTGAATATACATTTAATTAATTAGAGTTTATTGTGTTGTTTATTAAATAATTTTTATGATCTTTTAACTATTAAACCCGAGCCCGAATTCAACCCGAACCCGCAGGTTGAGGTCGGGTTCGGGTTCGGGTTGAACCCTTCGGGTTGAGGCCGGGTTCGGGCTCGGGTTTAGGTTGAACTCTGTGCAATGTGAGTTAAAGTCGAACTCGACCCGAACCCGATCCAACCCGCCCGAGTTGCACCCCTAAACTTATTCGCCTGACTGGATCCAAACACATAACCAACCCAATGGGTTCCACCCAGTAAATCTGCAATCACATGCAAATATAGAAAAGTGAGCTTTTATGAAGTCGTGATTCATGCATGAAACATTGGATTTTTTGGACTGTGAAATCAGCACATGATGTACGTGTGGTTGCCCCAGTGACTTGTTTTAATTAAGTGACCGTTTGGTTCAGCGGAAAGCTGATTTTAAGTCTTGATTTATAAGTATAGATTATATAAGTTCTGATAAATTTTAATCAGTTCAGAAAAAAAAATGTTTGGTTCAACGAAAATTATAAGCACTTATTGCAAATAAGTGTGTTTGGTTCAGTACTAAAGAGTAGAGCTTATGATAAGGGTGTTTTGGTCCATTTAATAAGTGCTGAATGTAATTTGATGTTTGGTTGAAAACTTGATTATTTGCTTATTTTTTCTATTTATTAAAAAAAAGATACTTTGATATATGTCTATTTAATAAATTATTAGATATTGTACTTTGATTACTTGTTAGAACCTGATACAAGCTTATATAGATTTAAAAAAAATAACTCAGGACATATGTGCTTTTTATGATGTGGTAAATATGTAATCTATATTTACCATATTTAAAAGATCATAGTAATAACATACTTGTCAAATTTTTTTGACAAGTCTCACCTAATAATGGCAAAGTGGCATATTCTGTCATGCTACACATTATAAATACAAGAGAATAATATTACAACACTTTATGATTCAAAAATAAAAACCTGTAGATCATCAAATTCCTCCAAGCACACAAATATAATACTTATGCTGCATATATTTTCAAGCTACAATAGATAAATACATGAGAATGTTACAACATTCTCAAATAAAAAAAAAAGTTTCAGAGCAGTTAATATTTACATTACAGTGCTGGTTTCATAATCCAAGTTCTACAGTCATTTGATGGCCAGGAGTACAAGCAAAAAAAAGATCATAAACACCATCAATATGATACATAAGCATGAACAACATCCAAAGATGAGTATCCATGTGGGGAGTTGAACTGCGGCGGCCTTCTCAACCTTCTTCTGAGCTAGCACCTGGTAATACTCGGATCTGTGCACCCGACGCAATTCATCAACCCACATGAAGCATTGTGGATGTTCCTGATTACATGAATGACAACAAATTCCATCACACATTAAATGACACATGTTTAAAGGGACATAATTAGCAATTCAAGAGGGTTTCATGGTGGCAGTTGGGACATCTGTTTGTCATATTAAAAATGTCACTAACATGATGCTTCTCCCAACTATATTCAATCACTATAATGATATATCATGCTCTCATTCTACACAATAATATAATGAACCCATATGATTAAGCACTTGAAAATTATGTAGATGTGGTTTGACAAGCCACCCTTGTAGGGTGGCTGGTCAAGCCCTTCTACTTAGATCACTAAAACCACCTAGTCTACCCTTGTCCCTAGGCCATGACTTCTCCCAACCTCTCCCATTTGGTACAAGAGCTTAAAGAATCCAAAAACTAAACTAAACATCTAATTTTTTGGCTATCAATACTATTTTCCATTTTCCTTTCAAAATAATTAATTTTAAATTACAACCAAATATACGGTAGTGAATGTCCAAGCAAAAGCAAGTAACATACATTGACAAATACAAGAACCACTGCATTACTACAGTTCGGGTTGTTTTGCTTAGGAAGAAATTCATATATCAGTGTGTGTGTGTGTGTGTTTGTGAAGGCTGACTATTCATTGATGTTCTCTAATCAAAGTTTAAATGCAAAACAATTTATGGAACCAACTTATGATGGAACTACCCATATCATTAGATTGGATTAGTGTAAGCCAGGTATCAATAATCTTCCATTCTAGATTAAAGGGAAGATTCATATTAAAGTGAAGGGGGAAAAATACTAATACCACAATCAGTCACAGAAAGAAATTCCTCCTCAAATCCAACCACCAAATAAAACAAGTTTCAATGCTGGTCTTATACAAAACAATCTTGAAACTACAAAAAAGCCAATATTATTAAATCACACAAATTTCAACCACAAAAGAAGACCCCCAAGAAAGAAAAAAAAAACCTATCTTTAAAAAAAAATAAAAATAAAGAACGCCCATGTCCAACAAATCAAACTACAATAATCACACCCCAAAAACCAAACTTTCCATTAAAGATTTAAAAGAAGTAAAACTTACCAAGAGACCCAATTCACCAAACCCATTAAAAACACACATACTTGAACCCATTTAAATCCAAAAAAACCCAAAAATACTCACAGAACACTGACCTTTCATTGAAGCTCAGCTCTCTTGGGGACAAAGAAGGGAAGTGTAGAGAGACTCACAAGGAGGAAGCCCCTCCTCCCACCCCCCTCACTTGTTGGGAGGGAAGCCATGGCTGTTGAGGCTCTCCTCTTCCCATTCTTCAAACACTCACTGAACCACTAATAAAACAGAAGACTTGTTGGGTGTGCATAAGACTTGTTGGGTTTCCCAATAAAAATCCCATCTTTTCTTCCTTTTTTGTTTCTCTCTTTTTCTAATTGATTCATCCCAAGTAATACCATCCCAAGCAATAACATAATGACCTTTTTCATAACATATGAAGCACAACTATCATTTTAAAAATTGTTAAAAAAGCTCCATGATCCATCAATTGGCATTGTAATTGATTCATCCCAAGCAATACCATCCCAAGCAATAACATAATGACCTTTTTCATAACATATGAAGCACAACTATCGTTTTGGAAATTGTTAAAAAAGCTCCATAATCCATCAAGTGGCATTGTAATTGATTCATCAAGTAAATTGTATTGTAATTTATTCATCCCAAGTAATTCATCTGAAAAGGCTACACCTCCCCAATAGCCCAATAAATTACAAAATCCAGACTTTAATTATAAATTTCTGATGAAACCCACATGCAAGTTTACTCCTTTTCAAATATAGTGCATAAAATTCGTGCGCTCGACACAATTCATCAACCCACATGAAGCATTGAGGGTTTTCCTGATTACATGAATAACAACAAATTATCTTTCAAATGCCCTCCAAAGTATCATCCTTGAATAACCCACAACCTTAACCAGTGACTCGCCTAAAATAAGAACTCTACAGTTGCTTTCCCCTACATGAAACATTTTCCTCCTTTCATATTCAAATCTTTTAAACCAAAGTCATCTACAGGTTCAATCAAAATAAATTCTATGTGAAACATCATTAGCAGGTCAAGCAATAAACTATGTGACTCTAATTTGAAGATGTATTGACTCCATTTCCATTGTGAGAGATACAACATAACTAGCAAGGCAGTTATATGGGAGGCTCAACTAGATTTAATCAGCTTTGATTGTTGATAGTGAAGCATTCTGGGATTTGAAGCACATGGCACCTCTGTTTTTATCCCTTTTAAAGTGGACCCAATAGTAATACATATACACTGTGATTTTCTTCATGATATTTCATCCCAAAAAAGTCCAGTAGTTTTGTTTTCTTAAAAAAAATTGCTCAAACTATGAAGATTAATTCACAAGTGATAGAACATATAAGAATTAAGCATTGAAGATATTTAACAAAACCAATTCATCACAATGGGTACCATATCTAGTTAGAAATAACCCATTATATGACCAAACCCTAAACAGTGGTTCTTCAAATCTGAAGGTATACCAGATGGTAGTAGTAGATATGAAGGGTTTTACCTAGATCGTTGACCGGAAAGGAGATGCAAAGAGGAGGAAGCAGATCGGAGTGTCGGAAGGCGACGGAAACGGAGACGGTGAGACGGGCCAGGGATCTCGTGAATGAGCAGACAGCAAATGATTCAACTCTCACTCAACCAGGGTTTCGACAGAACTCCAATCGATTGGGTTTGGTTGGCTTTCATCGGGTGTGCCGCGGCGGTGGTGTGGATTAGGTGCTAGGGTTTCATTTCTTCGAAATCACAGAGAGATCAAAATGTATTTCGACGCAGAGAGGGGTGAGGAGAGAGAGTAGATAATTTGATAGAGGGGTTTAAATACCCTATGTAAATTGTTTAGTTTGGCAGGGGCAGTGTCGTCTTTTCATGTGCTGAACCAACGAGCTGAATGCGAGAGCCGGAAAAAAAGTAAACTTTGGGGAGCTGAAACATCAAATACAAAATAGTGAGAGGTTGTGTTCATCCAATATTCTATTATCAATTTCTAGCTATTCTCTTTTATCTGGGCGTCTGAAAGGATCGCAGTCTGTTCACCGTGGTTCTTCCGTAGCTCGCACCCCGGAAGAACAAAACCTATTGTGGTCGTATCTCTCAGTGGTAGGAGCCATTCAACCCTGTGCGTGAGGGGGCCTTATTCACCGAGGACAGAGTGTCTTCACTCGCTTCCACATTTCCGGATACATTTTCTAATCTCTAGCTCTTTTATTTCATGTTTTTATTATATATTTTAGAGCATGCATGACTATATATATATTTGATGTTTATATTCATGATGTGATAATTATAAGAATTTGTGTTTAGCCTAATATTTGTTTGCCACGCACAACAATCTCGGTGAATAAGTTACACAAATTTCTGTATATATGTGAAGAAAATAATTTTTAGTTATTACATGCATGTTAAGCTGGATGTTAATTGAAGAGTTTCGGATTAACATGTTTATACAATATTTGATGACTGCAAACTGGCTAGTCAATCTAGTAGCCTAATATGATCCTTATATTTCTATGCGGATAGGATTTGATTATGGACGTGTAATTTTGGTGAAGGTTGTTCTAGCATATGTACGTTATTAAAAATGTGTATATCAATTGGGCATGCTGATTTAATGAGATGCTGATTTATATATATATAAATATACAAGGAGATAATAAAATTTGTTAGTGATGAAAATTCATGCATTTTATTTATTAGAAATGTCATTTCATATATGCATGCACTTCATTTTATGTCTTTAATACATGTATGAATTCATAACGTATGCTTGAAGTGGATATGAATGAAAAATTGTTTAGAAATGAAAATTGATGAGTGATCAACTGTTTTTTCTGGATCCTTTACAATATGCATGAAATGCTTAATGGACGTTTCAGTTTTGAATGTATGCATGTATAGATTAAAAATATGCATCAAACAATATTTGCATGTTAAAAATTAAAGTTCACCACTATATTGTCATTCATGCAACAATATCTGGTGACTAGAATATGAGCAATCTGATTTTAATTACATATTGCGTTATAATTTTTATGGACTATTGCTGAAAGGTCTAATTAATGCACCATATCAAAATTATTCCCTGTTTTGGGGGTTTTTTAAGTGTTATGCAAAAAGTTTTTATTCAAGCAGTGAATGGGCATAACTGATACATTATGTTTAGATATGAGTTACCATATTTGTTATCTATTAATATATGTGTAAGCGTGGCGTTCTTATTTTCTCTGAAAATTATTCAACACATGCATTGGTCTGTATGACTGTATGTCATTATCCAATCCATAGTGTGCATTCACCATTGGCAGTACCTTTTTTTTTATTTCATGCTTATATTCTTGGAACCCAAAGGTTTATATTTAATGTGGCTATGGGAATATCAATTTGATCATGATCTTAATATATACTTCAATACACATAGTGTTGTGATATGTTATATTGTATGGTCTATATATATGAATATTATTCAACATACCTCTTCTTCTAATATGACTTGCCAACATTATAGTTCCTTGAAAATATTCATTCTTTTGGGATTTGATATTTCCGTGGTGTTAGTGTTGTTATTTATGCAGGACACGTTTATATATCCTATTGAGATATATATTAATTTCAAGGAATGCATGATTATATTTATTTGAAGGCTAGTGGTATTCCAATAATATTCTGACATGAGATTGAATAAATGAAGTTCTAAATTATTTGGCTGTGGAGACTATTGGAATTCTTCTCCCGGATTTTATTATTGTGATTATCATTATTCTGGTTTTCTTGAGATTATTTATATATTATACGTGGCTGGGATATTCTCTATGATGCTGTTATATCATTTGATGATTAAGATGTCAGTTGAGCTCTTGATGTCTAACAAAATGCAGATAGGGGTTTTCTCAGTGGTCTCCATATACCGGTTTCACGCTCTATTGAGAAAGGCTCATTATGCCAACCAATTTTCAGTTTATGGGAAATTTATATATGTTATTTGGCTTTTCTTGAGGTATTATCTGAAGAACTATCTGGATATATTCTTCATGTGGCCTTCATATTGTGTGTATTATATTATGGTATTCTAGAAGAATATTCAGTGACAAATGGTCCATCCGAGGTACGCGAGTACAAACCTAACTTTTGATTACCTTAATTATTAGTGGTTGTGTTTAATAATTTTATGGTAATCATGCTCACATAAATGTCTTGGTCAATTGCATACTCTTATAGTGAAATTATGATTAACATGCGAGTTATTATTTTGTATGCTCATGTGATGATGACCAAGTTTTATTGCTTGCATGCATAAATTAAAAATAAAATTGTGATTTATTTGTATAGAATATTTTTGCATGCATATTGGAAATTATTTTGAGTAGTCTCTAAATGTGGGGGTATTTGCGAAAATAAATCATAAAAATTACAGTGGTAATTTATATACCCTAAAATTGTGGGGGAGACATGCCTCATGAATTAAAATAATAATAATAATAATATTGAGAGAGATACTACAAAATATTGGGACAATAATATGAAATGTCTAGACAATTATAAATAAAACTTGAGTCAATTCACCTTATATCTAAAGGAATATAACTCAAGTTTGTGAGGTTGCAGAGAACTTCACTAAAGGACTTGCGAGATGACTCGTCCTTAATATCGAGACCGAGGGGGATGTGGGTTAAGCCTATTAAAAAATTACCTGCAGTGGGCTCCCTACCATTGTGATTGGAGATCCCATGAAGATGGTTTTCAAGGGGTTAACGAAACTGTACGGGTAAACTTGTGAGTACTGTAGAGGAAAAACTCCTCTAACCCATCCCTATGGTAACAGTGCTAACTGTAGTGGAAGTAGGTTGAGCTAATGCTCTTAATGGGTTCAAGTCCTTTTCGGACAGGGTGTGGTCCATGCAGGCACCCTGGAGAACTCACCTATATGAGTGCACGGACGTGGGGCCGCGTTCTTTGAGATTTGGGCTAAATCTCTAAAGCACTCAAGAAAGGATACGAGCACATGGCCGTAATGTGCTACCCCGCAGAACAGAACTCATATCCTGTACCGTGTGTGTGATCAGTGAAATCGGGCTAAAGGGGTCGAGTTCAAAGACTTAGTCTACTCAGGCTTCTCCGGGGGATATGGTTTACACTAAGTGAAGGTTCAAACCCAGAAGGTACCTTCACCTATTACATGGTATAAGACGCCCAAAATTATTTGCTTCCATTCCAGATCAATTTGTTTCATCCCAGATTAATTGTTCTATCCTAGATCAATTTACATCCATTCCAAATCAATTCATTCCAATTTCTCAATTTTATCTATTTTACGTTATAACTGGGTTTATTGTGTGTTTTGGTCAGTGGGGGAATGTTGGTATTTTGACCAAAATACACAATTCAATGTTTCATAATGAATTGTAACCTCCTTGCATGAATTATAACTTCATTATAAATGTTTAATTTTCAACATTATATAGGTGCTTTATTGTGGAACGTTTTGGTCTTTTGAAACGTTCAAAACTACCATATTGCTTTTATAAGGCATTTAATGAGAATTACTTGGGAGCACCTATGTGTTGTGAATGTATATATATATAGGGCTTATGCATTCTCATTACACATTACACTAATAAGTTTTCATCTCCACCATCAAATACAAAATAGTGAGAGGTTGTGTCCATCCAATATTCTATTATCAATTTCTAGCTATTCTCTTTGATCTGGGCGTCTGAAAGGATCGCAGTCTGTTCACCGTGGTTCTTCCGTAGCTCGCACCTCGGAAGAACAAAACCTATTGTGGTCGTATCTCTCAGTGGTAGGAGCCATTCAACCCTGTGCGTGAGGGGGCCTTATTCATCGAGGACGGAGTGTCTTCACTCGCTTCCACATTTCCGGATACATTTTCTAATCTCTAGCTCTTTATTTCATGCTTTTATTATATATTTTAGAGCATGCATGACTATATATATATTTGATATTTATATTCATGATGTGATAATTATAAGAATTTGTGTTTAGCCTAATATTTGTTTGTCACGTACAACATAAACACCATGATCATTAATCAAATGAAACATTCATTTTTTCTTTAAGATTGTGCACAAACACACTATCAGTATAAACATATAAATGTTGTATTTATGAATCCCACATTAATAGATGGGATGCAACAACTGCTTCTGAACCTTGAATTGAATGTGTGAATGTCAGGCAGCAATTGATGCACAGCTTGGAATTGTCTGGTGAGCTCCATTAACTGAGAGTAGGTGGCTGCTGCAGGGACACATGATCTTCATCATATATCAAGATCTCATGTGATATGAGTTGTTTCATATTTCAAAGGTCAACTGAGATATATACTTTTACATGAAATATAATCTGCAACGAATTGCATATAATCTGCAACGAATTGCATAGATTTTTTTAAAAAAAAAATGTGTAACGAAAAAGTTATCAAATAAATTGAGACACATGAGATTGCTAGTGGGGTTGTAACGCAGACAATGAAAAGTGTTATATAAAAGAAAAATTAAATGTGTAGGGAGGCACACAGTGAGTCATTCAATCCAACCTGTGGTTGTGCATGACATGCCATTAAAATCTCCAGGGCCCAAGAGTCCACTCACCTTGTATTATATATACATGCATTATATTGGACTTTCCATGCATTCTTATTTCACATATATATATGTTTATCATACATACAAGACATGATAGATGTAGGAGAGGCACCAAAGTACGTATACATGTATACAAATTTGGTCAGTGTACATATGTATAAATAGGGAATAGAAATCGAAAAATCTTGTCACCAGTTATAACCAATTTTGATGGTTTAAACTGATATGAAATAACAATAAAAAGATAATCAACAATTTCAAAAATGATAGGATGAAATAGGTTAAGTCATCAATTGAGCAAATTGTGGATCATTCAATCATAGAGTTTAAGAATGGGATTTTGATGATTTTTCAATTAAAAAACAAAAAAAAAAAAAAAATTGCTCAGGGCAAAAGTGGTTTATACTTTATTGGATATTTCATATTCCAAGTAATTATTACAAAAATGTCCAACTCATGTTGCAAACTCATATGTAGTCTACCCTGTACCATTTTAATTTTTTCTAAAAGATATATTTTGCTAATCAAATACATTATATTATAAAAAAAATAAAATACTTAAAAAGCTTATTATTTTACGTTTTTTATGATGAATTATATACTGATATATTATATTAGATAATTTCATACACAACATTAGTGAAGTGACCATTATAAATGAGATACTAAAAAATAACACACAAAAAATGGGATTGGATCATCTGTAGCGAACCAATAGAAATGCGGCAATGCACCACATATAAGGGAAAAAAAGTTAAACCATCTAACAAAAAAAAACTCTAACAGGTAAGGATCTAATAAAATAAATATATTTACAATACAATTAACTTAGGTGGCGCATTCTCAATTTCTCATTCGCTACTACAGGGAAGAGCATGTAGTTAGCTAGAGACAATCCGATCCCAGGAAAAATCAATTCAAAACAGCCCAGCCCAGCCCAGCCCAGACCAGCCCGAAGACTACAATACGGGCCGAGATATTCATGGGCCGGGTTGAACCCGAACTAACGCGTGGTCGTTCGGACAGCTCCTACCAGCGGAGCCTGCTTTTTGTCCCCACCGCAATCAATGGCCGCCTTTAATGGCACACTCAGTTGAACCTCCTGACCTCGCTCACACACACAAACTCTCTCTCTCTCTCTCTCTCTCTCTCTCTCTGTGGTATTGTGTGTGTCGCTGCAAAACCTCGCATGTGATCCTCCGCCTTATCGTCACAGCCCTTCCACAACCATGAGAGGAAGAGGAGGGCCTCCGCTGGCTCTTAACCTCCTCCGAGGGCTGTTCTTGGTCTTCCGTAAGTCAACCTCCATCGATTGCTTCTTCTGTGATTCACATTTCTTTTAAAATTTGGTTTTTGCTCGGATGGGTCTGGCGAAAGATGCCTCCTTTTGGGTATTTTTGAGTGTTTTGTGAGTTTTTGAAGATGGGTTTACATGGGTTTGTGATTTGGTTGAATGGTTTCATATGGGTTGTTTTTTATTCTCACTTTTTTGGGTAGCTTGATTTCTGAAGGTTCTGAATCTTCCGATGGTATTGTGAGTGTATCGGGTTTGAGGGGTTTCTTCTTCTATGTTTATGTGCTGTTAATTTTGAAAAATTTTGAGTAGAAGAAATGGAGAATTGGTTGGTTCCTAATTGAGAAGGGGAAAAAAAGGCAATTCATGAAATGAGGCTACAAAGGGTTTATTTGACTTCAATTTGGAGTTTGTTTGGTTCATGTTTGGGATATGTTGAAGAGGTTGCTACAAATGTTGTAGTTTGGATGTGGAGCTGATTTTCAGAACATATTGACATTTATTTAAATCGAGACGCATTTTCATGGTGTAGGCCGTGATGTGTGTAAACCATAGTGATATGTCGCATTTTTAGATTGCAGTTTTGATTTTGCTTACCTCCAACGCTGGGATTGCATTTGTTAGTTTAGCTGATAGTGGATGAAAGCATTGAAAAACCACAGAGTGGTTGATGAGTGAGCAATTGCTGATGTTGTGATTGGACCTGGAGCGGTTTGGTAAGAATCACAGTTTATGAAAGTACAGGATTCATGATACATTGATACACTGATAATTTATTTCCGGCATATAACAAACCTAAGCCCTACCTTCAGCGTCCTTCTCAAATACTTGATTACTAGTGAACCTTTTATTTTCCTTATAAAAGATCTAGACACAAGGGAAAATATGTAAATACGGGGACTGAATGTCGTTTAACATTCCTTTGACCCACTGCAAGTGCCCCTCCACCAATGTATCTCATCCTTGCTGTGCTTCTGCAATTTGCTGTTTCTTTACTCAACTGTGTTCAGTAATCCATCCCTTTTTTGAGTGACTTATGTCTTTTTTTTTTAGTTTGCTGTGATTTGGGTGACAGTTTTTCCTGTTTGTTTTTGCAACATGACAGTTATCTTTTTTTTTTCTTCTTTTTTTAATAAATAACTTGCTTGATTTCGTGGGGAGTTTGGTTTGGAGCTCCTGATGGGCTTTCTAAGTAATATTAAACTTAACAGCATCCTCCTCTTCCACTATAGTTGTATGCTGTATTGTTGTTCTTATGATATTGGAACAGAGGCAGAACAATGGAGAATTTGGGGGTTCCAAACAAAGGAATTGGTCAAAAGAATAAGCTGAGGCTTTAATTTACTTTGTATGGTTTTGGTTCTATTTGGGGATTAACTTGGACATAAGTTTGTTTTAGGGAACATATTTGAGAAGTGGCATATTTGTACAACATGCAGTAGTTTGGATGTGAAAGTCGAACAGGCATTGACATGTACGATGATTTTATATGGAGCTGGGTTTTGTGGCATCAGCTCTTCCTCCCACAAACCTGATCTGTATAACTGTATTTTTACATGGACTTCTTGTAATTTTGATGACCTTGCTAACTGGTGGAGTCGCTAGCAGTAGCCTATATTAGAGAGATTGACATATATCAAAATGATGTCTGTTCAGGATTCTGTCAATGCTGTGTTGGGAATGTGTCATTTGAGTTGACACATAATTGCCAAGCTTCGCCTTTGTTCTTCTGAGGAAGATCATCAATGATCCACGATAACATTGCAACTTGAGAACATATACTATGCTACTCCATTTTAGTGGAAGAAACTGTGCATTCTGGAGCTATCTATTTATTTTTATGAAGACTCACCTACTTTAACATCTTGATGAAGATCTTGAAGGATCAAGGGATCTTGAATTCACAAGTTGCAAGTTATCTCAAAATCCTCTCCAAAGAATCTACTAGTTCATCTGGCAGTGCTGCATGGGTTATTTGAATTCTTACCGCTTGTTTGTATAATCTGATATGATAAGCAGTTTTTAAAAGGGTAAAACAAGAAGAAGAAACTAATTCTGTAATTAATTTGGTCATTATACACTTCAGCAGAATTTCCATTGGTTATTAACTGAAAATTCTTCTGAGACGAGCATAATTTCTTCATTTGGGGATGTATCCCATCAGATTGCAATTATGAATCTTTTGACAATGTCATCAATTTTGATATCTTGGAATTCCTCCATATATTCTTGTAAACTAGGTGCATGTATGCATTGTATACACCATTGCATGATTATCTACTCTCTTTTTTTTCTGCCACAACTTTATGGGCACTGTTCCTAAAATGTAACGCATTTAAATTTATCCCAAATCATTTGAAATTTGTTTCCTGATTTTTAATGTAAATTGATAATGCATCATCTATTTATCAGTGCCTACTTTATAATTTTTCATCTTTTGACGTTGCAGTACATGATAAGGACAGATACAACACCATTCATTTTGGTTGATCCTACTCTCTTTTTTTTCTTTTCCAGTACTAAATGAACCTGATTTTCGTGAAGCTACGGATCATAGACTGCATCAAGATTTCGTATCATTGGGAGAAGAGAAGAATTTACTATTACCCTACATTCCCCCAACCACAGCCCCTCAACCATTTCTTCCTCATCTAGCTCCTTCACCATCAGGAGACACTTTTCCAAGATTATCAGGTGAAATAATTGATTTTAGGTTTATTTGCATAAATACACCTAAAAAAACCCTATTTTGTCAAATTACCCCCATTGGAAACTTTATTTCCAGCAATGCTCCTCAAAAAGGGTTAAGTTGTGTATGAATGCCCTTCCATAATAACAAATGTATAATTCAAGTCGTGCACGAATATCCCTCAAAAGGGCGTTCATGCACAACTTAAGCATTTTTGGGGGGTATTGCTGGAATAGTGTTTCAACAAGGATATTTTGACAACGTGGGATTTTGTAGGTTTATTTGTTCAAATAACCCTTGATTTTACATATGACACTCACTTTAGATATTGTAAGTCTGAAGAAGATTTTTTTCAATAAAGGGCTTGAAGAAAATTATTTTTTACAGGACTTTGTCCATTGAATATTTCTTCTGTGGGGAGCATGATGAAAACAACAGCAGTTGATTGCTGGGCTTTTTTCGCGCCATTTCTAGCCAATGTAATCTGTTGCCCACAGTTGCAGGCCACACTTGTGATCCTCATCGGGCAATCCAGTAAAGACAACGGAATGCTTGCCTTGGGCGTGACACATGCGAACCACTGCCTATCTGATGTCCAGCAGATTCTGGCAAGTCAGGGTGCCAATGATGATCTCCAACAGATATGCTCTATTCATCCGTCAAACCTCACTGAAGCTTCTTGCCCCGTGAATAATGTTAATGCTTTTGAGAGTTCTGTGGACACTTCAAGACTATTGGCGGCCTGCAAGAAAGTTGATCCTGTTAATGAATGTTGTACCCAGATATGCCAGAATTCTATCATTGAAGCTGCAACGAAAATTTCTTTGAAAGATGGGAGTCTGCCCAGCATGAATGGTGCCCATATCTTGCCTGTGCACTCATCCATAATGGACGATTGTAAAAGTGTGGTTCTCAGATGGCTAGCCAGCAAACTCGACCCAGATCAAGCAAAACAAGCACTTAGACAAATATCCAATTGCAATGTTAACAAAGGTAGGCATTTTGTGTCTGAGTTTCGTTTTTTGTTGTGGTGATTACGATCCTTCATTAAAATGGTTCTCAGCAAGACTAGTCATGGTCTTTTAATTGATTGGGTCATATTTTACGGCAGCTTGTCCGCTGGTATTTCCAAAAACTAAAAGTGTTGCAAAATTTTGCGGCAATGTGATCAAGAATCGGACAGCCTGTTGTAGTTCTATGGAGAATTATGTATCCCATTTGCAAAAGCAGAGTTTCATAACCAATCTTCAAGCTTTGGACTGTGCCGCTTTACTTGGAATGCAGTTGCAGAAAGCCAACATCAGTGAAAATGTGTACCGCCTCTGCCATGTAACTCTCAAGGATTTTTCGCTCCAAGGTCAGTCAAGCTAGTTCCACATTTCGCTAAATATGTTCTTATTCTGTGAAAAATATAATAAAATGAGGCAACACTATAAGAAACTGCTTTTGAGATGCATTATCTAATTCTTTTTTTGGCCTGATGAGCTGACACCTTTTTTTTGTTTTTTTTTGTGCTTTGGGCCAATGGGATGTACACATGGAATGCCAGTCGGAACTCAAGGTAATCTTTCTAGTTGATCTATAACCTGTTTATATCATTTCATGAAACACAAGAGAGCGTGACACGTGAAATATAATGCTTTTTTGTGAAATATAATGTTAGCATTGCCAAGGGAAAATTTTGGCTAAAAGGCTATCTTGCTGAGATGAATATAAGCAACAAATTCTGCAGAATCCAATTCTCATAGCTGCTTTTCTATTGGCTGTCATGTGTGTACTGAAACCTAATTGGTGCATGGGCTATGCGTGCTTGATTTTGTCTGCTTGATTTGGAAACTTAGTCATTGTTATTGAAACATTTGGCTTATCATGCTTAATGATCGATATGGCTGATGATCAATATAAATTTCCCTAAGAAAGAGAAAGATCAATCTAAATGACGATCTTTGGCAACGATGGTGTCCGTGGGGATAGGTGCCTTCTCCAAAGCTGGAAAATTGCCTTAAAGTGTTTATTTTTTGTCATTTTGGCGGTTTGTGGGGGGAGAGATGGTGAATGGAATGCCTGACGGTCAAAACTAAGCTGTTAGTATCATTGTAAAAGTTTAATTAGTAAATCTTTGTGAATGATTTTCACCGTGTGAGAGGCGACTGATCTCTTTATAAGATAAGTTTATGAAGGATTTTCTCGTCATAAGTAGTGGTGGGCGGTGGTCTAAGAGGGCATCAGGATCACACATTTTCATCGACGTACAAATCTAGCGCGTGGCGAAGATGAAAGTTGGTGTAGTGCTTGGTAGTATCATGACATTATCTGTTACAATAACTCACAACTGACTAACTTTTTATGGGAATTATGAAGAATCTCGGTCATAAAAGTTTATGATATGGATGTGTTCCGGGTTGGAGGTCCAACGTTTACAATTTACTAAAATTATGTGAATTCATTTGTTATATTTTATTTAAAAAGAAAAATGGATTTTCTTGCCTAGAATTTCAAATGAGGTATGTTCACACATGCATGTAGTGATGTGGACGATTTGTTTATGCATGTAAATTCCCCTGCATGCATGTGCATGGAGGCGTGCAATATATGATGTGCATGAAGATCGTTTGGACAATTGTCTTTCTTTCCCAATTGTGCTGTTTTTCATGCTATTTATGTTTTTGTGCCAGAGTCTGGATGCCTCCTACCAAGCTTGCCTTCAGATGCAACACTTGATCAATCTTCAGGGGTCAGCTTCACTTGTGATCTGAATGACAATATTGCAGCTCCCTGGCCTTCTGCATCTCAAACATCAGCATCCTCATGTAATAAATGTAAGTTTTTGTGTGTTCATGCCTTTTCCTTTAGAAATATCATGTCACTCTCCTGTGTTGTTCACTTTACTTTGAAAACAGATTCATTATAGAAGTTAAACTTCCTTGTTAATGAGATGCTTTCTTACTTTTCTATAATCTTGCAAAACTTGAGGAATAATTCAACATTTTAATCACATCCAGTTGGTTCAGATTTTGATGAGATGTGTTCAATTTCAGTACATAATTTTGGTAAAAGAAGAGTCAAATTATTCTGGGTGCATAACTTTTTCTGCATTATCAATATCCTTCTAATGCTCCATGTTACATTTTTCTCACCCTGTATGTCTTCTACTCCTAACAGATGTTATTCTTCCTACACTTCTATTAGAGCTATTTAGTGGTGTATCTGACTATCTGCTTGTTTATTCTCTAGTAACATTTAATTAGATGATTAATTTTGTCAATTCAAAGTATTGTTTATACACTTTAAACTCCCGAATAGATGAATGGTGCTTGTATCGTGCGGATAACATTTCGACTCTGATTTATTGATGCTGTTTTCTTAATAAATCTTCTTTCTTGAATTGCAGCAATTAAGTTTCCAGAGATTCCGGCTGCAACATCAACAAGTAAGATTTTTAATATTCACTTTGAGACATGTCTGTTCAAAATCCATGGTGCATTGAAGAAGAAAACAACCTGTCCTGTGTAGTATTTTTCTAAAACCCTGTTCATAAAATATATGGCGCTCTTACACTCAAAAACACCTTTATGCATGTCACTTAATACAGTATATGAAATCTTCTAACACAATATATACTCTATTATGCCAATGTATTCTATATTATGAAAAATGTGTGCATTTAATTTAATTGAGCATGTACTTCATTATTATTGTTTTGTTTTTGTTAAGAATATGAACTTCATTAGACAAGTATATGCTTTAAAAGTGTGTGCGATCCCCAAAATGACTGCATGAATGACTATGACATTTCCCTAAAATATATGATTCCATATCTTGTTTTCTTTTGTAAACCATTTCAGTTTCCAAAAAAATTGAATGGGTAGGTAATAGATTATCAAAGACATTTTATCATACCAATAAAAAAAAAAGACATTCTATCAAAGACAACCTTTGATGAATTTGATTAATTGGACATATAGAGTAAAAATTAACATGTGATGGTTTCGCTTTTGCAGGCGAACGAGGAGTCACAATGCTCCGCCTTCTCATCACATCATTATTGGTATTCACCATGATTTCGAATCTTCGAAGTTCTCAATCGTGATCAAAGCAGCGACAGTGGGAAGATATTATTCAGTTCTATGAACATGGTCCAGGTGGGAGAAGGCTGCAGTCTCTTCAGCTGATGAAGCTGAAACTATTGCTGCATCGATCGAGCTCCATGATTTCTATACAGTGAAGACCAAAAAAAATGAGATTCTTGTAATTTAAATCCAATAAAAATTAGTTTTGTAAAAAGAGAAAATCTACAGTGAGTTAAGGCCAATGTGTAAGTATTCTTTTTTTAAAAAAAAAAAAAAAGAAGGGAAAAGAGGTCCTAATGTGTGTGCTTATTTATTAGTGAAATTGGTATTTGGGTTTTCTTGATGTCACTTTTGCATTTTCAAATAGGTTTGAATAAAGGGAAAATTGAATGCATATTATCTTGCCTTTTTTATAATCAAATATATATACTTGCACAACTGATTATATACCATAAAGTTTTATATATTCAATTAGTGTTGCAGAAATGACCGTTGAGTTTGTGACAAGGGTTCGCTTGATACATGCAAATGGTACAAATGCTTTTCTGTGGGATGTGATGATGATGATAGTCTTATTAGTTCTTGCAATTACTTATCTAATTTCACTTGAACTTAAAATTAGATTGCTTAATATGAATAAATATTATATAATTCAATGAATTTTATGGAATCATTTTTTTTATAAGTAAAATCATATACCTCATTTAATGAGATAAGCACTATTATAAAAACATAACCATAAGTATATACTCTAATAAAAATATCATTTATATGTATATATTCTAAAGAAAATATCATTTATTAAAAAATAAAAATAAAATTAACAAAATAAATAAGATTGCATTTATGATTATAAAAATGAGTGACAGTGGTATGGATTTTCGAGGTGTAAATCTCACCACTATCCTTTTTCATGTCCTCAATTGGATAGGCGGGATAACGTGTAAAACCACCTCTCGAAAAAGGTACAACAATGTTCCAGACTGTCACGGATTATTTGTGGTTTTAGATATATGTAGCAACCTATAAAAGGTGATCCTATAGGAGTAGGTCTGTCAACTGGTCGGGTTGGAGTGGATCTGAACCCGACCCGTTTGATTGTCGAGTCCTTCAAGTCAAGTTCACATCGGGTCTCCGGTCGGGTCGGGTCGGGTCGACCAATTAATAAGCCTATGTCAGACAAAGAGAGGTCGAATAATTCCTTAAGGACCTACAGTGTCTTCATTTTTTTTTCTTTTTAATAGAGGCTAGTGTATTATAAACAGTTCTTTACTATTTTGATTTTTTAATGTTTTTTTAGAAAACATTTGAAATACGGTTTGGATTATTATGCTTTTACGTAAAGTCAAAAAGTTGTAAAAATATTTCAAATGCTTAAAATTTTAAATGATTATTCAATATTTAGTTATAAATGTTTGGTTGTATCAAAAGTGTTAGATTGGATCATAAATAAATAAAAATATCACATAGTATTTGGGTTAGATCAATTGGGTCTATAGGATCGGGTCGGGGTGGACCTATACCTGACCTGTTTTGATTGTCGGGTTCTTCGGGTCTGGTATTTACGTCTTTTTAATAAATTCTTACCGATAAGAGTCTATTAAAAAATAAACTTAATTGATTGCACTGACTACGTGTCTTATTGTTAGTAGGGCTGATAAACGAGCCAAGCAGCTCATGCTCAACTAGGTTAAAGCTCGTTAAGGCTCGTTCAATTAGACAAATGAGTCGAGCTTGAACTATTTTTAAAGCTCAGTTTGTAAACGAGCTGAGTCCGAACCTAGATGAGCTCGTTTACTTAACAGAAGAAAGGGGAACGAGCCGAGCCCGAGCTTATGTTACTTTCACATGTATAAGTTACTATGATTTGTGAAATGTGACTTCTCAAATGTTAAACAATGTTTTTTTTTTTTAACTAAACGAGCACGAGCAGAACCGAGCTTCAATCGAGCTTTTCACAAGCCTAACGAACTGAGCCTGAACAAATCAAAGCTCAGCTAACAAGGATCTATGTAATAAAACCACAGAGGATCCGGGATAAGCCTGTCAATCGGACGGATACGGATCGGATAGGCACATATCCGTATCCATATCCGAATTGGATATCCGAAAAAATATCCGTATCCGATCCGAAAATCCGGATACGGATTCTGATAATATTTGAAATATCCGAACCATATTAAAATATAAAGAATTTATAAAATCTTAAGGTCTAACATGGTTAAATAGGTATCCACCAAAGACATAAAAATACAAATCTTAATATAGTTAAATAAGTATTTAACATGATTAAATAGGTTTGTGTTTTGTCCTAGATCATGAGCCATTGGATTTTCATCTAAGGGTTGAAACTAATTCTAACATATATAAATAAAATAACAGTTTGGATACAGATATTTTTCGGATCGGATATAGGCTATATCCGATCCGATCCGAAAATTTTTGGATACGGATTATTTGGTTCGGATACAGATACGGATTTTTAGATATCGGATATTTTCTGTATTTTTGGATACGGGTTCGGATCAGATACAGATATCTTTTTGGATAATTGACCGACTTTCCGGGATCCGAACTCGACCACCACCATCATCTACACCGCACGTTCTTTGTTCCTTTAATCTTAACCGTCCTTTGCACATTCCCAAATCGAAGCTGATCCTAGCCGTCCATACCGAAAATGCCCTTCACCACCTCCACCACCATCGCCACCGACCAAATCTCCAATTCACGGTGACGAAAACCCCAATTTTTCGACATTTCAAAAATTCCCTCCAAAAAATCTCCACCTTCTCCAATCTCTCTCTCTCTCTCTCTCAAAATGGCGGATTTTTCAGCTCCCTCGTTTTCTCTGGGTCTCGACCTGGATCCGGACTCGTACGTACCGGATTCGGAGGACGAGGAGCCTCCGGAGGTGGAGGACTCTCCGCTGCGTCCGGTGCTCAAGCGACTGAGAAGGGGACCCCCGCCGCCGCCGTCCGATCGGGAAGAACAGACGCGGCCGGTCGCCGATGGTGATGAAGAAGACATTGAGGAGTTCTCGTCGCAGGAGGAACCGAATACAGGTGAGGGTGATCGTGCAAAAAACAAAAAGGAATTTTTTTTTTTATTGATATCTTGTGGTGGGTATGAAAGAAAGAGACCACCTTGAAATGGTGTTGTTCTTTTGGTGTTAGATTTTGGTTATTGGACAAGATTGGACCTTGTGATGTTATATTTTTCTGTCTTTTGTTTTCTTTGGACATAATTTTTTTTATTGTTTTGAACAGATGATATATGTTGAATTGCTTCTGAGATTGGATTGAAATCTGTTATTGGAAAAGAAAGAAACATTTTTGGAATGACATCTTGGAAGCAACCGGGATTCATATTATTTTCTTGGAAAACAAAAATTCTTGCTTGGAAAAAAATAGCAGTGTAGCTTTTCAACACTCTGAAAAAAAATTTGAGATTGAAATGAAGTTGCATTCATTTCCTTGACTCCTCCTAATGACTTAGATGTTAAAACAGTTAATGATGGCCTGTGTTTGCATGCCATTCTATGCTAACACCATTGGTGCACCAAGGATTGACAACAAAGTTGGCGCTTGGCAGTCTGTTTTTTCTTAATTGGCATATTGTCATGTCTTGGCATCCAAGTCGGTTAAGTAAGCTTCTATCATTTTTTTAGTGGACAGTCAGTAACTTGTTCCATATGGCCTCTATAAGAAGTATGATCCTAGTAAAAATCCATAGTCACAGAGTTCATGTATCCAAATATTTGGCCAGGGTTTCGTAAATTTAACAAGATAGGTACCGGAAAAGTGTGGAGATAATTAAACTCTTCTCTGTGGATTTTGACCATTAGTTTAAGAAACATTACCCAAAAAACAAGTATAAGAAACACGTGAAAAAACTTTGATGTTGTGTATGAAGGGAGATGGAGTGACTGACAATTAGGGTTTGTTTTTTATAATCTTATTAAGGATGTGGTAAACCATCTAAACTAAATGGATGTATGGATCCGTACTAAATGCACTGTTCAGCAAAGAGAAGTTTGTTCGGTCAATAGGGAACGTGAGATATCCAATCTCCAAAATTGTTCCGTCAATAGGGAACGAGAGATAGGCAATCTCCAAACTTCTCTAAACATTTGGAAAAGTTTGGCAAACTTTCCAAACTTCTCTAAACATTTGGAAAAGTTTGGCAAACTTTGTGACTATGGTAAGGCAGGTACTTGTGCATTAATTCCCTCCGTAATGGCCTTTGATGGCCAAACCAGTCAACAAATTGGAAGACCTTCCTAATAGTTACTTGGTTTGAGGCTTTGAGCTCATGCATCCAGAGATCAGCTCTTTAACTTCTCAGACTTGCTGGGTTTGTTTAATCTGTGCTATTGAAAAGATAATCAATCTGTATCAACACCTTTGGGTTGTATGTGATTGTACAAAAGCATTAATGTAATAATGTCTGAAGAATATATAAGTGTACTCGTATTAGCCTACTTATCTTTTGATTTGTTGTATTCGGAGTTTCTATGTGAAAATTTTAGTTGTTTGCTGCTCAAGTGTTATATGGCACAAAGCTTATCTTCAACAACATAATTGTACTATTCATCTTTCTTTCTTTTTTTTATATAAAAAAGATTGCTTTGAAAATCAATGTACCTGTTTATAGCCTGTTATGGTTTTTTTCCTAAGGTTACTTACATAGTAAGTGTAAGGAGATAAGTACCACTATGCTTTGTGAGAGCAATTTATAAATCTAAATTTTTGTCCTTCCAGTTGCAGAGCTTTCTGCTACCCAGATCCGTTCAGCATGCAGCACTTCAAAATTTTCCTTGCTTGGTCATGGGGTACTTCAGACCCAGTCAAGAAGTGATTCAAGGTTTCAGAAACTAGGAGCAGTTTCAAGTGCCTCAACTCCAAGAGGTTTCGAGGACAGCAGGAACTCCAAGTTATCAGAAACAAGTATCAGTCCTTTGAGGAAGATACAACTAATAGACTCTGATTCAGATGAGGCTTCATTTGTTGACATTCATGATAAAGATGCTAGAAAGGGTGGTGCGTGTTCAGAAAATAATTGGAGGACCCCTGTTCAATATGCAACAGGGAGTCAACAGAAGAGAGCAAATATTTCATCCGAAAATTTTCAAACAGATAGTTTTTGGAAGGATTTTAGCCCAAAGAAAAACTTGGAAACACCTGCTTTCGATGAGTTCTGTGAAGAATATTTCCAATCTGCAAATATCAGGAATACAGGTCCAAGGAAGGAGGGAAATATCATCATTGGGAGTTCTAGAGTACTCGATCAAAATGAAAGTATGAAACAAAGCAAAGCTGAGTATCAGGACTCAATGGACAACCATCAAGATAGATGGTCGGAACTTCCTGATCCTCAACTCCCTGCTTTTCGTTATTTTTACCATGATGATCCAAGAATCCGGGAACTTGTACGCAACCGTTTACCGAATTTCATCCCTCTTGGCACAGTCAATCACATAGAGAACCAACATTTGGATACTACAGATCTTGATTACATGTAAATCATCTAATCCCCTTTATTATGGTTGGTTATTTTTTGCAAGCTGACCTATAAATGTTGCAACTCTATAAATGCTGTCATTTTCAGGAGTCATTTCGGCCCTAGAAATGTCCATAGTCAAGGGGCTTGGACATGTAAAAGTGGTACCAGAGGCGGCTCCAAGAAACACAAAAGAACTTCAAAAAATTCAACCAATGAAGAGATCTCGAACAGTTCTATGAGTTTCGTGAATCCAAGGGCTTGTGCTTCTGTCCCAAAGGATGCAGGAAAAAGACGAATTCATGCAGAAGGTCGTTCTGGTGGTCATTGGTATACTGGACAGGATGGAAGAAAGGTAACCAGAATGTTAAATTTCTGATTGATCTGTCTCCAAGTTTTGTTTTCTTTCAGTTAATTAGCATGCAGCTTGCTCAAACTATTAAGCAAACATATACTATATATTTGGTTAGCTTCACAACTATGTGTGATTGCTCCAGCATTTTTAATTTGCTATTATAATTGTCCTTATCATGCTTACATGTCCCATTTACCTTTTTCAGGTGTATGTGAGCAAGAATGGACAAGAGTTGACAGGCCAAGCTGCTTATAGGCATTATAGAAAGGTAATGTTATATGTACACACATAATTAACTGGAATGTACATATGGCATTTGAATTGGTGTGTTGTTCTGGATCGGGTTATGGGGTGTCTATTTTCTCGATGTGGTGTTTCTTATATGAATCTGAGTCTCACTGTATTGAGAAGGTTTCAGCATAGATTGTACCTATAGTAATAACATTGATACATCACATGTTCGAATGTCCTTGGCTGAATGAGTGGATCTTTGAAATGCAAGCAACAATTGTTGTCATACATCAATGAATAAATAACACAACCAATCATAATTTAGAAATCACAAGTATAAGTCTTAATTTGTTTGGTTCAGGCAATTAAGATTAAGGAAGTGCATATCCGCAAAAGAATACCGAATGATTACCATATTCAATTGATATTTCTAAACACTTCAAATATCCATATGAGAATATTCACCTGTGCTTTATTGAGAATTATAGTGTAAGTTGCAGTGTTAAGAATTTATATTCTTGGATCCTCTTGAGATTTTGTTGGATGCAGTTGTTCATCTTCCTTCACCATTTGCGGATCCTCACAAGAATGGGAATATACAAGTAATTGCAGACCGTCATTATTTTTTTAAAATTTTATCATCATGCAAACTTGCAAATAATAAATGGTTTCACCGAGGGACAAGATAATTTTATAAATTTTCTTTTTATTATAGACAGGTCTATATCACATGCACCTCCTTACCTTTGTTCAATAAAATGCCATCTGACCAACTTTGCTGTTGAAATGTATCAATACTGAACATTGCTTTCATTTCCCTTGTCTTGAACAGGATTCTGGTTCCGGATTCAAAAGATCAAAAAAGAAAGCTGCAGTAAAGAAAAAATCTAAACGATGAGGAACATGGAAAGCGGATATCAGTGCAAGATTATTGTTGTATATCATCTCATGAAATCGCAAAACAATTTAATTAATTAAGCTTACCATATTTGCCTCAACTACTCTTCTCTCTGATTCTCTGCATGTTTGAACATATAATTGTTATGTTTTGATTGAGAATTGATTTCAGAAACAGAATCACGGTGGAATGCCCAGACAATATCATTCAGCTTACCACATTCATGGCAGGTAATCCAAAGATTTCAAATTTTAAAATAGACAATTTGATCTCCTTTCAGTCCTTTTCTCAAGCATGAGATCCAAATCCTCTATTGGGTTGCTGAAGCATTTCATTTATCATCTCCATAGTATTTGTATTGACCTGAGCTTTGGACAATTTCATGGATTGGATCATTCATTGTTCCCTTTGTCATACTGAAGTAGTTCATTGTTTTGGTTCTATAACTACCTATGCATCTTTTTTTGATTTGTAGTAGACTGCTGATCAGATTTTATTGATTGAGGAGTTCCTTCTCATTTGTTACCTTTGACATGGCCATTTTCAAGTCCATGATTTCTTGCTACCTAACCTTCATGAAATGTGATGGTCCAGAAACATGAATACTTTGTATCTATATGTGGGCCATGTTATTCATTTCATTTTTTGTAGTTGTACCTTCATGAAATTCATTGTATGAATGAGTTTGTATTTCCAGACTTCCAGTTTAAGTGTACATGAGAATCTGATTGTGAAACTGGGATTTACAGCAAGTCTTGTTATATCAAAATGAAGCTGGTTATGAACATCTAAGAAAACCAAATCAAAATTACTGTGAGATAAATTTACTTTTTCATGGTTGGTTGTCAACTATTTTTTATCTCATTAATTGAGTACAATTTCATTGTGACATATAAGTCAATATAACTGTATAGATTAACCTTTGAAAAAAGTTAAAAATTTTATCAAGTCGATATAATATGATGAATTTTTCTTTGAAAATGTACAAACTTTCCTAGTTAGATCAAAATTAATGATGTGGTGGTAGTTTGTTATGTGAGTAAGAAGGTGGATAATATAAAAATAGGTTGAATCCTAGACAACATGCTAATTTAGCATGGATAAAATGTCAATAGTTGTATCCATAAACTACAATGATTATGCCTTAGTAAATTAGAATAAACATTGATCAACTATTTCTGGAGATACAGGCACAATTTATTTTTTACTCATTCATCCAAAAATTATAACCATACCAAGTCAAACACAAAAAGCAAATATTTACCCAAACATATAAACCCCACCCCATCCTTCATTCACCCACTCCAAAGAAAATTTTGTACAGATCAGTCAAGAATCTTGTACATTTGATTTTTTGGATTTTATGTTCTTTGTTTTCATTCACATGGATGGATGTTTTAGTTTGGAGAATATATTCACATGGAGAATATACATGGAAGTTCAATCTGGTTGATTTGGCTGCTACCCACATCAATGATGTAAAACCTTAGGGTCCGTTTGGAAACACAGATTAAAAAGTAGCTTTTGAAATAAAGCTGTTTTTTAAGATAATTTTAGACGTTGACTTTTTTAGGATGCTTTTTTAAAAATCAGGAATCAATATTTGAAAGGAGTTTAATGTTTGGTAGAGAAAGTTGCTTTTCAATTCAAAAAATCGATTCCGATCAAAAAGCGTTGTTTCTGAGCTTTTTAAAACACAGATTTCGAGGGAAAATTAAAAGGAATCCAGCTTCTGATTATGTAAAAAGCTGTCCCGTTTGGCTGCACGCTTTTAGCTTTTCAGCTTTTCAAAAAGCAAAAGCGCGCCGAATTGCGCAACCAAACGGGGCCTTCCTTTGGATATTTTTTCAAAATAAATGCACATTTCTGATTTTTACTGTACTTTTTTTAAAAAAAAAAAATATTCAATAAAAATAATACATGGATCTCACCCAGCTGACACTTTTTTTTATAATTTCAGGTGTAAAGTGTTTTTTTCGATCCTAATTCTACTCCCTCTGATTATAACATGATGGTTATCTTTTTATGTGGGCATGTTGTCTAATTGTACAAAGAGAGTGATATTGTATTCAAATGTAAAGTTAAATTCATAAGTTGTTGTGTAGTTGGATACTGTTAGTATTAATGGTATCCAAACCTGACTAGATCTGGACCCCTCAATCTATTTGTTTTGTGAATACAAAAATGAATTAGATTTAATTATGAAAAAAAAAATATTTGATTATATTAATAAATTATAATAGTTATATTTTAATAAGATAAAATAAACTTATATCTAGTTCTCTTATTACCATCTTATGTCTTAGTTATGTTTTAGAAAAGACAGATTTATTCATATTTATAATCTAAAACTTTAACCATTTTTAAAAAGTACCAAAAAAAAATTATCATTATGTAATCTCATATAAGTTCATGTGAAAGTTGTGGAAGATACATGAGTCCCTGAAAACTCACATATACATAATTATCATCATTGGATTAAAATTTCATTTAAATTTAATAAAATATTTTATCATTATGTAATTGTATAGATATTATAGTCTCTATAAATAATCATAAAAACAAATTAGTCCATGCAAAGATCAAATTCTTATTGTAAGACTTTTTATGTTCTTTTCATTTTCATTGAAGTATTGTTTGAGAATTGTTAAAAATTTGAGGATAATTTAATCATTTTATGATTATAGTTTAAAGTTAAGTAGGATAGGTTGGATTATAATTAGTTTTTGTTGAAACCAGTAATGTATATGGATTTTTGTGAGTTTTCAATGACTTATACATCTACCCCAACTTTAATGAAGACTTATATAAAATTACCCATATTTAAAACAACTTGTCTTTTAACCCAAAAAAACAAACAATGAAACAAACAAACAACTTTAGAAATGAGAAATGAATAATAATTAAACAGTAGATCGTATATCTAACTATTTATCTTATGCCTAAAATGAACCATCATGAGGTCTGTTCTCCTTCCTAAATCTAATAAAAATTTCTATTGTTGTGAAAGAAAAAAAATTATGTGGACTTATAAAATGGGGGGCTCCGGGACAACATGAGATTTAGTTATATATATATGGGACTCAATATGCTATATAAAGCTGTTTTATACTATATTAGATATTATCCCAATTGCATCTATCAAGACCTTTAAAATACTGATAGATTTTTACCCCACAAAACAAGCCACCTAATTTTTTTTCATATATATATACCGTCAAAAAATCATATATCGTCAAAATACACTCTTTTCAACTTCTGTTATCACCGATACTAGAAAAGATTTGAACGGTATATAAACACCCTTTTAAAAAATATTATTTTCAAAATATATATTATAATTATAAAAATATTCTTTAAAAAACTTTTATACACAATTTAAACTCATTTGAGTGTTATTAATGGAAATAATAATTCAACATGAGTATTTTGATAAAATAATTTTTTTCAAACTATATATGTAAAAAATCCCAAAAAATTCTCTTGATTAACCACATGGGGGAAAAAAGGCTACTTGGAATTGATGTGCATTTCATGATTTTGATAATTTTTTAAAAAAAGTTAGTGCTTCATAACATTGCAGTGATTAAACCATAACAACAGACAACATGACAAACCAATCTCAATCATAAAAATCTATGTAGACAAGACAAAATCATAGTCAATTAAAAAAAAACTCTACCCTTCATAGCTCATCAGTGACATCAAACAAATCAAATTCACTTCCAATCACAACCTCCATAAAGGTCCACAACATCAACTAAAACACCAACGCCTAACACAAACACCACATCTGAAGGAGAGTCAAACAATTCTCTCCATCACACACAACTTCCAAACATGGGCTCTGTTGATGAGCCCCTCCTGCCACCGTCCGATGCTGCCGCTGCCGATCATGGCTCCGATGGGAGGCTCGAAAGCGTGCTTTCGGACCCATCGGTGCCGTTCATCCGGCGGACTTGGGGGGCGCTTTCGATCGAGATGAAGCTCTTATTGAAGCTCGCAGGGCCGGCGGTGTTTGTGTACATGATCAACTATCTCATGTCCATGTCCACCCAGATATTCTCCGGCCACCTCGGCAACCTCGAGCTCGCCGCCGCCTCTTTGGGCAACACTGGCATTCAAGTCTTCACCTATGGTCTCATGGTACTCCTCAAATTTATTCCTAAATCTCATATAGACCGAGTTTGGTAGTCATTCTTCTTCTGTTCTGACAAACTTCTCTTTATTTCTGGCTTATGGCCATCAAATTTATATGAAGGGAGAAATTTTCTTATGTCATAACAAACATATGTTTTCTTATCCATAAACTTTGTTATACATGTGCTAAGGCCCTCCCCAAAAGCTAAGTTTAGAACTAAGGGTGTGTTTGGTTGCGCGATTGCACAGCGTTTGCGATAGCAGGAAGCTGCGTTTGTAATCGTGCAACCAAACAGTTTTACTGTAGTAGATTCCTGCACATATATTCAGGCAAATAGTGTCTAAAAACTGCGATTTTAAAAAGCTGAGGGAGGTGAGCTTCATGCGAAATCAGTTTTAAAACTCAGATTCCTGCAGAATCAGTTTTGTAATCGTGCAACCAAACGCACCCTAAGTTTGTAAAAAGTTATTTTTCCATCAATTCCAAAAAGCTAGCTTTTGATTACTTTTTTATAAAAAGGGATCTACAGCTTTTAATTAAGTTATAACTTTTTTTTTAATTTGAAAACTTAAGAAACTCAATTTTCTACTAACCCAAAACACCTCAAACTCCAATTTATATGTGTTTTTATTCACATGAAAACAGTAGCTATTTTTATTTTTATTTTTTAAAAGCTTCTATCTTATATGTTTTAATAACATGATCAACATTCATTCAATCTGGTTGGGCACGTGCAGCTAGGCATGGGGAGCGCAGTCGAAACCCTGTGCGGCCAGGCCTACGGCGCGCGCAAGTACGACATGCTAGGCATCTACCTCCAACGCTCAACCATCCTCCTCACCGCCACCGGCATCCCTCTAACGCTTACCTACATCTTCTCCGAACCCCTCCTCATCGTGCTCGGTGAGTCCCCCGAGATCGCCTCCGCCGCCGCCGTCTTCGTCTACGGTCTCATCCCCCAAATCTTCGCCTACGCTGCCAACTTTCCCATCCAAAAATACCTCCAGGTTTGTCCCACTTCCTTATCTTCAATCACAGGAAAAATCCATATAACCACCCTTAAACTTAAACTGCGCGAAATCTAAATAATCTCCCTGATTTTTCCTGAAATCCATATAACCCCCTAAAAATATTTATGTAAATTCAAATAGCCATTGAGTTAAATTTTTATTGACAGATTAATATTATTTTGCAAATATTTTGTTTGGTTAACCCTATATAAAAACATAGTCTAAAAATATGAAAAATTCTTTGTAAATGATAATTTTACCCTTCTAGATAGGGTTTTATAACATATTTAGAATGGCAAAATCATCTTTTACAAAGGATTTTCTGCATTTTTAACAAATTGTAAGGGTTTTGTGGAGAACAATGTTTTCAGGTTAACCAAACCAAATATTCACATAACATTCTTTATTTCAGAAAAAATCAGAGAGTTATATGAATTTTAGTCAGTTTACAAGGGGGGTATTTGAATTTTTCCCTAAATTCTAACATTTTTATGTAATAAATAGTCTATCATTTCTCTAACAAAATAAAATAAAATAAAATAAATCATGCAGGCGCAGAGCATAGTCTTACCTTCAGCATACATATCAGCAGCTACACTATGCATTCATCTATTGTTGAGTTATGTGGCTGTGTATGTGATTGGACTTGGGCTTTTGGGGGCGTCGCTCGTGCTGAGCCTGTCGTGGTGGGTCATAGTGGGGGCCCAGTTCGCGTACATCGTGCGCAGCGAGAGGTGCAAGCGCACATGGACCGGGTTCAGTTTGCAGGCGTTCTCGGGTCTGCCCGGGTTTCTGAAGCTGTCGGTGGCGTCGGCGGTGATGCTTTGTCTGGAGACTTGGTATTTTCAGATTCTGGTTCTGCTCGCCGGGTTGCTTGAGAACCCCGAGCTCGCACTCGACTCGCTATCTATCTGGTATTTTTGACGTTCCTATGCTCAGTCAATTTTATAGTTTCATCTTTGTAGTTTTTGAACTGTGGTAGTATACTGTGCTATCATAGTTTATAAAAAAAAAATTTAAAGAAAAGAAATGCGCTGGTGCATTTCTGTTTATTGAGGTTTTGGTTTCTATGATTTGGTTGGTTTGAAAAATGATACATCTAACCATATTTGTAGTTTTTAACCGTTTTGATTTTTTTATATAATATATATACTCGCATAATAAATTATATGTTATTATGAAAAGTGAAATATGTACTGAAATAAAATAATGTATATTTTTATTTTAAAAAAAAAATTAGTTGAATATATTGAATTAGTGAAATATATATTGTATTAATATATATATATATATTCTACCCTAGATGGGGTTGCAAAGGCTATTTAGGATTTTATCTGACTTGTCTAAGTTGTCCTGTATTGGTGGTGGGTCTCAATATGTTTGAATATGAGGTTATAGTTATCTGATTGCAAGAAACAAAAACTAATATTATTATTATTAAACTTAATATAAAATACTGAAAGCGTTGTTCACTTTTTTGTGTTCAACAAAATTTGGTTTTTGTCTTGGTTGGTTTGGAAAATTATAATTATTTTCAAACGTGTTTCACATCACACACAAAAAACAAGAAAATTAGTCCAAGAGAAAATTGATTTTTCTTTCTATCACTTTTTTTTCATATTTGCTCATGTTCTATTTTTCCAGAGGAATTTCATGATTCTACTAACAAAAGCCTTATTTTTTATTTAATGACTTTCATATATACAGCCTCGTAGAATAAAAATGCTTCTATATAAATATATAATGAGTCTAATATGTTGATTATTTTGTTGGTTATGCTTTTGGTTAACTATAGAATGTTAAGACAAAACTTCCCTTATATTCAAAGGTAGACTAGTCTTGTTTTATAAAAATAGTCATATTTGTGTTGCATATGTAATGTAAAAAAAGAGAGATTGATACAGAGTTTGTTTTTTCTCTCTTTTTTTTTTTCTTTTTTTTCTTTTTTATGATGTTGGTTGTATTACTTAATTAACTGCAGATCTCACCAACTTTGTTTTTATAGTCTTATCTTTGTAGTTTTTAAACTGTAGTAGTATATTGTGTTATCATAGTTTATAAAAATTTAAAAAAAATTATTTTTTTAAAAAAAGAAATGCGCTGGTGCATTTCTGTTTATTGAGGTTTTGGTTTCTATGATTTGGTTGGTTTGAAAAATGATACATCTAGTCATATTTGTAGTTTCTAACCGTGATCTTTTGTTTTAGTTTCTTTTGATCTGTTGTCTTATTAGAAGTGAAAGATATTTTTTTTATTCCTCCCCCTTTCAATTAATCAAGGGAAAATGATAAAATTATAATTATTTTCAAACGTGTTTCACATCACACACAAAAAACAAGAAAATTAGTCCAAGAGAAAAATGATTTTTCTTTCTATCACTTTTTTTTCATATTTGCTCATGTTCCATTTTTCCAGAGGAATTTCATGATTCTACTAACAAAAGCCTTATTTTTTATTTAATGACTTTCATATATACAGCCTCGTAGAATAAAAATGCTTCTATATAAATATATAATGAGTCTAATATGTTGATTATTTTGTTGGTCATGCTTTTGGTTAACTATAGAATGTTAAGACAAAACTTCCCTTATATTCAAAGGTAGACTAGTCTTGTTTTATAAAAATAGTCATATTGTTCATATTAATGCATGTGTGTTGCATATGTAATGTAAGAAAAGAGAGATTGATACAGAGTTTGTTTTTTCTCTCTTTTTTTTATTATTTTTTTTCTTTTTTATGATGTTGGTTGTATTACTTAATTAACTGCAGATCTCACCAACTTTGTTTTTAAATGTTAACTGTCTCTGATGCCTATTAATTTAATGGTCACTGGTGGGGTAGAATTAAATGATAGTAGTTAATATGTGGACATGCATAAGAACATTGACATCAGAAGTCTAACTTTTGAAAATAATAAAATAATTTAGATCCATCTAAAAGACCATGAATATATATGTTCATTTTTTTTTATTGTCACTCATGTGGTTGGTTGATCATTCAGTTGTAACCATTTCTCTAGCTGTTTCTTTATCATGTACATCAACATGTGCATAACATTGAAGGAGAGTGTATAACAAATACATAAATGTCAATGCATATCTAATTAAGATTTTTGGATGCATGTGCAGTATGACAATATCTGGATGGGTGTTCATGATATCTGTTGGATTCAATGCTGCTGCAAGGTAACTATTATTACTCCTCTGCAAGCTTCATTTATTTATAGGGCAATTTGCACAACCTCAATTTTTGCACATTAGCACAAATTACCACTTATAAAAACCATTTATAATCTGTTTAGTAATGACACGTCAGTCCTGTCTCATATTAGTTTTTAGTTTAGGTGTTATCATTTTTGTGATTCATGTCATTTTAGGTCATCAAATTGATCAATTTTTAAACGCTAATCTAAGTGTAATAAACTATTATTTTCATTGGGAACAGTGTCCGAGTAAGCAACGAGCTCGGGGCGGGGAACCCTAAATCGGCGGCGTTCTCGGTGGTGGTGGTGACGTCGCTGTCATTCATCGTCTCTGTGATCACCGCAGTGATCGTCTTGGTCCTCCGCGATGTCATTAGCTACGCTTTCACGGGTGGAGAGGTTGTTGCAGCGGCCGTCTCCGACCTCTGTCCGATGCTTGCCTCCACACTCATCCTTAACGGCATACAACCTGTGCTCTCAGGTGAGCTTCCTCCTGTTTATGTTGCGTAATGTAATTAGATCTAATGGTGCATTTGAAAATGAGTTTTACAAAAATACATTTCACTTAAAAACAACTTTTCAAATAACATACTTTTGTAAAATTAGGCGTTTGGTAACCCGCTGAAACGTGTTTTTATTTTTTTAATAAACCAAAAGACGCAAATTTGTTACTAGACATCTTTCAGAAAATAAATTTAATTAAAAAATTACTTACCAATTTTAGTAGAAAATGAATGCTTTCTAAAAAAAAATACAAAAAATGCGTTTTCTAGAAATCGAATTTATTTAAGCTATTTTATATTCAAAATCTTATATTTTAAAACGCTTGATTTGTACAAGGAAAGGTTGCTATTGGTTTTTTTGTCAAAAGTTAGGACTATAACGAGTAGATTATAAATGTAATTCATGCGAACACGTAAACTCCATAGCTGTTCAAACACGTTTTAAAACATTGCCGAGTCTACTTCATTGAAATAGATATTATATATAAAGGTTTTGTGAGTAGAGCCGTGTGACTACAAGAGTCACAGGTATGTAATTAAAAGAAATCAATCACCTGATATTGTAAATAATTCAGTAAGCCATCACTAGACTACCAGTCAGTGTCACACACCCCACATAATTAAAAACATCACATGACTCATTCGGCAGATACATAATGACATTGTCAAATCATAATTCTAGGTAGACATGTCAATCGGATACAGCTCAGATAGACTCATATCCGTATCCATATTTAAATTAAGTATTTAAAAAAATATCCGTATTCGATATCCGACGGATATTCCAAAACACATATCCGTATCCAATCCGAAAATCTGGATACGGATTCATCTAATGGTGCATTCGAACCAGATTAAAATATAAAGAATTTATAAAATCTTAAGTTCCAACATGATTAAATAGTTATCCATCAAAGACATAAAAACACAAATTCTAATATAGTTAAACAAGTATCCAACATGGTTAAATAGGTTTGTATTTTGCCCTAGATCATGAGCTATTGGATTTTCATCTAAGGGTTAAAACTAATTCTAACATTTATAAATAAAATAACAGTTCGAATACAGATATTGTTCGGATCAGATATAGCCTATATCTGATCCGATCCAAAAAAATTTTAATACGGATTACTTTGATTCAAAAATAGATATGGATTTTTAGATATCAAATATTTTCTGTATTTTTAAATACAAATACAGATATTTTTTTGATAATTGACCAGCTTGATCTATCTAGGCAAGATTCAATGTGCAGAAGCTGTTTTGTATCTTCAAATTTTAAGATGTACATACTTTTGTCGCTTTGTGTTGTTTGATGGACATAAAGTCTAATAATGTGGATTGACCGTGACTACCATAGTACCATGACATGGTGACACTGATGATTGATATAACTTGATAGTGTAAAATAAATATTTTTGGGCTAACTCTTATTTGGTTGGAGAAGTTAAGTTATTATAAAATTTATTATTATTCTATTATTATTTTATTATAAATAAAAATAAAATAATTTTTTTATTTTGTTTTGAATTATTTTTGTTAAAAAAAATAATAAAAAAGATTTTATTATTTGAATAAAATGTGAATGATATTTGAATAAATATTTATAAAGATGAAAATACGATAATAGATTATTTAACGGTTAATGTATAAGAGGTGAAGATAGTGAGCCCACGTATTATTTTAGTTTGAATAATCTAAAATAACTTAATTCCAGATATTAGCTAAAATCCATGAACTATTTTATACCAGTTAATTATGATATACAAATTCTCATTTATTCCAATCATCCAAATATCCATAATTCCAACCATCATATTCCCGAACCAAACATGGGCTAAAATTTAATCTTATTCTTATATCTAATATTTGATTATATATTAATAAAGCATATATATCTATTAATATATATAGAGAAGGAAAACATCTTTTTTTTTTTATCCCTATGTAATTATTTTATGTTTTGACTAAACCAATTGGCTAATTTAATTCCTTGTGTATCTAAAAATGAATAGGTGTGGCTGTGGGTTGTGGATGGCAAGCATTTGTTGCTTGGGTGAATGTGACATGCTATTACATCATTGGCATCCCTGTTGGATCTCTTCTTGGATTTTATTTTAATCTTGGAGCCAAGGTGAATATTCTCCTAATCATTTCATGTTATTATTATTATGTTTAAAATTAAAAATTAATTAACAAAAAGACACCTACTAATGAATTGGGGTTGCATGAAATGCAGGGGATATGGGGAGGCATGATTGGAGGGACGGTTATGCAGACACTTATCCTCCTCTGGGTCACCTGGAGAACAGACTGGAATAAGGAGGTATGTACATTTTCATCAGTACATATACATATATATATTCAACCCCATCTTAGGTTCACAATTGTTTCAATTTTTATATATATAAAAATATAATTTTATAAAATATGAAATATACTTACTCTAATGAAATATAAAGAATCATCACTTCGCTGGACAGCTATATAAGATATAAAGATTGAGGGTAACAACCCTCTTATATAACACGATATATTCTCATGTTTGATTAAATACAAATGGGGATTCCGATTAAAGATTATTGATATTCATAAATATTTATATACATCTTAACAAATAAATAGATGATATCAATAATTTCATGGTTTATCAATGATATATATGGTGATAGTTATCGATAAAGCAAATAACATAAATAAAAAGAGAAATACAAAAATAGAATTAACAAAATTAGAAAAATTAATTCCAAGTACCTTTTTCAACCATGACCCTAAAGGGTCATATTTTTTATAGGTCTTGAATATTTAGGATGTGTAACAATATCCAGGGTTGACATAATTATGTACAGGAGATTGATATAGTTTACAGTATACGAGTTAACAAAGTGCACAAAAAATGTTAAAAAAATGATATTTAATGAGAGAAACAATGGAAAAAAAGTGACACAACGAACTAATAAAGAATGTAATCACTCACCTAGAAATCTTTTGATATGTTAAAAAAAGTCCAGGACTCAAAAAAGGGGTAAAAAATATACTTTGAAATTAATTTCCACCAAAAAATTTAATTTTCTTCTGATATCTTTGGATTGGGAATAGAAGGTGACATAAATGGGTACAACGAGGAATGAGGTGTTTGGATGGAAAATATGTATGACAGAATGAACTAATACATGGATTTCGGTCAACCCCTAGAATTAAATTATTCTAGATCACTAACCTAAAAGAATATGGGTCAAATCAATTGTCACCACCGCTTATAAATCAACTATTAGTATTTTTTTTCATCTTTTATAAATCATCATTCACACCTTATTTACATTTTATCCAAACAAAAATAAATTTATTATTACGTTTTCCACCTAGAAAATTTCAAAACACGATCAAACACAATATCACTTTATCTTTATTTATATTAGAATAGTCATAAATCTCAAAACAACTTATTAGTGCGTAATCTCTTTATCTATTCAATCTCAGGTTGAAGCAGCTCAAAAGAGATTGGACAAATGGGAGGATTCAAAAAAAGGTGAAAGATAAAGAGGAGCCATCCCAGCATGGAATACATATCATAAGATGGACAGAACTGAGAATATCTTCAGAGTAAAACTTGGCTGTCTGTCGCGCCCCACGATTAATTCAGATTTTGCCAATACAATAATATGATCCATCATGAAGACACAATAAGGTCTAACAAAACCTTCCAGAATTGGTGGTAAAGAAGCATGTATGTGATGAACCAGTACCATAAACTAGATCAGTATAGATACATGCTCAGTGTCATTTTTGGGGAAATACATGGGAAAAGCCCATAAAACTATACCTAGATAAGCTAGGAATAGCCACGATAACTATTCTAAACGAGGGCTAAAATTATTTATAAGGGTTTATTTATATCAATGAATAAAAATATTCTTCAATGTTTATCTCACCTCACACACTCATCCCTACCATACTAAACTCAGGTCTCTTACAATTACTCCCAAACCAAGCAAATTTATGAAAGGATACACTTGTCATTTCAAAAATCATAAACTCTTATCCATCACGTACCCTCGCTTTATCCAATGTCTAGCGAACAACAAACCCGCCACCAGACCTAGATCCGTTCAGAGTTGGCCCATGGGTCCATGCCTCACTCCGGTTAGTTTTACGGGCTTCCGACAAAATATTGACACTTAGGTGATATGGTGCGGATATCATAATTAGGCCTGTCAACTGGTCAGATCTAGGTCAAGGTGGACCCGAACCAGACCTAGGCTTGAGTCTGCCGAACCCGGGTCTTGGATGAGACTGGCGGACCTAGTGAAATATGGACCCGAGTCCGGACCCAGCGGACTCGGATCGGGTCCTGGTCGACCTGGGCAATCTGTAGAGATGGAGATGTGTTTGTTAGGGTTTTGTCATCAATAGAGATAAGAGATGGAGGTTTTGATTTCAATGTCCAACTCAAACAAATTAGGCAACCAAAGACTTCAGCAAAACAAAGAAAGAAAGCTATTTCAAAATATATCATTTTTCCCAAAAGAAGAACAGACCCCCAATTCCCAAAACGAGAACCTCAAAATCCTCTTCGTCAACAATCTCATCAACATCAACAATATCCCGACTCGACCTCCCCTTTCACCATCTCCTCTTATACTCCTCCAAGATCTCGAACAGTGCATGTCTGGGTTTTGTCATTGGTAGAGATGGAGATGTGTTTGTTAGGGTTTTGTCATCGATGGAGATGGAGGTTTTAAGTTTTGATGGTCGAAAACAAGAGAGAGGCCGAGGGGTATGTTAGGGTTTGGAATTTGGGTGGGTTAGTGATACAGTAGGCTTGGGTGAGTTAATGATTTAGTAGGCTTGGGCCTGGATTGGGTAGTGGATACTTGAGTTGGGTTATAAAAAAAAAAGAAGGGTTATTACTTATTATCAGGTCGGGTCCATGGGATCGGGTCGGGATAGACCCGGACCCACCCCATTTGGATGATCGGATCATTTGGGTCGAGTTCATATCGAATCTCAGGTCCTTCAGGACAGATATTTTAAGCCTTTTATCAGGACGGGTCCAGATCGACTCAAAACCCGTTGACAGTCCTAATCATAACACCTCTTTATGGTGCGTGCGGACCATCCGATCTGGATCCACCAAATCGAACAGCCCATAAAGAAAAACATGAAAAACAGATTGACACCTTCTCTCCATCTTCTCTCAATCTAAATCATTTAACAAATCTTTTGGTAGATTTCCAGGAATCATACCCCCTTTTTCATCTAAGGTTTGTATGTTTTTTTTTTTTTGGCAAACTAATTTTTTTTCTAATAATTTGTTCTTTTCTCATCCAAGTTTTCCCTTTTTTTCTAATTTTTGGCTTGCTCGGCATGGCGTCGGGCTTGGACGTGGGTTTTTCTTCTCTGGACGAGCTCTGGTTGGCTGGTAAGAGATTGAGAAGACAAGGAGATCGTGGGGCTGGCACGGTGTTGTTTGGTCGATCTGGTGGAACAGGAATCAGGTGGTCTTCAGAGGAGCTAACCCGTATGCTGTGGAGAACATATGGGAGTCTGCGGTCCAAAGTATCATGGACTGAGGCAAATTCTGTGTACGTGCAAGTGCGGTCAGGCTCGTTCAGGGAAGATTTGTAATTGTAGAGTAATTCCATAGGTTTCTCCTCTCTACCCAGA
Organism: Acorus gramineus; assembly: GCA_030737835.1. Classification (NCBI taxonomy): domain Eukaryota; kingdom Viridiplantae; phylum Streptophyta; class Magnoliopsida; order Acorales; family Acoraceae; genus Acorus; species Acorus gramineus. Next base: position 15,194,492 of record CM060847.1, on the reverse strand, counting down.
TGAAAGGGGACTGTTTCCCTCATTTGGGTCTTCTTCTTCAATATTTTTCTGGCATTGTTACGTTTACCTATTGGGCTTTCACTTCATTTTAATACAAATGATGGCGTCGGCCTATCATTTAAACTCAAAAAAAAAAAAAAAAAAAGTTTTGCCTTTTTATTGAGGTATGTTCTTATTTTTTTGGCATGCTTCATCACATGGTCTAGTTCTCTACAAAATACTAAATGGAATTCCACATATATTAATGTATATACATAAAATGTGTTTTGAACACTTGATGAAGCAAAAGAGTTTTTACATCCGTCACAGTAGACGTGGAAGATTTTGTATTTGAAAATCATCAACGAGGCATAGCAAGTGAGCATCAAATAATTCTAATTAATGTTCGTCCTTCCATTACATTTCAAGTGCCAACACATGTAAGTTGACTAGTTAGTACAAACTGTTAAAAATTATTACTCATTCATACAGATTCTTACAAGTTATTGCTAATTCATACTTCAAACAAATTAGTACAAATGGTGTTAATTGATACCAGTTTGTACTAATTCGTGTGATTACCAGTCAATACCAACTCATACCAATTAATACGAACCCCTACCAATCAACACCAATTACAAGTAATAACATTGCAGGACACTTTAAAGATGGAAACCCAAACTAGTTGAGCTTGTCACTTAAAATTCTTCCAATCCTTTTCAATTTGAGAAGAAAACACCTCTAATTACCCAGACTCAGCAAGAATCATTAAAATTCTTCCAAACCTTTTCAATTTGAGAAGAAAACACCTCTAATTACCCAGACTCGGCAAGAATCATCTGAGTCACTCAAAGACATCTCTTGGACAAAATTATTTATTCAAGATGGAGAGTTGTTCATTCCTACTTTTTTTTTTTTGTTCACGCTCATCTACCATTGTTTTTTCCCAACACAAAAAGGAGAGACATAATCCAAATCCATGAAGAGTATTTTAAGAGCATGTATGACAAAAAGGAACTATTAAGAATATCCATCCAACATAGCTTCAAAAAACTAACATAGCGAGAGATTCAAATACTTGCAGCAAAACAGTTTCAGCTAGCAAGGACCAACAAAGACAAACAAACAAAAGGGGGAAAACAAACTCACAATAGCACTACACTCTCATAGACTCCGCAAATCTGCAACCGCCGGTCGAGCACCCAGTTCTGCAACCAGACGCCCAAGACATCACTAAAAACCAAACCATAAGAACCAGGACTAACACATCAAAATCACCACCAGCATTACCTGACTCGCCATCCATCACTTCTTCTTGGCAGCCGCCTTGGTAACCTTAGCACCAGTAGGATCCTTCTTCTCCACACTCTTAATGACACCCACTGCGACTGTCTGCCTCATGTCCCTCACAGCAAACCTCCCGAGTGGAGGGTACGTTGAGAAGGTCTCCACCACCATAGGCTTGGTGGGAATCATCTTCACCATACCCGCATCACCATTCTTAAGGAACTTGGGCTCCTTCTCAAGCTCCTTTCCAGACCTCCTGTCAATCTTGGTAAGGATCTCGGCAAACTTGACAGCAATGTGGGAGGTGTGGCAGTCGAGGACTGGAGCATAGCCGTTTCCAATCTGTCCAGGGTGGTTCATGATGATGACCTGGGAAGTGAAGTTGGCAGCCTCCTTCGCCGGGTCGTCCTTGGAGTTGGACGCGACAAAGCCACGCTTGAGATCCTTCACGGCAACATTCTTGACGTTGAAGCCAACATTGTCACCGGGGAGGGCCTCCAGCAGGGCCTCGTGGTGCATCTCAACGGACTTAACTTCAGTGGTCAGTCCGGTCGGGCCGAAGGTGACAACCATACCGGGCTTGACCACACCAGTCTCAACACGGCCAACGGGGACGGTGCCGATACCACCAATCTTGTAGACATCCTGCAGGGGAAGGCGGAGGGGCTTGTCCGAGGGACGCTTGGGCTCCTGGACCCCATCAAGGGCCTCAAGGAGGGTGGGTCCCTTGTACCAGTCAAGGTTGGTCGACCTCTCGATCATGTTGTCTCCCTCAAATCCAGAGATGGGGACAAATGGGATTTTTTCCGGGTTGTACCCAACCTTCTTGAGGTAAGAGGAGACTTCCTTCACAATTTCATCATAGCGAGCCTTGGAGTACTTCGGTGTGGTGGCATCCATCTACAAATGGGGCAAAATTGTTATTAAAGATTAATGGACAAAATTAACATAACAAATATGCATTTATGATGATTGTAGGAATTTATTTACCTTGTTGCAGCAGCAGATCATCTGCTTGACTCCAAGAGTGAAAGCCAAGAGAGCATGCTCACGGGTCTGACCATCCTTGGAGATACCAGCCTCAAAACCACCAGTAGTGGAGTCAATGATCAGGACAGCACAGTCAGCCTGTGATGTGCCCGTGATCATGTTCTTGATGAAGTCACGATGGCCAGGAGCATCAATGACGGTACAGTAATACTTTGTCGTCTCAAACTTCCAGAGGGCAATGTCAATGGTGATACCACGCTCACGCTCAGCCTTAAGCTTGTCAAGCACCCACGCGTACTTGAATGACCTCTTGTTCATCTCAGCGGCTTCCTTCTCAAAACGCTCAATGACACGCTTGTCAATCCCACCAAGCTTGTAGATGAGATGACCAGTGGTGGTCGACTTCCCGGAGTCGACATGGCCAATAACCACAATGTTGATGTGAAACTTTTCTTTCCCCATTCTCAAAGTGTTGAAGAATTAAATACTGCATGATGGACAAAGATATATTAACATTCATTGGAAACTTCATTGCAAAAAATCAAAATCATGAAAGGCTGACATGTATGAGAGATCTCTAATTCACAAATATTAGACTTTGCAAAAAGAGTACTGAACAAAAGCATTAGATGAAGCAAACAATAAAACTGACATGTATGAGAGATCTCTAGTTCACAAATATTAGACTTTGCAAAAAGAGTACTGAACGAAAGCATTAGATGAAGCAAACAATAAGCCAACTACAGGATTCCATGATATACATAATAAGAAAATTAAATGTCGTCAACAATAAGTACACACTATGCTTCTCAATGAAATTAAAGGTATCAACAACAACTACCCATGCCATCAGAATATCAGATTCGAACACAATCTCTTTTAAAAAACTAAATAATTCTCGATGAACTAAGCTTCTTTCCTAATACGGTCTCAACTGAAATACAATGGTGCCATCACAAAAATCACACCATTTCCAATACCCAAAAAAACAGAAAATCCATAAAAGAAACAATATTAATACATGTAATAAAAAAAATCAAAACATGTTGCAAAAAAATGTTAATTCAAGATATCAAACAAAAGAAAAAGGCTTCTTCCCAAGACAAGATCCTCAACATTATATAACAAATTTGGCCGAAAGCCACACAGGAAACTGGGGTTCACCCCTCTTTCGTCATGACCATAAAAATATTTAAAAAAACCACAGAAGCCATTTTTGTCACCATTTAAAAAAACCCAACCAAACTGTTCAAAACAGAACCACCATTGCTTTAACTCCAGACCTAAAAAGATAATTTTTAGAAAACATGCCAAGCAAAAACAGAACTTAAGCACCAAAAACAAACAATAATATACCATTTCATTCACCCACAATTCATAGATCTAGATACCATCCCTTATTCCGAGGTAAAGAACACTGAGACACAAGAATACAAGGCAATAATAACAAATCCAATGAAATGAAGTTAAAATGTTATACATCCAAAAAAACACACAAATCAATAACATACATAGTCCATGGATATGACATGTTGTATTAAAAACATAATTCACACGAACTACAACACCCATACAAAACATGTAAAGCTGTGAAACAACAAAACTAGGGCAGATCTGCTAACTTAGAGACGAACAAACCCTAGATGAGCAACCGATCCATAAAAAAATTCAAAACTTTGAGACGACGATCAAAAGAACAGCAGATGAAATGGATCTGAAGAAGAGATCAGAATCGAAAATTAGGGTTTGAGAGAGGGAGACTCACCAGTCGCCGCCGCTGCTGCCGCTGCTTGAGAAAAAATGAGACGGAAGTGAAGAAACCCTAACGCAGTGGGGTTTATTTATAGTGAAATATATTTACTGAAATGGCCCTTAAAGGATATAGGTCAGCAGGGGTGTTTTCGTCTTTTGCTATCAAGAGCGAACCTCCACCGTTTGGACGAAATTGCCCCTCTCGACATCGTGACTGTCTGGGGGTAGTTTTGACCTTTCTGGTTTAATTAGAAGAGAATAAATATTGGACCGTCCGATCAAATGGCCTTTCAGGTCTTCCCTACGATCAGTAGATCCTTTTTCATAAGCAAAATATTAGAGGGTACAACGATTAAGGGTGCAAGTCTGATGGGATGGGAAAAACCAATCCAAACCCAATCCGACCCTCAACCCGTCGAGTTTTGTTCAGGTTTGAATTGGGTTTAAATTAGACTTAAATTAATTTTAAAAATATATTATTTTAAATAATTAAAATTTTATAAGAATCAATTCTCCGCACAATAAAAATAAAAAAATAAAAATGAATAATATTTTTATTTTAAAAATAAAGATATTAAAACTATAGAAATAAAGATTCTAAATAAAAAAAAAATTTACAATTCAAATTTTATCATATAAATTAAAAAAATATAATTTTACTTAGAATATTTTACTTAAGTATAAAAACTTCAGATTTGAGTTACCTAAACTCTCAATCCAAACCCAATCCAAACCTGCCTAAATTTGGGGTTGGTCGAATTCAATTAGTCCAAAATTATTCCCCTAACTACAGTTTTGTCATTTTTAGATGGATATAGTCATACGGATGAGACATTTGTTAAATGGTTAAATTTTTTTTATTTAACTACCCTGACTTGTTTACACCAAATAAAATAGTTTTTGGGGATTTTTTTTATTACTCCTGTTTTTTTACCATAAAATAAAGGGATTTTTATTTTTAAGTCTATGTAAACATGTCTATTTAGGAATCGGTCCCTCACTTCTTCATATTTCTTTTTTAGTCTCCATATTCAACCGCCTATTTGGTTTTTAGTCCCTCTGTCAAACGTCCGTCCATATACCGTTAATTTGTGAAATGTGTTTAATGATTAGTCCCTTCCTTCTTCATATTTTACAGGGACTAATCACTAATCACTAAAAAAACAGGAGTAATAAAAAAAATCCCCAAAAACTATTTTATTTGGTGCAAACAAGTCAAGGTAGTTAAATAAAAAAAAATTTAACCATTTAACAATTGTCTCATCCATATGACTATATCCAACTGAAAATGACAAAACTGTAGTTGGGGGAATAATTTTGGACGAATTGAATTCGACCAACCCGAAATTTAGGCATGTTTGGATTGGGTTTGGATTGAGAGTTGAGGTAACTCAAACCCGAAGTTTTTATACCTAAGTAAACTATTCTAAGTAAAATTATACTTTTTTAATTTGTATGATAAAATTTGAATTGTAAAATTTATTTTTATTTAGAATCTTTACTTCTATAGTTTCAATATCTTTATTTTTTAAATAAAAATATTATTCATTTTTATTTTTTTATTTTTGTTGTGCGGAGAATTGATTGTTATAAAATTTTAATTTTTTAAAATAATACATTTTTAAATCAATTTAAGTCTAATTCAAATCCAATTCGAACCTGAACAAAACTCGACGGGTTGAGGGTCGGGTTGGATTTGGGTTGGTTTTTACCCTCTAATATTTTGCTTATGAAAAAGCATATACTGATCGTAGGGAAGACATGAAAGGCCATTTGATCGGACGGTCCAATATTTATTCTCTTCTAAATAAACCAGAAAGGTCAAAACTACCCCCAGACAGTCACGATGTCGAGAGGGGCAATTTCGTCCAAACGGTGGAGGTTCGCTCTTGATAGCAAAAGACGAAAACACCCCTGCTGACCTATATCATTTGAGGGCCATTTCAGTAAATATATTTCACTATAAATAAACCTCACTGCGTTAGAGCATCTCCAATGAGATCTCTAAAATAGATGTTAATAAAAATAGGGTTAAAGGCATCTAAGTCCTTACAAACATGAAAAAACTTATATAAATCTCTACTAAAATTAGAACAGACGTATGAGTCCCTGAAAACTCAGAAAAACCCAATTATCATCCTTGAGTTAAATTTTCATCCAAACTTAACGGAATATTCCCAGAATATTCTGTCACATATAATTGTGTTGACGTTGAAGTCCTTATAAACAGTCATAAAGACAAATTAGTCCCTGCAAAAGAAAAAATTGCCTCTGAAAGACTTTTACATTAAATTGTGTACACATTGCAGTCCCTATAAACAATCATAAAAATAAATTAGTCCTTGCAAAAGATAAAATTACCCTTGAAAGACTTTTACATTTAATTGGATAGACATTACAGTCCTTATAAATAATCGTAAAGACAAATTGGTACATGTAAAAGACAAAAATGCCCCTGAAGAATTTTTACATTTAATTGTGTAGAAATTGCAGTCTTTTAGAGGGTATTTAATTTTTAAATTGCAATGTATGCACAATTAAATGTAAAAATTCTTCAAGGGTATTTTTGTCTTTTAGAGGGACCAATTTGTCTTTACGATTGTTTATAAGGACTGTAATGTCTATTCAATTACATGTAAAAGTCTTTCAAGGGCAATTTTATCTTTTGTAGGGACTAATTCGTCTTTATGATTATTTATAGGGACTATAATATATACACAATTTAATGTAAAAGTCTTTTAGGGGCAATTTTATCTTTTGCATGGACTAATTTGTCTTTATGACTGTTTATAAGGACTTCAATGTCTACACAATTATATGTGATGGAATATTCTAAGAATATTCCGTTAAATTTGGATGGAAATTTAACTCAGGGGTGATAATTGGGTTTTTCTGAGTTTTCAGGGACTCGTACGTCTGTCCCAATTTTAGTAGGGACTTATATGAGTTTTCCCATGTTTGTAGGGACTTAAATGTCTTTAATCCAAAAAAATATTAAAAAAATCAAAAAGTGAGTTTAGAGTCTCACTATTTATTTATCAACTCCAACCACAATATCTATTTTTATCTCTATTCTATTTTATATATTATTTTTTATAAAACTTCAATTGTAATATCTTTATTATTTTTTTATATAATATACATAATTGAGAAATATTAAGAAATTAAAAATATATTTAAGTTAATATTATCAGTTCCAGACAATATAATCAGCTTATCTGTTATTCAAAACTTGAAATCTATATCCGAAAAAACAGTATTTAGATATAGAATAAATGATATTTTAGTATATAAGTGTAAATAATAATTAATAAGAATAAAATCAATATTGATGTTAATGAAAAATAAAAAATAAAAATTTAATATTTTTTTAAGGGAAAAATCTATAACCTTTTGTAAATTGCTTGAAATCTATATAATCTCCTAACTTTTCCTAAATGCCATATAACCTCCTTAAAACATCTATGTAAATACAAATAACTCCATGAGCTAGATTTTCATTGACAGATATGAACTTTAGGAAAGGTCAAGGGGTTAAATGGATTTTAAATAGTTTACAGGGGGTTATTTGGATTTTTTTTTTTTTTTAAACATATGTTAAACATATTTAATATTACACTCATTAAGATATTTATCCAATGATACTAATTTTATGAAAATTAAAATTGTATAAAACAAATTAAACATTTTTTTAAAAAAATAAATAAAAATTAAACTAAACCTCCAAATATGGAGGCTCAAATGCCATCCGCCAAAATGCAGACGGTTGGAGCCCAACCGTGCTCCATTTTAAAGAAATGGAGCACGGTTGGGTTGCTCTTAGGGTTTCTTCACTTCCGTCTCATTTTTTCTCAAGCAGCGGCAGCAGCGGCGGCGACTGGTGAGTCTCCCTCTCTCAAACCCTAATTTTCGATTCTGATTTCTTCTTCAGATCCATTTCATCTGCTGTTCTTTTGATCGTCGTCTCAAAGTTTTGAATTTTTTTATGGATCGGTTGCTCATCTAGGGTTTGTTCGTCTCTAAGTTAGCAGATCTGCCCTAGTTTTGTTGTTTCACAGCTTTACATGTTTTGTTGGGTATGTATGGGTGTTGTAGTTCGTGTGAATTCTGTTTTTAATGCAACATGTCATATCCATGGACTATGTATGTTATTGATTTGTGTGTTTTTTTGGATGTATAACATTTTAACTTCATTTCATTGGATTTGTTATTATTGCCTTGTATTCTTGTGTCTCAGTGTTCTTTACCTCGGAATAAGGGATGGTATCTAGATCTAAGGATTGTGGGTGAATGAAATGGTCTATTATTGTTTGTTTTTGGTGCTTAAGTTCTGTTTTTGCTTGGTATGTTTTCTAAAAATTATCTTTTTAGGTCTGGAGTTAAAGCAATGGTGGTTCTGTTTTGAACAGTTTGGTTGGGTTTTTTAAATGGTGACAAAAATGGCTTCTGTGGTTTTTTTTAATATTTTTATGGTTATGACGAAAGAGGGGTGAACCCCAGTTTCCTGTGTGGCTTTCGGCCAAATTTGTTATATAATGTTGAGGATCTTGTCTTGGGAAGAAGCCTTTTTCTTTTGTTTGATATCTTGAATTAACATTTTTTTGCAACATGTTTTGATTTTTTTTATTACATGTATTAATATTGTTTCTTTTATGGATTTTCTGTTTTTTTGGGTATTGGAAATGGTGTGATTTTTGTGATGGCACCATTGTATTTCAGTTGAAACTGTATTAGGAAAGAAGCTTAGTTCATCGAGAATTATTTAGTTTTTTAAAAGAGATTGTGTTCGAATCTGATATTCTGATGGCATGGGTAGTTGTTGTTGATACCTTTAATTTCATTGAGAAGCATAGTGTGTACTTATTGTTGACGACATTTAATTTTCTTATTATGTATATCATGGAATCCTGTAGTTGGCTTATTGTTTGCTTCATCTAATGCTTTCGTTCAGTACTTGTATTTGTGAACTAGAATTAGGGTTGGAAAAAAAATTTCTATCAAAGCATATACCTTGTTAATATGAGTATACGTTCAATCCATAAAAGACTTGAATTAGGGTTGGAAAAAAAATGATGTAACAACACTCTTTGTTCATTTATATTGTGATGTTCTACGTACTTGGGTAGGCTGAACCTGACCCAACCTAACTCATGAACAGTCAACCTAACTCGAAAACCATCCAGGTCGGGCTTTGATTCGCAGGTTGGGTTTTTATTTTTTAATAATTATGTATCATTTTTATGTTTTGATTATATATGGTTGATTTTGCTGGTTGGGTATTGATATATTATTGTTTTTATTTTTTTAATGATTATGTAATATTTTTTATGTTTTGATTTTCTAGTGTTGATTTGACAATGGAATAAATAAGGGGATAAACTTGAGGGTAAGTGGGTGAGAATAATTTATCTCATTTAGGATAAAATAGTTGGGATAAATGATGGATAGTTGTTTTTATTTTAAATAAAAGTAAGAATAATTTTATATTATAAGAGTAACATTTATCTCCACTTTTTTTCTTGATTTTGATAAACATGAATAATGATAAAATTGATGGACAATGTATCCATAAAATTTTGATAACTTATCCTCATGATTAATAGACATTTTATCCCCTTATTTCCACTTGTGTTCCGAGCGCTGTGGGGATAATTCAAATTTTCATCGAAAACAGACTTCAATCATGATAATGTTGGAATATGAAAACATAATCTATCAAATTTCATTGTTTAGAAGTAGATTTCTAAGGATTAAACAGAGCCTAACCTGAGCTTAAACACTTGAACCCGTAGTTTAATTCAAGGCAGGGTTATAAAAGTTACATATTTATGCGTGTGAAGAATCTGATGAAATGAGATCAAATCATGGGTCTGACTGATTACAAGAAACGACTAGGCAGCGTGGTTGTACGATTAGGTAGCTTTTGCGTTTGCAAGAAGCTGATTCTGTAATCGTGCAATCAAACAATTTTACTATAACAATTTTCTGCGGACAAAATTTTAGATAAATAGAATATCACCCAAAAGTTATGATTTCCAAAAGCTGGGGGAGTGAGCATTCTGCAGAATCAGTTTTGTAATCACGCAATCAAACGCACCCCAAAATGTTGCTAATGTTTTCCTCGGTATTGTGACTTGTTTCTCGAGGACAAGGGCTAGTCTGACAGAGAGTTAAGGTTCAGAGGATAAATTTTCATATTTTTAGGGAATAAAAAGTTCATCAATTTTGTTTATATTTACATTTATCAAAATTGGAACAAAAAGTTGAGATAAATATTATCCCAGCCTTTAGGTGGAACAAAATATTTCAATTTTCGTTTCAAAATTGGGACAACCTCCTGCAGTTTATCATGATTATTTTTTATATCAAACAAGAATAACCTGTTTTTCCACTCATATATCCTTCTAATGACTCTTTATCCGACCACTTATCCCCTAAACTAGTCTCAGTTTGTACTCATCTGTTTAGATTTGCACACCCTTCTAAGTTCTAATAAAGAAATTGATAAAAAGGGGGAGAAAATTAAAATGAGGGGAGCAAATAAAAACACTCACAAACAAAGGAGGTTGGATTCAGTAAAGCCTGATTCCATCAGTTCCATCAGTATTGAACTGCATAAAGAGTGACACTTATACCAACATTTGGCTATACAATTCAATTCATAGGATAGATTGTATAGTTCGATTAATAGGCTATGCAATCTATCTATCTAACCGAAAGTGTTTTCGACTTCGTAATACTTTCATTTTCGAATTTACCCTTAAATATTTTATGATCATTATCTTTTGGATTTTCATCAAATCTAATGAATAGTGGTGATCATGCCATATCATCATTTTTTATTATTATTTTTTCAGATTTGATTGAGATAACTATAGAATTTACGTAAATTTTAAATAGCATAACATCATATGTCACATTTTTTTATCCATTCGAATGATTTTTTTTTTAATATGAATTCGAGCGATTTTGTTGTTTTTAGAGTTTCAAATAGAGTATTTTTACAATATAAGATTAGTGGAAGGGTATATATGTTCCATTTTCATTTTTAGTTATAACATATCTTTTTTATATTTTATTTTAAATTTTACAGATGATTTATTTAACCATTATTAAAATTTTCATTATATCATTTATTATACATAACCTGATATATTATATCACATATAAATAGATGATATTCAGACCTGACTCTTTCCACACTCCAAACATTTCTGACTTTGGGGCTCCGAAACCTCTCCCTCTCTCGCTCGGTCTCTCACTCACTCTCTCTCTGCATCTTCTTCAGAGCATCTACGAAGTCCGTCTCCGACGCCCGACACAACGTCCCATTCGTCACGTACAGGTCTCTCTCTCACTCCCTCTCTCTCTCATCGAAACCCTAGCCACGTATGCTTTTGAGGGGCCTGAACACGAAGAAGAAACCACCGAAAATTCTTCATCAAGAACCCCGTGTTGAAGGGTTTCTACTTCTATGTGAAGTTTTTAGCCATTCAAACGTTCTGTGGTTCGATTGATTGTAAAATCTGTCTTTGCATGCTAGATTTCTGATTTGATTAAATGTTTGTTAGGTTAAAAGAGAGCAATCAAACAATCCAAAAAAAAAAAAAAAAAACCATGTCTAATTGGGGTTGTTTGGATATACAGATTAACCAAAAAAAACCATGTCGCCGAGGTCTGTATGGAAGGGCCCTTTTGTTGATGTTTGCCTCCTGAGGAGGCTGGCAAGGGAAAAGAAGAAGGCCTTGGACTCGGCCCGTGGAGCTGTCGCGGGTTCGAATGCGGGGAAGAGTTCCGCAAAAGGCGAGCCTTCGGCGGTGAAAGGGACAAAGAAGCAAGGCGGCGGTAAGACGAGTTGAGAAGTGAATTTTTTGAGATTTTAGTAGTGATAGTTTGGTTTGTTATGTTATTTTGTGTGGATTATCTTTTTTTTGGATAATGGATTGTTTGTGTGGTTCAATGATTGATGAATGAATATTCATGTTTTTTTGATAATTGTGGTATCTAAATTCGTAGGCTTAGCGTATCATGTTTATGGATGAGTTATGAATTATGATAATGTGGTGTAGTGAGAGATGTTAGTGACTGGCTTTTGGGACCGTTGGGTTTGTTAGTCAATGTCACACAGGTTAGATAGTTGAAGAGAATGGCTAAATCCATTTTAGTGTACTTTGATGTTATTGATGTGTTAATCATTGTTGGGGGGGTATGCTTATTGTAAGCAATTTTAAAGCAATCAGCCTAGTATTTTAACCCCTGTTTGGTTTAGGGATTGCTTGGTTTGTTATGTTGTTTTGTGTGGATGATCTTTTTTTAGTGACCTTTGGCTTCTTTGGATAATGGCTTGTTTATGTGGTTCAATGATTGATGAATGAATATTCGTGTTTCTTGATGATTGCAGTTTCTATCTATGATTTGTAAAGAGGAGATTCAGACACTTAACATATTGTGTTTATGGATGTGTTGTGAATTATGATAAAGAGATCTAGTTTTGTTAGTGATTGGCTTTTGGGACTATTGGGTTTGTCAGTCATTGTCACACAGGTTATATATTTGAAGAGAATGGCTAAAGGCGTTTTAGTCTATTTTGATGTTATTGACTGGCTTTTGGGACTATTGGGTTTGTCAGTCATTGTCACACAGGTTATATATTTGAAGAGAATGGCTAAAGGCGTTTTAGTCTATTTTGATGTTATTGATATGTTATTCATTGTTGGATGGATATGCTTATTCTAATCCCTTTTTGGTTCAGGGATTGCTTATCTGAGAAAGAAATTTTTATACGGAAATAGAAGAGAATTAGATGATTTTCTGTTTTTGTGCTATTCGTTCCTTGGTTTTGGTGATTTTTTCTTTCTTTCTATGTTTGTTTTATTAGAATTTAGTTATGATTTTGGGTTAATAAGTATGCCTATCCTACGTATAGTTACTGGGGATTATTCTAACTTATCAAAGTATATATTTTACAGTTTATCTATACTGAACAGACATGTTTTCTTGAGAATTAAACTTATTCTTCCGTTATGTAGTTGCTTATTCTCGAAAAAACGGGACCTAAAATCATGAAATTAGCAATTGAATTGGATAAATCTATGTCACTATGTAGATGTATTCATGGCTGGGTAGATTGACTTATATAAGCAATTTCCAACACAGTACTAGCTGTCCACAAATGTCTGTATGAAGATGTTTATATCAGTTATTGATGCATCCATCACGGGGTAGACTGCCTTAGAGGCTTAGACTAATTATTTTCAAAGCAGTTAGCTACTGTCTTTGGAGCTAGGATGAGGCTCCTCCTATGTTAATGCTGCAATGTTATGGTTATTATGCTTGAGTTTATATAGGATTAGGCCTTCAGTTTTTTTGAAAGTTGGGCTACTGATTGCCATAGCATATCGCCGTATGAGGACATGTAATGTTTTGCTAACATGCATTTTGATTTTGCTGGTTTCCTCCAAATATATGATGTTCATTGTCAAGTTACTGTACATTATACACTGCACCAATTTGCAGTTCTATTTTTAATTACAGATAAACCTGGATAAGGTGCCTTGTTTTCATTATATAAATCAACCTGGCACTTATTTTCAGAACATCCACATTCCTCTTATCATTTGTCGTTAATAAACCCATTCCCATTTTGTTTATAGTGGAACAATCAAACTTTCGGTCACCCAATAGTGTGACTGAGAAAATTTGTTCTAATGTTCTGGTCATTGCTCATGTGCTTCATCCTGAAAATCCATTATCAACAGAGTATCATCTGTGCAAGCTTCAAGTAGTAGTAGTAGTAGTAGTTGTTGTTGTTGTTGTTGGTGGTGGTGGTGGTGGTGGTGTTAGTCCTCTCTTTCTACCGGCATGTTTTTTTTTTCTTTTTTTCTCTTTCCCTGCTCTTGCACCATGGATGTTGGTTTTGTGAAGGTTTTTTTGTGTGTACATCACACTTCCCATTTGCTCCATGATCTTAATGGTTCCTCATTAGCTTAAAGTTGGTTATGATATTAGGAGCTGTTATTTGAAGTGCAATGAATTCATTTGTCATGATTTCTGTTAGAAGCACCTATAGAGCATCAAGATTAAGGCACCGTTTGGATTCATGTTTAGACGGATTCTGCGGTTCCAACGCGGACAAATGCTTTTCCTTAAATGCGACATTTGAAAAGCTGTGGAAATAATGTTTAAAAAGCTGACCAGATTTTCAAAATCTCATCTCTTCCACTTCAATTCCAAATGCTACCTAAATTCAATTTGCATAGAGTTATTTGTGATTAACTCATATTTTATGCTGATTACTTTAGACTGGGAATGCCCATATGATATAAATGAGGTTCTTTTTAGGTGGTGAGCGTGAAGGCATGACATAGATGATACAAAATTGTTTTAGGGTGAGCACGCTTGATTATGAATGCTTAATTATGCGGTCACAATAAAAACTAAAAAAAACAACATTAAAAAGTCATGCCTTCTTGATACAACATATCTATTAGATCTCTTAACTGATTGAGTTTATATTTTCCGTTTTGCGTTTCCAAAATTAGGGGGCTCTTAGAGGAAGACCACAACCCAAGCCCACGTTTGAGTAGCAACATATGTTATTCTAGGATAAATAATTAATCCAATATAAATAAAGAATAAGTCATTTAATGTTTGATCGTATTTTTTTTAGTTCTTTTATTGGTAACGTAAAAATAAAATTTTTGTTGTTTGATTAATCATAGATAAATTGTGGATTATAGATAAATAGAATGTGGATGAGAGTCACACAAGGGTGATGATAGAAGAGCATCTTCAAACGCATAATTTATGGGAGTTTCTTATTGGTAAAATCTGTGAAAGACTAGAGCTATAAGTTAAATAAATATCTTCCCTTACCTAGCTAAACGCAGGAGCTCCTTGGAAGCTCATAGGCAGTAACTGAAAAACAGTGGAGTCTTCTTCTTTTTAAATGTTTTTTTAGCTTTTTTTTTTCTTTGCTTTTTCAGTGAACCCAATTTGTTTTTTAATTTATATAATTTTTTTATATATAAAAAAACTTAGACATTTTATAACTAGATAAAATAGTTACAAGAGGTTCAAATGTAGAGATAAGGAAGAAGAAAGTTTTTCAGAGACACAAAAGAGGAATTAAAAAGCAAACCAAAATGTTAGAATATATGAATAGAATTCTTCTTCCTGTATTAGATGAGTCAAATGCTCTATTTATAGATATGCAAAGAAAACTCTAAAATACCATAACAAGAAAATGGAAAAACTAGAACAATAATAATAACTCAATATTATCATTATAATGACTTTTTAATACAAAGTAAACAAAACAAGCAGAGCTCGCACCAAAGAGAGCCACATGAGGGGTGTGAAACTGCACCTAGCTACCCCCTCGACACTATGCTTACTCCTCAATGCAAAGTTATTTCCCAAACCAGCCAATACTTCTCCCCCCCCCCCCCCCCCCCCCCCAACACGCACCCCCATTGCCTAATCAGCAACAAGTCACAGAGGTTTTCAAAATAGAAACACTGATTTTGAAAGACAATAGTATTCCTGGTCTTCCAAACTGTCCACGGTCCCACTGGTATTATCACATTCATCACTCGAGCACGAATTGACTTGTCCCCTTTCTTTCCGCTCCTTAGCATCACCTCCCATAGCGCTTCTAGATCGTGGCAGTCCACGCGCAAACCAGAAAACCTAGAGATCCACGGCCAGAGCTGGGCTGATTCCGCGCAGAGCAGGATGAGGTGCTCGATCTTCTCCTGTTCTAGGAAGCATAGGGGACAGTCAGGGTCATCCACGCTTCTCCATTTCTCCCTGTACAATTTCGTGAGGAGTTGCCCCTGAAAGATCAACCATAGGAAAATCTTGACAGATTTTTCAATTTTATATTACCTCTGTTTTTGTATCCATACCACTCATAGCCGCGCTTTACAGTGTATTGTAGATTAGTGGATATTGCCCAAACTATGTAGTCTTCAATCACCTCGGATGGCTGAGAATCATGAATTAAACAAAGAAGAGACTTGTCCAATTCATTCATCAATCATTGAACCACACAAACAATCCATTATCCAAAAAAAATGATAATCCACACAAAATAACATAACAAACCAAACTATCACTACTAAAATCTCAAAAAATTCACTTCTCAACTCGTCTTACCGCCGCCTTGCTTCTTTGTCCCTTTCACCGCCGAAGGCTCGCCTTTTGCGGAACTCTTCCCCGCATTCGAACCCGCGACAGCTCCACGGGCCGAGTCCAAGGCCTTCTTCTTTTCCCTTGCCAGCCTCCTCAGGAGGCAAACATCAACAAAAGGGCCCTTCCATACAGACCTCGGCGACATGGTTTTTTTTGGTTAATCTGTATATCCAAACAACCCCAATTAGACATGGTTTTTTTTTTTTTTTGGATCGTTTGATTACTCTCTTTTAACCTAACAAACATTTAATCAAATCAGAAATCTAGCATGCAAAGACAGATTTTACAATCAATCGAACCACAGAACGTTTGAATGGCTAAAAACTTCACATAGAAGTAGAAACCCTTCAACACGGGGTTCTTGATGAAGAATTTTCGGTGGTTTCTTCTTCGTGTTCAGGCCCCTCAAAAGCATACGTGGCTAGGGTTTCGATGAGAGAGAGAGGGAGTGAGAGAGAGACCTGTACGTGACGAATGGGACGTTGTGTCGGGCGTCGGAGACGGACTTCGTAGATGCTCTGAAGAAGATGCAGAGAGAGAGTGAGTGAGAGACCGAGCGAGAGAGGGAGAGGTTTCGGAGCCCCAAAGTCAGAAATGTTTGGAGTGTGGAAAGAGTCAGGTTTGAGTTTGAATATCATTAATACCATCAGTTTCTAACGAATTTTCTTCGTATGCGTATAAATAAAAAAATATTTTTTAAAAATATCCACAATCAACCCTTTTAATTTTTTTTTCTATTTATATGTGATATAATATATCATGTTATGTATAATAAATAATATAATGAAAATTTTAATAATGATTAAATAAATCATCTATAAAATTTAAAATGAAATATAAAAAAAATATGTTATAACTAAAAATGAAAATGGAACATATATACCCTTTCACTAATCTTATATTATAAAAATACTCTATTTAAAACTCTAAAAACAACAATATCGCTCGAATTCATATTAAAAAAAATCATTCAAATGGATAAAAAAATGTGACATATATATATAATTTAAATTCTTTAGAATTAAGAGTGCAATTTGAACGGGTTGAACTTGACCTAACCAAAAAAAATTTGAACGGATTTAAATTGGGATTTTAATGTATGTGTTCAATCCGAGCCCGAACTCAAGTAAGCCGACCCAATTTGAATTAGGTTTAGGTTGAGAGTTTAGATAACCCAAATCAACCCAAACCAAAAGTTTTTATATCTAAGTAAAATTATAATTTTTTTAATATGCATGATAAAATTTGAATTGTACAATTTATTTTTATGTAGAATCTTTCATTTAATTTCTATAGTTTCCATATATCTATTTTTATATAGAATCTTTTACTTATGTGTGTATGATAAAAGGTTCATCTTTTGTTTTGTCATGTAAAAAATTAACTCTTATAAAATTTTAATTGTTTAAAATAATACATTTTTAAAGTCAAACTCAAATCCAACCCAACGCGAATCAAACCGAACATGAAAAAAACCAAGAATTAAATTATTCCCGATATTCTTTAAAAATTCATAACTTTTCAAATATAACTCAGATTGTAGTGATCAATAGCTCGTTGAAAAGATATTTTCGATATATACTTATGACTATGAAATAGAATTTTACTAAAATTGATTATTTAAAGATGAAAAGTGAGATCTAACGTTGAAACTCATATTTAATCCGAAATTACCTGTTTATTATCTATATTTCATGATTATCTCAATCTAAATCTAATAAAAATATATATATGATGACGTGGCACAATCAACACCATTCATTCAATATATCTTTAAAAACCTATGATAAGATTATGAGATTAAATATTAGTTTTGGATAACAATAGACTTTAAAAAAATTATGAGGGATAAATATGTAAAATTATGTTATACAATTCAAAACACTTTTGGTTAATAATATAAATAGATAGATGAAGATCAATTATGATCTATAAAATCAAGGATTACATATATATTTGTTTTTGTTGTGTGCTTTAAAAAAATTGATATATCATATATTCTTAATATTTTGAGTATCCTATAATTAATTATAAATAAAAATATATTTTAAGATATAATGTAAAATCATTAAATAAATATTCCAAAAATATAATAAAAATATATTATAAATGATAATAAGTAAATTACAATTAAAAAATAGTCCATTTTATTATCAGAATATTCCAAAAATATAATAAAAATATATTATAAAATGATAATAAGTAAGTTACAATTAAAAAATAATCCATTATATTATCAGAATTGAATGAGATTTGGTGGATATGATGTTATGCTATTTAAAATTTATGTATATTCTATAGTTATCTCAATCAAATCTGAAAAAAAAAATGATGATATGGCATGATCACCACTATTCATTAGATTTGATTAAAATCTAACATTATCCTTTTTTTTTCATTCTTACCCTTAATTCAAAAGATAATGACCATAAAACATTTAAGGGTAAATTCGGAAATGAAAGTATTATGAAATTGAAAACACTTTCGGTTAGATAGATAGATTGCATAGCCTATTAATCCAACTATACAATCTATCCTATGAATTGAATTGTACAGCCAAATGTTGGTATAAGTGTCACTCTTTATGCAGTTCAATACTGATAGAAGGATCAGGCTTTACTGAATCCAACCTCCTTCGTTTGTGAGTGTTTTTATTTGCTCCCCTCATTTTAATTTTCTCCCCCTTTTTATCAATTTCTTTATTAGAACTTAGAAGGGTGTGCAAATCTAAACAGATGAGTACAAACTGAGACTAGTTTAGTAAGGGGATAAGTGGTGGGATAAAGAGTCATTAGAAGGATATATGAATGAAAAACAGGTTATTCTTGTTTGATATAAAAAATAATCATGATAAACTGCAGGAGGTTGTCCCAATTTTGAAACGAAAATTGAAATATTTTGTTCCACCTAAAGGCTGGGATAATATTTATCCCAACTTTTTGTTCCAATTTTGATAAATGTAAATATAAACAAAATTGATGAACTTTTTATTCCCTAAAAATATGAAAATTTATCCTCTGAACCTTAACTCTCTGTCAGACTAGCCCTTGTCCTCGAGAAACAAGTCACAATACCGAGGAAAACATTAGCAACATTTTGGGGTGCGTTTGATTGCGTGATTACAAAACTGATTCTGCAGAATGCTCACTCCCCCAGCTTTTGAAAATCATAACTTTTGGGTGCTATTCTATTTATCTGAAATTTTGTCTGCAGGAAATTGTTATAGTAAAATTGTTTGATTGCACGATTGCAGAATCAGCTTCCTGCAAACGCAAAAGCTACCTAATTGGACAACCATGCTGCCTAGTCTTTTCTTGTAATCAGTCAGACCCATGACTTGATCTCATTTCATCAGATTCTTCACACGCATAAATGTGTAACTTTTATAATCCTGCCTTGAATTGAACTACGGGTTCAAGTGTTTAAGCTCAGGTTAGGCTCTGTTTAATCCTTAGAAATCTACTTCTAAACAATGAAATTTGATAGATTATGTTTTCATATTCCAACATTATCATGATTGAAGTCTGTTTTCGATGAAAATTTGAATTATCCCCACAGCGCTCGGAACACAAGTGGAAATAAGGGGATAAATTTTCTATTAATCATGAGGATAAGTTATCAAAAATTTATGGATACAATGTTCATCAATTTTATCATTATTCGTGTTTATCAAAATCAAAACAAAAAATGATGATAAATGTTACTCTTATAATATAAAATTATTCTTACTTTTATTTAAAATAAAAACAACTATCCATCATTTATCCCAACTATTTTATCTTAAATGAGATAAATTATTCTCACCCACTTACCCTCAAGTTTATCCCCTTATTTATTCCATTGTCAAATCAACCCTAGAAAATCAAAACATAAAAAATATTACATAATCATTAAAAAAATAAAAACAATAATATATCAATACCCAACCAGCAAAATCAACCATATATAATCAAAACATAAAAATGATACATAATTATTTAAAAATAAAAACCCAACCTGAAAATCAAAGCCCGACCTGGATGGTTTTCGAGTTAGGTTGAATGTTCATGAGTTAGGTTGGGTCATGTTTAGCCTACCCAAATAAGTAGAACATCACAATATAAATGAACAAAGAGTGTTGTTACACCTTTTTTTTTTCAGCCCTAATTCAAATCTTTTATGGATTGAACGTATACTCATATTAACAAGGTGTATGCTTCAATAGACATTTTTCATTTTTTTTATAAATGCATCTATACAATTCATATGAGCATATGGTATCATTTTTTATAAAAATGTGTACCTCATTAGATAAAAAATACTATTTTAAAAATATTCAACACACATAAACTGGAATTAGAGTTGAAAAAGGAGATATAGGCAACATTATCCATTAACAAAACTCACTTTCACTATCAATCCGAGCTCACCAGAACCCGGCACAAAATAGTAACTGGTAATTCATGAACCATCCATGGTGTGTGATTCAACAAAAATGGATATCTATTCTCAATTATCACAACAACAAAACAAAGATCTCACTTAAAATCAATCATCGCGCATGTTATCAGAAGAACCATGTTGGTCCGCCGCCTTCCTATCCTCTGCTCTCGCCGGAGAAGCCTTGTGTCCGATAACGTGACAACACGCCCTGCATTGGCGCAGAATACAAATATTAGGCACACATGAAAAAAAAACAAATTCAACTAATAAGCTTATTCCATGTAATTAGTGATGAAAATATACGCGTCTAATGCTTCTGTTCTTCTCCTGATTTCACTGGACCATAACACCGGGTCAATATTCTTTGGCAACGAATCCTGCAACTGGGTTGTCTCCCTGAGCCACTGTTCAGCTTTGATGCACTCATTGATCACCTACAATGTGACATCATTTATTGGGGCATTAACTTTCCTGACCACCATCCTGGAAAGCAACACATTCAGAAACACTGAGATTCTTACCATGTCCCTGTCGGGGGTTGCAAGTGATTTCACTGCAATCCTGTAATCCACAATGCAATTCAGAAGATCCCGTATTGCTTGAGCCCGAGACTCTTCATCTCTGTATCGGTTTTCAATAGGATCCACCAGCTGTTTATAAATGAAAGAATGATCAATGACTGCACAGAAATAGAGGAAATCGATGAGAGAGAGAGTGTCCGGTACCTTCTTTAGTTCCTTGAGTTTTCCAGTGTAGACATTTTCAGATTCATCATCTCCATCCTCATAAAGCCACTCCTCTGTCTGCTGTAGACTTCTAGAAATGCCCTCCCTCTCTGACTCAGTAGCAAAGCTCCGATACTTCTCAAGAAGCTGTTATTAAGCTTATAAGAATTCATAGTCCAGCGAAACATGGGGCAGAAAAAGTGTATCTATAGGGTTCGATGATATACCTTGTTACGTATCTCGTACACATATGCTTCGAGAGCATTCTTCCTGTCTTTTGTTTGCTCTACAACCCAGTCCTGATGAGCTAACTGGAGTTCCATTTCTTGAGCATCTGAAATTTGAGATTTGGTCATCCCACCGTATTTATTTTCAGTAACTGGTATCTCAAGCCTTCTGGATGTTCTTCCTCTTCTTGCTCCATCGACCTGTTAATGATCGGTTAAAAGAAAGGAAAAGTGATCATATTACAATTTCTCAAGGGCTAGATGAACCCATATAGATGATCCCCTGATCCACTTGCATCCCCCTTTATTGAAGTGATCATATCTTAATTCACCATGGTGGTGCTTGTCCATGTAGCAGTTGATGCCACATGTATAAGAATTTAAACATGTCTTTCTCTTCTACAGAAACTATGTGATGAAAGAATCTAAAAAAATCTAGTTCTGACCTACAGAAATCAGTCAAAATATGAACTATATAGCAAAGATGAGTCTAATGCATGAGCCGGAACTTAAAAAAACTATCAGTAAGAAAAGAGTGCACTTCCCACAAAGATTAGGGGCATCAGAAAATGCATAATCAGAGCATCTTGGCACCAGAATATTGTCGTGTATGATAGTAAAAATAAAAAATCTTGCACAAAATTTTCTGGGTGGGAAAATACTGTGATTTAAAAATTTTAACCCAAGTTCAGAGCCAAAAGCATACCTTGGAAGTTTGGTTTTCATGGCCATCAACAATGGGATGTGACATGCCTTCAGAATGTGTACTGGTGCCATTTTCCACAGGATTTGTTGCACTATCAGGACCTCTAGAAGCAAACTCATGGTCTGCATTGTCCATATTTGAATTGGGTGTACCCATTCCATCCATAACATCATCAATCAACTGCCATTTAAATAATGACATTCAAAGTTATAAATATTGAAAGGTTGTTCCATATATTTTGTATACCCAACAAACAATAATTATAGATACATACTGATGCTGACTCTATGGAGATGATCCCATGTAGATTCAGACGAACCCTAACTTTAACTTTAGGTTTTCCACTGCAAGAAGCTTGAAAAGGTCCTACCTGTAGATAAGTTATATCAACATAGGATACCAAGTTACATAAAAAAATCTAAAAATTCAAATTGGCACAGCATCACCTTCCTGAAGAACACCAGACAGAGTTCAACCCACTGTAACACATATTTGGAGCATTCAACCAGTTATCTAGAACCGAAAAAAGATGAATAAAAATAAAAATAACCTCATCCAGACGGGTCACATACGCCATCAAAACTGAAATTACTGTAGTAAGGTTTAAGACTAAGCGTCACAGTCCACGCTTCATCGTCCAGTTTTTAATTACTAAAATCATGTATTTTCCTAATGCATCCGTTTGCAGTTACATTTTGGCTACATGGAAGAGCAACCAAATTAATCATTCAAGCAAACCAGACATTTCAAGCGAGTGGAATTCTCATTCTCCTCCAAGGGCTTGGGTTTATATCCCTATCTCCTGATATTTACCGGCTGTGCAGATAGGCAGATGGCATGGGGAGACATTGGTGGATGAGTGGCTTATACAGTTATACTGGAGATGGATAAACCATATACAGAACCAAAAGACACATATCTCAAGGTCATAATCTTCTTTTATATCAAAAAAAGGCCCACGGTAGTATCCCCACACAAGCCCTTCTTTTTTATAGCTCGTAGAACTTTTCAGTAATATTTATTTAATTAAGATACAATGTTGGTACTGCATAGGAAGTCAACAAATCCCCCCTCCCAAAAAGAAAAAGATAAAATAAATTTCTCATCGTGGATGTTGGGCAAACAAGACAGGCGCACTCACTGTCATCTATATCATGTGCCAGGAGGATGCTCCACTAAAAATATAAGCACATACTAGTACTCTCACAAATGCCCTTCTGTTTTGTAGCTAGTATAATATTGAACAACGTCAGAATATTATACTCACTGATTTTCGTACTTTATAGGCATCCAAGACTTAGGGAAAAATTAGTGCCATCATCATCACATATCATAGGATGCTCTTCACAGATTATCACAATTCACCAAGCAGGGAATGCGTTACAATTTACAAGTAATCCCCATTAAGAGAAGCATAAGCGAAAATAAAATTAGCAAAAAATGCGAAGGCAAAACCTTGTAATTTGAGAAGCATCTTATAGATCGTATATTTAAAAACCAAAAGTAGCTAGACTGGTCTGATTGGGTTATTATCATCACCCGTAAGTGATGCAGCCTAGTAGCATACTATTGAACAAGAGCAACTAGAAGACTTCACCAATATAATTACTCAAATGAATCATTTAGCTAAAACATAGTAATAGGAAATTAGATAAGAAAAGATAATGCCTACATTTTGGGCTTCCTAATGTGCTGCCATTTAACAGTACTATTTCAACAATACCCACCATAACTCACACGGGGTTACAGCTAAAGATGTTGGGCAGTATAGTTACTTCTAAATATCTGCAGACATTATGACTTCAAGAGGAGTTTTAGATGCCTTAAAGTGCAGTTCATTGTAACAAATTCAAGCCGAACAGTTGACGGCTTCCATGATCATTAAGAGTGTGAAGAACTTGGTGGTCCTAAACATGAAGAGTCAAAGAACAATGGAAGTCTTGCAGATGTTAAAGGTACCCAAGACAGCTGAAATAGAATATAAAATATAATTCGGACTTCAACTGTTCAACCTCT
The DNA here is from genome assembly GCA_030737835.1 of Acorus gramineus. NCBI lineage: Eukaryota > Viridiplantae > Streptophyta > Magnoliopsida > Acorales > Acoraceae > Acorus > Acorus gramineus. The sequence continues at coordinate 15,170,193 of CM060847.1, read as the reverse complement.
CAAAATAGAATTTCTAACAAAACATACAGTGATACTAGAATGCCTCAACGTCACTCCAGATGTAAAAGAAAAAACAATAATGTCATCACTTTACATTTGGCTAAATCAGAGATCAATTATTGACCATAGTGCAATGCACAATTTGCTCAGATTAACACATCAATCTAAACCAGAAGATCAGATAGCAGGGACCAGAATGAAACTATTTTGATGTAAATGTTAATGTAAATGCATCATAAAGAGCACAACAAAAACATATAATAATAAGCATTAGCAAGCTAATCAAATAACGCACCGTGAAACTACTAATTTTTGGAGAGGCACCAGCAGGAAGTTGGCTTGGATCAGTGTAAAAAACTTCAATATTGAATGTACTGCTACGGTGAAAACTAAGAATCTTGACGCTTGGTATAGGTTGACCTTTGGGAAATAGAACATTATTTGATGACATGGAAGAATCTCCTTCCAATGAAAATCCAACAGTGAAAGGAAATGAATCTTGGACCTGTGAAGACAGCAGAAAATGTCATCAACTTGAATACATAAAGAAAGTACATCATAAAAGTTCTGATTCCAAAAATAAAAGTGTATCATAAAAGTGAAGTATATACACTTGAAGGGAAAAAAAAGGCACAAGTATGATGTCTCGCAGAAGTTTAGATGCTAAGGAACAAAAACCTAAGTAAAACCAAATCAATAATGACTCAATTACCCTTTTTCCCCTGAAAAAAGGATATTTCATAAGGATTCATAAGCCCACTTCAAACCATTTCTGTTGAGTTGACAAATTGGGTAACCTTGCATATTTCGATGTGTTGCCTCCATCTAAGTGAAGGAAAAAACATCTAACAACAATTTGGTTGTATTTCACTGTTTTCCATCATAGATGAACATACTACAGTTTACCACAGAACTACATTTTATGTACCAAACTTAGATGCGTTCCTTAACTTAAATCTATACTGACGTAACATGATTCAAAGTAAATATCTGCAAAAGGCTATGTGGTACGTAACCTCAAGTATTGCCAATATTAAGCTACAACAAAGTTCAAGAATAAAAGTTGAATATTTAAAGAGTAATCTGTAATCAGAAGTGCTGTTTTACTGATTCTTCCAGATTACGAATAAAAGATATCTTTATAAAGGCTTTTTAATCCTTGCTTACGATGACTAGTTATTTGCAACAATAAAACCCTTCATGCTTCAATCTAGCAATCATACAAAACTGGTTTCAGAAAAGAAATGTTTAATTCATATTTCAAGTAACAAGATAAATGCTTTCATGACTCTTTCGCCCAGCAGATTTAATCTTCTTTTCGTAAACAAATATTATATCCAGTTCAATATATAGAGAAATTCACATATCCCTACAATTATTAATGTTGGAGAACTGATAAATTCAAACTGGTGGGGAACTTTATTGTTTGTCTTGTTTGCTCCATGTTAATCATCAATACCTAAACCGCAATCACAAAACATGCATACATCGAAAGCAATAATTCTCAAGTAACAAGGCTTACTAAGTTAACAGCAGACCCCAGACCTCGTAATCCCTGACTCTGAAGACAGGGCTAAGCATAGCGCACTGGAGAGCACACCCACGTGCCACGCACTCGCTCGCGTTGAGCGTCCTCCTTGGCTCCTTCTTGAAAAACCCACCAACCATCCTTGCAATGGCCGGTATCCGAGACCCCGACCCAACAATCTCCACGGAGTGGATCCCATTCAGAGTGAGCCCTGCGTCCGCCACAGCCCTCTTGCACGGCACAACAATCCTCTCCAACAGCCCCAAAGAGAGCCTCTCAAACTCCTCCCTCTTAATGAACCCCTTCACGTCGATCTCGTCCATCAGGCACTCGATGTTTATCGGCGCCTCGGCGTTCGCGCTCAGGACCCTCTTTAGCTTCTCGCACGCGGACCGCAGGCGCACAGTCGCCCGGGCGTTTGAGCAGACATCAATGCCGTACTGGTTTTTGAACTGCTCGGCGAAGTGGTCGAAGAGGACCTCGTCGAAGTCCCGCCCGCCGAGGCGGGCGTCCGACGCATGGGAGAGGACTCTCATCTTCCCCGCCTCAAAAGCCGCGACGCAGACCTGCGTGTCGCAGTGCCCAACGTCGACGAACGCGACGTGCATCGGGCCGCCCGTTTTGGGGAAGTCGGTCCTGTAGATGCCGTAGCCGAGGGCAGTGGCGGCGCAGTCGTGCATGAGACTGAGAGGGCTCAGACCGGCGATCGAGGCGGCGTCGACGTACGCCCTCCGCTGCTCGTCCGTGAAGTACGACGGGACGCCGAGCACGCACGTCGAGACGGGCGCCTCGAGATCCCGCTCCGCGATCTGCTTCAGGTGCGACAGCAGCATCGCCAGCACCTGCGCGGGCGAGAAGAGGCGATCCTCGCCGAGGCATCTCACACGGACGGAGACGCCTCCGGCGCCGTCCGGGGCGACATCGAAGGGGAGGAAGCGGAGCTCGCGTTCGTCATCGAGGCCGCGGAGGCAGAGGAGGCGCTTGAGGTGGGAGATGGAGGAGCGGGGGTTGCGGGCGGCTGAGGCGGAGGCGGAGGATCCGAGGAGGCGGTTCTTGTCGGCGAAGGAGACGGCGGAGGGGGTCTCCCTCTTTGACTCGTCGTTGAGGACGACGTCGATGCCGCGCTGGCGGGCGACGGCGATCACGCAGTTGTCGTTGCCGATGTCGATGCCGATCACGCTCATCTTGAGAGGATCACTTGAAACCCTAGAAATGGAGATCAAATTTGGACAATTTGCGAATCATTTCGCGCGAAAACGGAAGGGAGAGAGAGACGCGTTTTTAGGGCTTTGGTTTTTATTAGTTTCTTATACAGAAAATTTTGTTATCTAAAATAAGTTTTCCATGTTTTTTTAATTATGTTTGAGTCCCTATTAAGACACCTTCTAATATCTTGATTTGTATTTATAATCTTATGATATAATTGAAGTTAATGGTATATTATATAGTTTATACTTACCTTTTTATAATATATATAGAATTCAAATATTTGATATTTGACATGGTAGATACTAAAAATTTAATATTTTGGTTTTTATCACCTTTTCGAACTTCGAAGGATTTGTAATATAGAACGAAGGGGTTATAACTGAAATGGTGATGTCTGTGAGGGTTTAAGAATAATAATAAGGTTATATAAAAGGACTTTTAGTTAATATAGGATATGTGAGGGATCAAGGACTGAAAAAACCTTTTTGTTTTTGTTTTTATTATTGTTGAATTAAAGTGGCGGGGAGAAAAGTCCGGGGCAAGACGGTGAAGCTTCCACGGAAAGTGAGAAGAAATGGGAGGGACTTTTCCGTCATTTTGTCATCCTTGGTGTTCTTGCTCCATGCCTATGTTTGGATTGGGATAGAAGGTGCAATAAATCCATATAACGTGGAATAAGAGGTTTAAAACTGATTAGATGACTGAAATAAATGAGAATCTATATAGCATAATAAATTGATATAAAGTGATATATAGATTTCAGTTAACCCCTGAAATTAAAGTTATTGTAAGATATTCAACTCAAAAAAAATATATAGGCTCACTGACAAATCAGCTATCATCATTTTTTTATTTTTTATAAATTATTATTCATATCTTATTCATATTTTATCCAAACAATAAAAACTTTATTATTAAAGTTTTTCAACTATAATAATTCAAAACACAATCAAACACAAAATCATTTTATCATTATTTATATTAAGAATAGTCATAAACCACATGATAACTTAATTTTCTATCCAAAAGGGAGCTCTTTTTCCTGGCTGTGGTAGGTAAATGGGTCTCATTTCTATTTTGACTCATCAAGTGGGTACATCGATTGTATTTAGGAAATGTTACACTCGGTCTATTTTACCATTCAAAACGCAGATAATACATGTTTCATTTTCTAATAATCATATACCTCATTTAATGATGTATGCATTTTTATAAAAACTGAAATATATACTCTAATGAATTAAATGATATCATTTATTGAAAATTAAAAAAAATTGTAAGAGGTATATAATATACCTAGATACAATGAGTGGAGAGAGTTAACAATGTATATATGACTGTATTTGAGACAATAAATAAATAACAATATATAAAAGCCTCTGGCTTATTCGCAGCGAACACTCTCCCCTTCAGGGGCACGGGATCAAGCCCCCTGCCATGTGAAGGCTGGAAAAAAAATGATATGTCCAGCTCCATTGCAACCCTAATTGCAATCTACACCCTTTTTTTAAAAAAAATCATACACTGAAGTGTGTGTTGTTATATGAAATGAAATATGTACTGAGATACAATAGTATAATTTTTTTCACTTAAAAAAAATCGTCCATACATTATGATAGAACCCCATATACCATGATAGCGTAGTATATGTCTGTCAACAATATCATAGTACGTAGCAATAAAATGGACTAAGTGTAATTAAAAAACATGGAAAAAATCTCCCGGATAAGCCTGTCAACGGGTCGGGTCCAGACCCGGACCTGATTACATGTGTAATTTACTCGACCCAATTTTGGACCCGACCCGGTGGACACGAACGTAAAATCAGGTCAAGTCCAGGTCCACTCCGATCTGATGCTATGGACCCAACACTCTGATTGTTTTATATATAAGCCTATATGGTTATCAACCTATTAGTTGACCCATATATTTTTATCTCATTTACCAAGTTCTAATTCATAACATTTTAGCCTATAGGCCATAATTAAACCATTTACCAAATTTAATCCATAACATTTTGGCCCATAGGCCATAATTAACCCATAAATGTTTAATATATAGTAAACTTATTGATGCAATGTGTTTGTGTCATTTTAATTAATTTATTTTAATGTTCTGGACAATATACATTTTAGTATTTTGGACAACATTCTCAGGTTCGAGTCCAACCTGGGTCTTGGACAAGATTCACAAGGACCCGCAGGGTCTTGGGTTGGACCTGGGTGTCCGCCGGGTCATGTCGCGGATCAGATTCGGGTCCACCATGACCTAGCTTGAACCTAATCCGTTGACAGACCTACTCATGGTTGATGTTGTTGGGCTTTTAGCCCCCGGTCAATTCATGGTCCATGGCCCGATCACTTGCAGTTCCATATGCTGACGGGTTGAGTTCTAATGGGCTTCAGCCCATCTACAGGTAGTGGGTAGTGGGTTTCCATTATGATGAATACAGAATCAATACCAATCATTGTTAATAATTTTTTCATTTTTTTTTATAAATTAGTTTATAAAATTCATTAAACACACACTTCATCTTTTTATAAAAGTATATGTCCCATTAGATAAAGTATAATAATTTTTAAAAATCAAAATGTATACGGACTGCATTTGATGCTGAAAAAGACAGGTGCAACATTAATCTTCAAAGGAAAATGTTATATCAGCTATGACATATTTTAATTTTTTTAAGTATATATTTAGCTAATTAAGTATATTTTTTTATTAAAAAAATTATGCAAATTAAATGTCTTTTGTTTTTACATTTTTCGTAATTAAATAGACACTAACAAAATGAAGTCTATATTATTTCAGACGATGTCATAGAGTATATTAATGCAATTACTTTTATAGACTCGATGCATTTTTATTTTGTGTGAAGCATATTTATTATCTAATAAAATATATGCCTCCACAAAAATTACTTTCAACCTGCTTTTTCATAAAAAAAAAAAAATTAAATCTTCCAAAGCATTCAGATAAAAAAGTCACAAATTAAGAAATATTCATTTGAACTAATTACCTAAAAACTGATTGTGTAAAAACTTCTATTTGACCATTGGTTTCAAATGGACATAGTTTATCAAAATTAGTGCTCAAATAATACATTTTTTTTTATAGATTCTAAATAAAACCATTTTTTATAATTTTGTTGGAGACTTGTCCACAAATTTATTTATTTTATAATAAGCTTAAAAGCATCTCCAATTGATTTGTTAGTTAAACAACATATTAAAATGTCATGTTAACATTTTATATTTCAACTACACACTCATTTACTACATTCATATTTAGTTGGTTGTTATTGTTCCAATGGACTAACTAAATAAACTAACTAAAATAATAATGGGCCCCACCTCTCCACCCACCCAACCTCCCAAAAGTATTTTTTTAAATTCTTTTAATGAGAACAATCGGGTGGGGTCCACATTTAGCTAACTAAAACACTAGCCACAATTAACTCGAAAGATAACATATGACAGGTGGGGTTCACATTTAGATTTCTTTTAACACTTTCATTGGAGCAACATTTTTACATATTTTGTAAAAATCTAACACTGATTAGTTAGTTAATATGTCTATTGAAAATGTTCTAATATATGCGTTACAAGGTTAAAAAATTAGTAAAAAAAAAAAAAAGAATAAGCTAGCACGCGTGCAAAGGAAATGCAACCTATCATTTTCTACCTTTGCCATTTTTGTTTTTTTTTGTGGTGAAGATAAAGTGGTGTAATTTTTTTATTATTTGTTTGTATATAATGGAATAAAATTATGAACCTTAATTCTCCTTGGAGGGTTGTTAAGAGCTAATTATTATATTCATCTAGCTAAGCATTCCTAGATAAAGGGTTCAATAATTTTTTTCTTTGTTAAGAAGATTATAATTTCAGTGGACAATTAATTAAAATATTGAAATATCCAACATATTTTATATATTTAATGAAAATAATATGTCTAGCTCCATCGTTCTTAGCCTTCACCGGTTTTGTTAAAAAAATATTCACTCCACCCATTAAATTTATGTTGTTATAAAAAATGAAGTATATATTAAAATACACTAATATATTTTTTTTAAAAAAATAAAAATAAATTTATTTTTATTAACTGTGATAGTGTAATATATCACAATTATATCACATCAACGCATTGTATAAGCAATTCAGGAATCATTTTTAGACTATAAAATGGATTGAGTGTTTAAAAACCTCTATATTTAAATCTATAATAAAAGAACAATTGGATGTGACAGAAAAAAAATTGTTATAAATATAATATTGATAAAAGTTAAAATACAAAAGCACACTACACATCGTTGACATATTGCCTGACATTGGGATAAATCCTATGTTTTATAAACAATTGATATCAACATCAAACATAAATTAAATAAAATAATGATTCTTAAATTGTTTATTGAGTTGTGACCCATTGACTAATAAGTGACATTAATTAAGCTAAAAAACTATTGTTCACATGAATAATGCAGAAAGCTAGATGACTAACTAAGAATTGCAAACACTATTGTTTATAAGAATAATTTGGTTAAAAAACATGACTTTCGACACTTTCATGCCACAACAATAATTGATTGACAACAGATACAACGCATAGCTGTTCTTTGCCACCCTCAACACAATTTTCTTTAAAACAAAAAAACTTATGAAAGCAAGCCAACCTCAAGTCACAACTGCAACATATAAACCTACCTTATATAACCCCTCTCCAAAGTCTAAAAACAAAACTTGTTTGCATTGAATAAAGGAATATAACTATGTCAAAATACTTGAGAAAGATTTGTTATTGGTATTCTAGCCTCCTATTAGAATTAGGTTATTCCATTTAATCTATTCAATTGGTATAAAGGTAACTCACATGCCACATTACTCGATCATCACATCTTCTAAATCAAATGGCTCACATGTCATATTATTTTTCATTATTTATAAATCATTATTCATATTGTATTCACTTTTTATCCACATTTATTCATGGTCAACCAAACAACAAAAAAACTTTATCATTACGTTTTTCAATGTAAATAGCTAAAAACATATTTAAACAAAAATTGTCTTATTCCATTAGTATAGTTATCTACATTGAAATAATTTTATATACCAACATAACTTACGTTACTATCCAAACGGGAGTCGTTAAGGGCTAATTATTTTATTCATTTAGCTAAACTCTCTTAGGCTCCGTTTGAGAGCACGTCTGCGGGCGTCCGTGGTGCCAGGACACAGGGGGGTCTGCGGTGCTAGGAATCGTTGTTTCCGCAGAGTTGGGGAAACACAAAAAAAGGGCCAAAAACAGGATATGATTTGTGGGTTGTCGACGCAACGACGGAAAAGACGGTTTGTGTCCACGTTCGCATATGTGGCATTCACCTGACTCCACCGCAGTTTTAACGCTCCGCCAAATGGAGCCTTAGATAAATGGTTCAATTTTTTTCTTTGTTAAGAAGATTGTAATTTCACGAGATAATTAATTAAAATCATGAAATACCCAAGTATTTCATATATTTAAGAAAAATGATATGTCTGAACCATGTGCAACACCACCGTCCACAATCATTTTTGTATTTTTTTTTAAAAAAAATATACACTCCACCCAGTACATATTGTTATAAAAAGTATAATATATAACATGATACAATAATATTTAAAATAAAAAATAAAAAAATGATTTTCATACACTGTGATGGTACAATATACACTGCGATAGCGTACTGCATTATCACATTGTATAAGCGATTAAGGGATTATTTTTGAACTAAAAAACGGACTTAAATGTATCAACACTCTATATTTAAATCCATAAAAGAACAATTGGATGTGGTAGAAAAAAATGTGTGTATATAAATATAGCATTGATTCATAAAGCAAATTATAGGCTTAAAATACAAAATCACACTACCCTTCGTTGATATATTGCTTGACATTGGGATGAATCCTACATTCTTTTACCAATTGATATCAACATTATAAAATCAAATATAAATTAAATAAAATAGTGGTTCCTAAATTGTTTATTGAGTTGTGACCCATTGACGAAAACGTGACATTAATTAAGTTCGAAAACTATTGTTTACAGCAATAATGATCAAAGCTAGACTATTAACTAAGAATTGCAAACACTATGTTTTTTTTGTTTTTTTTTTTTGTGTAAGAATGGCAAACACTATTGTTTATACAACAATAATTTGGTTAAAAAAATAAGACTTTTGAGTAGACGCTTTCATGCCACAACAATATACAAGACATTGATTGACAACAAACTCAACACATAACTGTTCTTTGCCACCCTCAACACAATTTTCTTATAAAAAAAACAGCCACCTTATGATAGCATGCCAACCTAGCTCAAGTCACAAGTGCACCATGTAAACCTACCTTATATAACCCCTCTCCAAAGTCTCATATGCAAACATTTATGGGTAGAAAAATAACAGTTGAACAACTCTAAATATCAGTGAATATACTCAAAACAAAACATGTGCTTATTTGACACTCGTGAAATCTATTTCACTGGTATAAAAGTAACTCATATGTAAAATCACTCAATTACCACCTCTTATAAATCAAAGGAATCACATGTCAAATCATTTTTTTACATTTTAAAAATCTATATTCATATTTTATTCATTTTTTATCTACATTTATTATTAATCAATCAAACAACAAAAATTTTATTATTATGTTTCCTAACGTGAATAATAAAAACAAAACTAACAAAAAATTAAATGACTTATTCCTCTGGTATAGCTATATACAAAGACTTCGCGTCATTTGTTTACCACCGGCTTCTAAAGTACATGATATACAATTTCATATATTGATTCTATAATGCCAACATGATCACCTCAACATTGCTATATATATATACACAACACCAATCTCTATTAGGCTCATATGATAAATCAAATCAAACCTTTATGCAAGTATGAGCTACCTGAGAAGGCCTCACTCATACACAATATTAGAAAAAGAAGATCCAGAGGAGCTGAAGCACCGAAAAGCGCAGTTTCTGATCTACAAAACGCTGAATCGATTCGATCATCCGCGAAGGCGATCTTTTCTTAGGCTGAGGATATGTGGATTGAAGGTGAAGAGGTTGAAGATCAGGCTGAGGAGAACAGTGAGGTTGGTCGTTTTCGGGGCCAAAGAAGGCGTGGTTCGGCGTTTCGTGGAGGTTCTGAAGCTCTGCAGGGGGTCCATTTGCGACGGAGGTGAAGATCGGTGACAGATTTTGTTGTGAAATCTTGTTTAAGTGTTATCTGGAATGTTTGTATTTGGGGTGTGTTTTGAATGGATGAATAAATGGATGTCTATAAAGAGGAGGTTGAGGGGGATATGCAGAGATATTATATATTATGTTAGATTTTAAAATTAAAATTAGAATTAATTAAATTCTAATTTTTTTTTTAGGATTTAATTAAATTGCGTATCTTAAGATAATAAGATTGGACGATCACGATTTTGTTGAACAATCAAATTGTCCAACGCATGTTGAATCTAACTGGCTAACCCGATCCCTAAATGAAAATAGAGTCTATTATATACTTACAGTAAATATTACATATAATTTTTTTCTTTTTCAACCTCAATTCCAATTCATACATGTTTTGATTTTTATTTTTTTTAAATATACATTATCTAATGAAGCATGTATTTTTATAAAAAAATGAAATATATACTACAATGAATTGTATGGATTAGTTTATAATAAATGTAAAAAAAATTTAACAAATTATATATTTTGTTAGTGTAAGTGTATGACGCTAACAAAATATGTGGGATTGAAAATAAAGCTTAAAAATGACAATGTGTAACAGCACATATATTTACATGCACCCTATTAAAGTTCAACCTAACTCCTTTAAAATAGTTTTTTAGGTGTGGGAAGTTGAATAAAATAAAATAAAAACTAAGAGGGAGAGAAAACGATGGGGGGGGGGGGGGGGGGGGCATAAAAAAGGTATTCAAAGTACGATCTAACTCTATAAATATGCATTGTTTCATTATTATAAATCAATTTCAAATAAATACGAAAGATATTTTTTATCACTTCTTTTATTAAATTTTAATAATTGAGATTTCTATTTTTTATAATATTTATTCGGTTGAGAAAGGAGAAAACCATGGAAAATTTTATATCTCTTAATTAAATTTTAATACATGAGATTTCTTTTTTCTATCATCTCTTTGATTAAATTTTAATGACTGAAATAATTTTTTTAATATATAATTGGTTGTGAGAGGAGAAAATTATGGAATAATTATTTATTAAATTTTAATGATTAAGATTTGTTTTTTGTTTAACTTTTATACAGTTGAGTCGTAACGCTTTTTTTTTTTTAGTTTTGGGGGGGGGGGGGGATGCGTGCATAAAAATGGGAGGCGATTTTTAAAGCTAGTTGTATCATAGATGGGGGATAAATTTATCTACTGAATAACAAAGTAGTCCCTAAAGTCAGCTAATTATTGATGTGATGATATATGAAAATTTTCATTATAAAAAAAAATGTGCCTTTACACTTAGTGCCTTTAGTTTTTTTCATATTTCAAATTACAATCCTATACACCTCATTACAAATTTAGTGAAACATATACCTCATTAGACAAATGTATATACCTCGTTAAATTTTTTTCTTGCAATTACTAATAATGTGTTCATCCAACTAAAAAATGATCGATATACATTTTTTATTAAAGTACATACCTTATTAGGTGATATTTACTATTTTTAAAAAACTGAAAAAATGTGTTGTATGAGTTTTGATTGATAAAAATGATTTGGGTCTATCACTTTTCAAAAAGAAAGAAGAAGAAGAAGAAGAAGATGAGGAACTGTTACATCTACTTCCATGCCAGGGACCACAATGCAGAAAGGCCAACGAGGGGATGTTATATAAGGGGGGCCGAGGCCCATAGGCTAATGAGTGCAGATACATGTCGTTCATTTTGTAGCCTATTTTGCAGTCTCATATGCTATGATAACATAGTATATTGTATGGGATTCTATTATAGTATATGACTCAAAATTTTTTTTTCATTTTTAACCATGAAAAAAAATATACTAATATATCTCATTATATACTTCATTTCATATAACAATATACCATTCAAAGGTAAGTGTATGAATTTAAAAAAAAAATGAAAAAACAGAATGTACTGTAAAAAGAAGTAAGTATAAAATAGCTCCAATAGATATATTCTTGAAATAATATATATATATATCTGATGAACATTTTTAAAATGTTAGACAAATGCGTGTTGAGGTGTACAAGTATCCATATTATATATTTTTATTTTATTTTTAAAAAATATACGAATGCATGATCACAAAATTCAAAACATCTAACCACCATATTAAAATGACTGATGGCTCGTATTTGTACTTTTCAATCAGGCAAAGAAAAAAAGGCCAGCCAAACCAAAACACAAGCTAATGTCAAACGAGGAATGCTTTGTTTTTCCAATACAAGAAACTCCCCATCAAATAAAGATGGAGATGCGCTGGTATACACAAATTATTTTATAGTCTTAAAAATATTCTTATATATCTTGATAACTATTCAATGATACATGTATCTCTCTCATTATATTTTTACATTCATTAAAATTAGTTTTATTTAATTCGAAATAGAGTGATATACAATTTTGATCAACATATATATTTTATTAAACGATGTTTTTAATTTTTAAAAAAAATTAAAATATATGAGAACAATAATGGAGACTGCTTCTGACCATATCCAAAATACATTTGTCCAAGGAATCAAAACTCAGTCTATAAAGAATGTGCCAATTTAGACTTTCTTTAGATTGGTGGTACATCAATTGGAATTCTACCAATCTGTCTAACCAATCAAAACTAATCTAAATATTGTATTAATTTATGTGTGTGACCGAATTAAGTACACATTAGTTACATTTGCTGATCTGTCATAACACAATGGACAAACAATTATTTTATGATACCCTGGTAATCACATCACAAAGTACTATGAATGTTTTCATATAACATTTTTTATTCTACCAACATAATTTTTTTACGTATGGTTCTAATGCATAAAAAAATAATTTAATTATCTTCGTACTTAATTTGTCTGATATACAAATGTATACGTATCATTCTAAACATAACATTGCATCCATTGAACTATGTAATCATGTACCAACCATGGAATAAGATGAGATCCAGAATCTAGTCATGTTAGATCTATAAATAAAAATTGACATTTGTCTCAAATTATCTTAAAATTTATATGTTTATCATGTAAAATGACACTTATCAATCCTATCAAATTAGGGATGGACTTACATCAGTGACTCATCTCTCATATATGCCCCCGTTTGGATGTGGAATAGGGGACTAGATAAAATGGAATAAAGCGGAATAAGAGAATTTGAATGTTTCGGTGCATTGAATATCCATGGATAATGTATGCTTGAATAAACTAGTATAAAGTAGAATATGAATTATAACCGACCTTTAGAATTAAAGTTATTCTAGGTTTTTCTATTTACAGAATATATAGACTCACTGTCAAATCAACTGTCACCACCTCTTACATGTTAAATCATCATCATCATCATTTTTCACCCTTCTATAAATCCTTATCCTCACTTTATGCACATTTTATCCAAACAACAAAAACTTTATTATTACATTTCTTAACGAGAATAATTCAAAACACAATCAAACACAAAATCATTTATTACACTGCCATACCCACTTATGCTAGTATAATATATATTCCACAATAAGGATCCGTTTTGAAATACGTATGAAAAATAAGATTTTGAATAAAGTGGCTTAAATAAATTTTGGAGGGGGTAAATCAGGCCTTCACCCTCCTGGGCCGGATTTTTTCTGATCCAGGCTTTAGTTGTGAATCCGAGACGATGTTGATGACAAATCTCCTTCACGACATCCAGTGGCAGACCTTCAGCGCCAGTCGTCGTCGCTGTCCTCCTTCTTCGCCCTTCGGGTACCTGAAACTCACACCAGTGTGGTGCCGGCTAACGCCCCTTCGACGCTCAAGTCAGTCGTCTTCCTTGGGAAGAAGAAGAACTTAGAATTCTTAAGGACTAATAAATGAGAGGGAGTGCTCGCATACATTGAGAGGGAGATGAAGTCCCTCTTTTATACCAAACAGGGGCATGCTGAGTTTTGCCTTGCGGAGTGACTGTATCATGGTATGGAATCTCTACGTAGCCTCTAGATCTGTAGACATGTGTCGCCTAGGGATCATCAACCTAAAACTGTTTTTCTGACACCCTATCTTTTTCCAACATTAGGAAATATTCCCCTTCTTAGCCGTTATTACGCAGGGACAGGCGTATGGCCGACCTGCATTTCAGTTCGGGTATTACGTCCTGGATGGTCTGTCCCTTAAGTTGGGCATTGTTCAGTGTCTATTCTTAGCTGGTCAAACTCTAGTCAACCATTTTTCGGTGCATGTCCGACTTAACCTGGTCAGGCATAGCCTTATGTCTGACTTAACCTAGTCGGGCATAGCCTTATGTGTGACTTGGTCTAGTCGGACATACTCATTTGTCCAATCTGACGAGAAAAGTGGGCCTGATGAGGCTGAGGGGGAATTTTGGCCCATGAGCTTTATTACCCCGAATCCCTCTTTTATCATCATGGGTTAATCCTTACTTAATTCCTATACTTATATGATCTTATCCCTTATTCGGCCTTCTGATGAATTTGGTCTCCTATAAATTTAATTCTTGGAAAGCAAGTTTTTTTTGCTTTTTAAAAATCAATATTTTTACATTAAAAACTAAAAGTAACTTTTTAATTAAACCATCTTTTAAAAATACGTTTGACAACACTTTTTAGCTTTTTACTTAATTAAAAGCAGAATCACCCCTTTTAAGTGTTTTCAAACAGGGCCTTAGGTGGCGTTTGAAAACACAGTTTGAAAAACAGCTTTTAGCTTTTACAGCTTTATGCACACCTTTTGAGGGTATAATGATAATGGCTGCTTTATAAAAACACAGATTTTGAGGTACATAGAGATAAAATCTAGTAATGATGATGTATTTAAGTTGACCTGTTTGGTAACAGTTTTTAGCTTTTAGCTTTTAAATGATGATGTATTTGACTTGATGTGACTGTAAAAGCTAAAAACTGTTTTAAGCTTTTGCAGCCAAACATACACAAGGCCCTATTTGGTTGCGCGTTTGGGTGCGCTTTTACTTTTTGAAAAGCTGAAAAGCTAAAATCGTGCAGCCAAACGGGGCAGCTTTTTGCAGAATCAGAAGCTGGATTCCTTTTAATTTTTCCCTCGAAATCTGTGTTTTGAAAAGCTCAAAAACAATGTTTTTTTGTCAGAATCGATTTTTTGAATTGAAAAGCAGCTTTCTCTGCTAAACATTAAACTCTTTTCAAATATTGATTCCTGAATTAAAAAAAAAATATTCTAAAAAAATCAAAGTTTAAAATCATCTTAAAAAACAGTTTTATTTCAAAAGCTACTTTTTTCTAAGGCCCCGTTTGGTTGCGCGTTGGGGCGCGCTTTTGCTTTTTGAAAAGCTAAAAGCGTGTAGCCAAACGGGCAGTTTTTTGCAGTTCCTTTTAATTTTTCCCTTGAAATCTGTGTTTTAAAAAGCTCAGAAATAACTTTTTTGTCAGAATCGATCTTTTAAATTGAAAAGCAACTTTCTCTATCAAATATTAAACTCCTTTCCAATATTGATTCCTGTTTTAAAAAATAACATCTTAAAAAAATTAAAGTCTAATTTTATTTTAAAAACTATTTTTTAATCTGTGTTTCTAAATAAATACTTAATTGAAGTACGAACGCAGAGAGTAAGAGACCGCTACAAAACAAAAAAAAAAGTCAAAAGTGGTCTTTGAATTTAGATCACCATGTTTTGTCTGTACTTTTTCTTCCACACCATCACGAGATCGAACCACGTGGAATCCATTTGAATCAATGCCTCGTCTTTTTCAAACAAAACAAACAAAATTTCAATTTTTTTTTTAATCCATTCAAAGAAAAGCATTGCCACCCAAAGAACTCTTTTGTTTTTTCCAACACCAGAAGCTGCATAGAAACAAATCTGTCTGACCAATGAAAACGCAATCTAATGATCCCAACCAATCGAATGGTCGCAACTCAACCAGAAAAAATAATATAATATATATATAAAACATTAGAGCCACAGATAAAGCAAATCCTTGTAGAACACATTAATCATTCATGTCAAGACTCCCGAGTCTTCTCCTCCACACAATCTCTCCCTCGAATTCCATCGCAATCTCAACGAAAGCAACGCTTTTTGAGACACCCATATGAAAAATGTTCGGATTTGCTTGAAAAAGTTTCCACTTTGGGTCTCTGAATCTTCTTTGCAGTTGTAGATTCTGTTTTAAGTAACAAAGGAAGCACTGAAACGTAAGTTGTTCTTCGTTTCCCGAACTTCAATGGCTTGTTAGTTTGAATATTTGTTGTTTCTTTGATTCCTGAGAATTCTCTATCAAGTTGTGATTTTTATGTCCAAAAGATTCTGATTCTTTGATCCTAAATTCGGATTCTGGTGTTCTCTGGGTCCCTGAATCACTCTTGAAAGGTGTAGTTTTGTCAGTTAATACAAAACAAGTACTGAAAAGTCAGTTGTTCTTCTATTAGACACTCTGAAGAACAAAAAAAAAATCCAGAGCTTCAATGGCTTGCAAAATTTCAAAAATTGACACTTTTTTTTTTCTGATACAGCTCCTGTTATGAATGTTAATATTTCTTTGATACGAATCATGTTTGGGTTGCGATTTTTTGATAAACCCAATTAGAAATCCTGAGAATCCTCAATAAAGTAGTGATTTTTAAGACTCCCAAAACAGAGAGATCCCAATTCGCCTCAAAAGATACCATTTTGAAACTCAAAATTCGAATTTCTGATCAGTTCAACAAAACAAGTATCGAAAAGTCAAATAAAAATCCATACCTTGACTTGTTAGTACAAATTTTGACCCATTGTTTCTTATAGAACTCATGCAATGGAGGGTTCGGCCGGACATTCATATCTGATGAACATCGATGTGAGCTTCGGTTCTCGGAGGCCACGCAGAGTTGAAAAGCTGAAATGGATGAACGACACTTCGACTGCACCGTTGCCGGGGAGGACTAGTGGGACATGTGGGGCGAATTCATCGGACAACGACAGTGATGGTTGGGCGGCGGCTATCGTGTCGTGGGTGAGGATCGTCGTCTGCTTTGCGGCGATGACAGTGACGACGGCGGTTTGGGCGGTGGTGATGGTGGTGCTGATTCCGTGGCCTTATGAGAGGATAAGGCAGGGGAATGTTTATGGCCATGTCACAGGGCGAACGCTGGTAATGATTCAGCGTTTGAAAATGAGTTTGAAAAATAACTTTTCACTTAAAGCCGCTTTTGAAAATAACTTTTCAGTAAATGTACTTTTGTTAGATTCATGAAAAATGAATTTTGGTGATGTTATTTGTATAAGTGAATTTCAATTGGGTTATATGAGAAGTTTGTTTTATAGGTGAACTTATTGATATGAGAGATGAAAATGGATTTCATTCATATTTGCTCAACTTATTGATGTTATTTTTACGAAGTTTGAATTTTTACAGTGGAATATACTTTATTACACACTCAAAAAAACCTTATTCATAGACTGCATTGCCTTTTCACTGAGGAATTACAATTGGATCTGTCTCTCATGATGGTTAATGTCATAATTCACAGATGTGGATACTGGGGAACCCTATAAAGATAGAAGGATTAGAATTCTCCAACACAAAGGCCATATATCTATGTAATCATGCATCTCCCTTGGACATCTTCCTTGTCATGTGGCTTACTCCAACAGGAACTGTTGGCATTGCCAAAAAAGAGGTACTTACATCATCCAAACTGATACAAATTTAGAATTATCAATGGCTTTGGTGTATATTCTTTGAAAACTGAAAGAAAACAAATGAATTTTGGTCAGAAGAAAAGTGGTGGAAGAAAGTTAATTATCTTCTTACCTTTTTTTTTCTTTTCTTATTGTTCGTATCTGTGATGAGAAGTAACAGAAATGATTCTGAGCATCATAGAACCTCGATATGGTTACTCAGATGAGTCCTAACATGACCGGGAAACCGATGAAGATGTAGTAATGGTTTTGCAGATCATATGGTACCCGCTCTTCGGACAGCTTTACGTGCTCGCAAACCATCTTCGAATAGATCGATCGAAGCCCTCCGCGGCGATCGAGTCGATGAAAGAGGTACCAACATTGTTTTGCCAAAAATGAAAACCAGATAGTAGTAGTAGTAGTAGTAGTAGTAGTAGTAATACCTTATGAACACCTGTTTTTTAAACTTCAAATGCCTTTCTCAGGCAGCCAGAGCTCTAGTGGAGAACAACCTCTCTCTGATCATATTCCCAGAGGGGACAAGATCCAAAACAGGAAGGCTGCTTCCATTCAAGAAGGCAATTACCATAACCAGCTCAATTGGCATACAAAAATAGGTGTTTTTTTTTGCATATATGACATAAAAAAATGTGTTATTTAGTCACTTATTATGATCAAATTCTAATTTAATTAGATATATAATCCTTAACCTTAGCCTAATATTTGTGATAATAATCTAATATCTGTTATAATGTAAATACTTGGATCATTTGTAACTTATTTGATGATTCTTTCCGCTCTTTCTATATTATTTCAGAGTAAATGTATACACAGAATTGTCCTATAACTTTGTTATTTTACAATTGATATATGATTATTATTCATACAAAATAATCAATTTTCTTCTATTACATTAATATAATGAAAATCTAAAGATAAATTCTTCGGTGTTTGAAAAAAAAAAAAAACCCACACACACACACACACATATATAAAGATGATAAGGATTGAAGAGTGTTAATGAACATAATTTCAAAAAAAAAAATTTAACTAGAGTTATAAATACATAAATATCTTAGGTAGTGTTTGAAAACATATTGAAAAGTAGCTTTTGCAATAAAACAGCGTTTAACAAGCTTTTTGACCAAGCCATTTTTAGTGGTGCTTTTATTTTAATCCGGGAATCACATTTGTTGTTGAAAACAAAAATTGTTTTTGCACATTTGAAATATGAAACACAGATTTCGAGACGTGATTGACTCGAATTCACCGGCTAATTCCCAACCGTTTGGAGCTTTTTGACCGACTAAAAAAGCAAAAAGCTATCACAAACAAAGGATTGCCAAACGTACCGTTAATATCATAATGATATCAAACCATACATGCAAATTAAATCCCCAGTCATTACTAACCTCTGCTTGTTTTGTTTTTTAACAGGGCTTTGTACACATAGCATTGCAGTCGAAGCTACCGATAGTTCCAATGGTTTTGATAAACACACACAAGGCCTGGAGGAAGGACAGTCTGCGCGTGAGACCGTCGAGTCTCACTGTAAAATTCCTTCCCCCTATAAAGACCGACGATTGGTCGCCCGACAAGGTCGATGAGCACGTGCGGATGGTCCACACATTGTTCGTCGATCAGCTTCCAGAGTCTCAGAGGCCTCTGGTGCTCTCTGAAGTGAATGATTTTGGCAGGATTTCTAATAAGTCACAGTAGTTGCTATGTCTCATCATCATCATAAATGTATATTCTTCTGTTTGATGTTGGTGGCACATGTGGTTGTAGAGTACTGTGAACTTATCTGAATGCTTATGAAAAGTTGGTGTTTGGGTTATGTCGTTTGTATTGATTGAGACAGAAGGTGTTCTAGGGGTTATAACTATTTTAGAAATAGATTATTGTACTAGTGGAATAAGAGAATGATTTTGGCAGGATTTCTGAGTCACAATGGTTGCTATCGTATTATATATGTATATTCTTCTATTTGATATAGTCACAGTACAGAATGCTCTTGAACTTATCTTATGTTTATGAAACATTTGAAGACTCAGTCATGTCGTTTATATTGACCATAAAAACTTTCATTTAACGAACCGTGTGTTTAGTATCTCGGGTGTTATTTAGATAGAGACATAAATTATTCTAGATGGAATGACTATTTTGTGAATAGATTATTGTATCAATAGAATAAATCATTTTTGTTTGGTTGTGTTTTTAGTTATTTTTGTTAAGAAACGTAATAATGAAATTTTTATTTTTTTTATTAGGATCAAGGAAATCCAATTATAAAACAAATTCGAGGTGGTAAAAACTGCATATAATAGCACCTTATGACAATTGAGATGAACGGAAATTGCCCAAAGCTTCGATTTTCGAATCCCAATAAAAGGATCAAGGAAATCCAATTATAAAACAAATCAAACACTGAATCTGCAATTTATAACATCCCTCACATGATGAAAGACCTCTTTCCTTGAGAATCAAGTTAAATCTGTTTTTTTTTTTAAAAAACACTAGTTTAGGAAATACAAGTTTATGTACAACCTATCCTTTTGATAAGATAAAATATACATATACATTGATCAATAATAAATGTTCTCATACTCGTCAAAATTGATTACATCCGTCAATAAATTTAGATTCATTTTCAGAAAAAAATTATCCCAGTTGGTCTGATTCTGTTTCCCCTGAAAAACGTTTTAATTCAGGTGGAGTTCCTGTCATTTGATCTCCAAGGATGATATTTCTTTCCCAAGAGCACATCCCTGAGTCATCCACATCTTGGATTGATATTACTGGAGATCCTGCTGATTTGGATCCAAGAACAGTTGAGAATATGTTGAGAAGTTTTTGACAAGCTTGTTCTTCTTCGAGCTTTTGTATGTTTGTCAATTCTATTGAGGGATCCATCCATGGCGAGTCAAATGACCTGGGAAATTGGTAAAGATCAGATATATTTCTAATTTGATTACGAAACAAAGATTTTGGAATATGTTTTACCATCTCCAGGCGGGGTTAGCTTCCGCTGGGCGACGTATCTTCAAGCAAAGTGATTCCGCAAGCCTACCAAAATTGTCGCACAATGGGTTTCCTTCTGTTCAAACATAATATCACATCAACAAATAATCATTTGCAAAAGGAAAGCTAAAATTAACTTCACTGTTTTGTAAATTTTGCTCCCAGAATGCCAATCCATTAACATGAAAGAATAATTGACTATTCAAATTTTTATTTATTTTCTGAAGGAAATTTTTTTATTCAATTTATAATCACTCTTTTTGAAAGAAATTTATAATCACCCTTACAAGTTAAAGATACCTATTTGGGCTCGGATATGTAATCCATGACCATTTATCTTATAATACATTCTTCTCAAGGTAGGGAATTATCATGGAAGGGGAAATAAAATTTAGGGATTTCC
Source organism: Acorus gramineus (assembly GCA_030737835.1). Classification (NCBI taxonomy): domain Eukaryota; kingdom Viridiplantae; phylum Streptophyta; class Magnoliopsida; order Acorales; family Acoraceae; genus Acorus; species Acorus gramineus. The sequence goes on along the minus strand of CM060847.1, from coordinate 15,149,153 downwards.
CAGAAAAAGAATTTCCTTTCCTTTAAAATAAATAATAAACAAATTCTCATTAATACAGGAAAGGAGATATCCCCAAGTTCTTAATTAATGAACTGATTAGTTATGGATCGCAAAGAAAAAATATCAGCTATAATAATATATTAAGTGAAAATTGGGACATAAGACCAAGTGGAAAGCCATCCTGAAAATACCCACAGAAAAATGAGCATTAACATAGTCAAATTACATACCTGCTAAACCAGACGAGTCAGAGAAGAATAACAGACAAATTGCTGAGACGACCGACGGAAGCTCTCTACAGTGTATTCCCAGAAGTTGTTGGAGATACAACATTGTAATTGCCAGGGCTTCATTAGCACTACAATCTTCATGCCTTTCATCTTCTCCATTAGTAGAATATCCTAAGAAAGACTGCAGAGTCTCTTCATTTGATCTATCCAGTGAATGAGAAGACTTTGATCTCCCGAACCGTCTAGAAGTACATCCTAGAATTATCGAGGCAGTTGTCCAACGTAAAAGTTTTGAAATCATGGAATCGTCACTTTGTTGATCCTCTACGCTATTTCCCAAATCAAGGTCGAATTCTCTTTGCAGAAAATTCTCACTGGAACATGACTGTGAAGCAACTGAAATTGCCCTCATAACCAGCTTCAATAAGATCGCCTTATCCTAGTAAATCACCCCAAAAATGAAGTAAATAATCAGATGAGCTAAAATGATAATAAGTCTAATAGCATGTTATATAATGATTTCATACGCGGCAAATCAATATGAACCAAAAATGATATCGAAAAGTATATATGAAAAAAATATCCTCATGAGCGCACCGGAATGCAGAACAAAATATTATTAAACCGCTGAGATAATTACAAAATCGTCGGTTATATGTTTACTCCCATAACCTGAATATGACATTTTTTTTCAGTTTGACTATCAAACTATTTGGACATTGATTGTGCTAAACAGTATATTTTTCTATAAATTACCAAATATTCCTGTTGAATTATCAAGTTAAAATAATACTTTTTTTTTCCTGAGAGAAGGATAGAAGCACCACCAGGAAATCTTGTAAACAAACAAGTGGGTACTCCACTATGTTACATAATTTTTAGTATCCCTTCCCCCCCCTCCCGACACCCCCCAACCCCCAACCCAAAAAAAAAGAAGAAAATCAACGTTCCATCCTCCCTGATTACTATTCAATTACATTTTACATCCCAACTCAAAATGACTTGGTCATCCCCCACATTGTGCAATTCTCAAGTCCTTATGCAGCCCAATACATCCTCTGTTATTCTCTATGTAATTTTGCTTTCCTGAAGATCCTCTGATGCCTAGAAATCCACAAAATCTAACAAGATGTAATAATGAAATAAGTCACCCATCACATACCCATTTTATTAAATGCTCTGTTACTAAAATATTGTATTTCATAGCCTGTACAACAAAAAAAAGGTTTTGCACCTTAGAACGGATCCACTAAGAAGCACCATTTCGAGAATTCAGGCATCATGCAAGGATTATACAAATTTTACAACCACTTGTCTACTTGACATAAATGCACCCTAGAGGTTCTGTTGAATGTCCCAGTTAAAGCCAGTTAACAGGGTTAGGAGGCAGGGCTACCATGAGATAAATGCTCTCATTGCATAGATTGCATTTTTCATACACCTTTTTATCTTTTCTAAAGAAAAGACAAGAGTATATGTATAGAAAAACAGCATAAATACTCTGGTCCCTGATTTACATTGTACCAAGAGAAATCTGTGAAAGCACATATAGAGAGAGGCACACCCACACAGAGAAAGAGGGAGAGATGGAGAGGGAGGGCAGTGGTACCTTGTGACATGAAACGGGAGATGGCGCACTCATGAGCATGGTTTTTACACTGAGCTCAGCAATAATACTGGGCCTCATGTCATCATTAATGGCTTCGCAGAGTCGACATAGGCCATCAATCGATATGGTAAAATGTGGTCGATCTATATCTCTCTTTTGTGAAAATTTCAAAGTAAAAGCTAGCACCTCCAAAATTGAATTTACCAATGGAACATCCTCCTTCAGTACATTATAGGTGCCAACAGTTAGCACATATAGTTGAGATGAAAGTTCGAAAAGCTGTTCAACGGCCCATTGTTTCAGCCAATCACTAGTGACCATCATAGAAATTACATCATTAACAGCCTATTAACAAAAAAGTTAAAACAATAATTAGTAGCCATGGAATATCAAGAACATTGTATTTTAACTGTGAATATTACATGGAAACAGTAGATGAAGGAATTTAGCAGCAAAGCCATACACACAAAAATACAGAAAGTACCTAAAATTTGTTAAAAGAACCTCCAGTAGTAATGTTGACAGGAGCAATGAAACAAGTGGAAAATAGACAATTTCAAAATTGCAAACATGTTGCAACATAATGCATTAGATATGCTGGAAAAATGGTGAGTTGCAAACCAGAATAACTCATTGCAAAGAAAGGGAAAAAAGCTTAAACTTGTTTCTGTATTTCAGTCTGTCCCCATGGTTAATGAACTGCCGCAAAGATTAATGCGGACATACACTATATGACCTTCTTCACTCCACATCTAAACTTGCCAAGGTCTAGTGGTAAGTGTCTGCCAAGTTGCACAACAAATGAGGTAGCCAGTAATGTAACCATTCCCTTGTTCCACAACAGCTATCATCCAAGGCGGGCATGATAGGTTCTTTACCTACTCGCCAACTGGTCTCTCAATTTATTTTTCATAGTATTGATGTGAGATTGAGGGCTGATTATGAAAAGTAATCTCACGTCACCCAAATAGGTGGGATAAGGATGTCAGCATGAGAAAATACTAAATACAAATGTCCAATATAGTAGGAATGCACATCGATTGATTTACAAATGTATCAACAACCAAGTACACAATAAAATAATTTTAATCAATTACTCAACAATAAATTTATGAATTTCTGGTGTTGGTTGTGCTAATTGTTTCCATGCAAGGTACCAGTCACTTGATTAAATAAAACATTATCATCAAGGGTTGACCTCCACTATCAAGGGATTAATTGGTGAGGACTTTTTATGTGGCAATTTGGGTGAGAAGGTTTGCCTTATTTTATTTCATGCCCTTCTTAAGTTGTTATTGGAGATACCCTATCTCTATTTTGTTCGAGGGGTATCTTTTTTCTTTTTATCTAAAGACTCTTCAAAATCTTGATTAAAAACAGGGACATGTTACCATATATGCAATAACTACGATACAGAGAAACACCGTTATTTGACAGTAAAAAGAAATCACACCAATGGCATATACAGAATTCTAAATAGTAAATTTTGCCCAGAATTGACCAAGAAGACGAGAGTAGAAAGGAAAATCCACCTGTAGTGCAATGGACATCTGGGTCAGAGAAAGACCCTTCTGATTCCCATGCAGGTTCTCCCCACATGACGTAATAATTGATGATAACCATGATAGTAAACCACATTGCTCAACTAGATGTACAACTTGTTTAGGAAACTTAACAGATTTTCTCACTATCTGTAGAGCAAAAAGAAACCACGTTTCAGTTTCAATGAGAAAACCCCAGGTATATATTAACCATTTCACTATGGAAATAGTAATACACAATTTACCCTTCATTTTACATGTATTCAAACAAATGCACTTATCACAAAGCAGGCAATCCAGGCACTATATTATATCATACTGTCCAGAGAGATGAGTGTATTACATGCATTGGTTGAATCACAACAGCCCAGGAAGAAAAAAAACACACAAAAAAAAATTTACATGGAGTTCTTTTTTAGGCAAATGTTGGCATCTACGGTGAGACATTTTGACAGACCAATCAAAAAATACCATAATCCTGGCTGAACTGACTGAAATTTGAGATTAAAATAGACAAATGTCCTTCTCCATACTGAAGTTTAAATTACCTTAAGAACCAATATTTTTGATTCAATATCAAAGGACATATAGAAACTCAGCAATGATTCCAAAGTAAATTTTTCAACAAATATTTGAGCATCATCATCCACATTCAACCCTGCACATAATAAACGAAGAATCCACAAACGATCTGTCTTACTGGAGCTCTTTGAAAACAGGGTATCAAATAATGGTATGTCCTGCGAAGAAGCATATGGTAGTATAAGAATGGTGATAATCAAGCTCACAAAAAAGTAGCAGCGAGGCTGAGAAATAACAGAACAGAATTAAAAATAAATCAATAGTTTTATTATGGAAAGGTTTACCTTTAGATCAACCCTTGAGCGGACTAAAAATTCACTAATTGACCGGTACTGGGGGTGAGAAGTTTTGACCAATATAAAAGATGCTTCTGCAGCAAACACTGCTAACAAGGAAGGTATTCTCTGAAATGGCTTGGGTATGCCATTTTGCAAAGAAGTTAGAAGAAGACGCAACAGTAATACATCCTTACGATTCTTCTGATTCTGTACAAGGTCAAAGTCAAATAAACAAGATTTAGTGAGGAAAACCAAAGTTCATTTAAAAAGGTCATGATGTGCCAAAGTTCATTTAAAAAGGTCATGATGCATGCAGATATTAGGCAGAATTGTGCAGGACAAGGGCATTTTGTATGTAAAAAAGTAAAAACCAAAATATTCACTGGCATAAGTATTTGCCTAAACATAATTGTAAAATACAGCAAGGCTTTTGTTTAAGCTAGTATGTTGAAATACATAATATATTCACGAAGATTAGAACTCAATGATAAAAGAAGCCAGATCTTCATTGGTACAAGAGCAGAACAGTGAATTTAAGAGTGAGCGAAAGAGTTTCTAACACATGTCAAACCAATTATGCCGGACAATGGGTGATCTATTACATCTATTGCAGTTGGCAAGGAAGAGAGGAAAACACCAAGCCATTAAACCCAGTTCCCAAAACAATGAGAAAATAAGCCTGTCAAACAACATTGTGGACTTAAAATCCCATGAAGACAGTTCCACAAATGTCCACAAAATAATCAGCTAAAAACATTGAACTACCGTTCGACGCCTTCTCTTTTCCCAGCACCCTTACACAAACTGCTGTTCTAATTTTGAAATGACAGTGGAAACATCATGATAAATATATATATAATTAAAGGACAACTGCAAATAAGCTTTGGCAATACAAATCTTGGATCAATGTATATGAGCACTGCAATATCTCATTCTCGGATGACTGCAGCTAATAACTAAAAATTGTTATAGACATATAATGGTACAAGCAAAGGAAATCTATATTTTTGATAAATGAAATTGCCAGTCCTAAGTATAAAATGGGAACATAACATTAAGTTACATCAAAGAAAAAAGCACGCAAGATAACATGACTGCCATACCTCCAATGTTGTCTTAAAAATGTTGAGTGTCTTATCACCTAACTTCCGCATTTCTTCATCAGATGAAGACATGCTTACAAATGCAATGGCAAGTAAACCTAGTCGTACAAACTCCACTGGTTCCATGTAACCCGTCATTAAACTATGGACTGAGAATCGCAAAAGAAAAGCTGGATCATATTGTCTGACCCTATTAACATTTGAAGATGAACTCTGCAAGCCATTGTTCAGTCATTAAGTCATTGATGCACCCAAAGATTCTATGACTCAAACAGGAGAAGGTTAAAAAGCTATTTTTTCTTTAAAAAAAGGGAATATACCTGATAGATATCAATCAGACTTTCTTGTTGAAGATTCTCTACAGACATAGGCACAGTGGATGCATCCGCATCATAGCAAAAATGCAATACTGTCGCTGCGCATAATTTGGGGTCAACTGGAATATTCTCTCCGAAAAACCTTTTGCGCCGCTCATCTACTGTTTCACTATCAACTGTACTGTTGCAAGAAACTAACCTATCCTGTGTTTGTTCTTTTCTTATATTCAAAGCTGAATCACCCCACAGGTAGTCCATTTCTGCGATATTTCTACAGTCCGATTCTTCAAATGACTCTATTTCTTGCATTAGGTGAAACATCTCCAAATCAGTTTCACATAAAGTTGCACCGTAACCGGCCAGAAGTAATGAAAGCAGTTCTCTGTTATTCTTGTCAACATTTCCAGGATACATATGTCGTTGTTGAGCCCCGAGGTAGTACAGTACTCTGAGTAATTTAATGAGCTCCATCTTTCTCTTGTATGAATCACAACCTATTGGTTCAGATGATGCATTATGCATGCCATTTCCATTTGTTCCATCATGATATTTAGGTAGGATATCAATGGATTTAAGAATACTGGGCATATTCTGCAAAAGCGTCCCAGTGAATATCACGCCACAGGAATCGGGTGTCACATCATTCCAAAGGATAGTCCGTTTAAACTGAGAATGACCGAGCAGAAGCTCAAGAACCTGAGCCGAAGAAATTTTCCCTTCTGACAGTGTAACAAGGATGTTGCGGATTGCTCTCAGGGTAACTGGATCCTCAAATCTATGAAGAAGACTTGATCTGATGAATTGTTCTAAAAACAAGACATTTTGCAATTTGATAAGATCACTCTGAATCTCCATGCACAGTTGAACAATGTTCCTCAGCATAAAAACTTCCAATAACCTGAACAATGGATAACAGCCAGCAGCAGTTATTTGGTTTGAATTATCACAGCATAGGGGAAACTTCCTGACAAGTTTATCCAATGTATTAACTAGAATATTCAGGAATCTTCTTTTTGCCAAACCTTCCTTCTTGGATTCCTTTTCAATTGGCATCACTGTGGAATTTGTATCTGTTTCCACTGATAAAAATTGAGAACTTTCCTGAGGAAATAATAACAGCCTAGTAAAGGTTATTTTAGCAAGTACTCTATTAATGAGATTCATAAAATGTTTAACGGAAGAGATATTGATCTCATTTAGCTCACAATCAAGCAGCTCATCATTTTCGTCAGTGGTTGTATATATAAGATCAAATATTTTCAACTTCTTCTTCATCATTGACCTCCCATTTAGAATATGGTAGTACTTCAACATATCAACTGCTTTTCCAAGCATACTGCTGCTGCATAACCTCAAAAGCTCCTCAAAAGATGTCGGCAGAACTTCACCATAATCCTCCTGAAATATGTCCAGGAAGACAAAACTTCTCCAATTTGAAAAACCACTAAAAAGAACATTTCCATAGAAAAATGTGATATGCTTAAGACATCCATGAAAATGATTTCCAAATTTATGTGAATAAGATTTCATATATGACATGGCAATCGGCAAAAGAAGTACAAACTCCGCATCGGAAAGAACATGATTACATTTCTCACTGAACATCTCTCCCTGAAGAGGCTGTATACCTTCCAAACTTATGTTATCCAAGTCACATGATTTTTTCTCTAACATGCATAGAAAAATCTTTCCAAAAAGGCTCAAATGCAGAGGACTCAGTTCTGTAAGCTGAAACAATATTTTTGCCTTTGTTCTGCTTGGCTGGTGGATGCAATAAGTAAGCAGTTTGATCGGACTGTTGATGATCATCCTCACCATTGCCATACTTAATGGGAGCTGGGCTGGCGGGGGTTGTGTGAATTTCAGGCTGTACACAGCGTTCACAGCTTTCATCAAACACAGATCGGCGCATTCAAGTCTGAAGCAGATGGAAAGGTCAATAATCTTGTAGTAAACATTGTCAAGAAGTGATATACCTGAACACTTATCTGCAACCCAAAACAAACTGTATGGTGTTTTCATGTTTCTTTGATGTGAAAGACTGGATAGCATATCGATGGCACCCTCAGCAATGTATAATCCAACAAAGAGAGCAGAAAATTTTGATGTTGTGCAACCTGCTAGATCATCTTGATCGAATGTCCTGAAGATCCAGTGTGCAATTTCCAGCAAATCAAAAGGTGATATAAAGCGCATCAAAGCAGAAACGATGTAAAAACTTTGGAGAATGGGAAACAAATCTTTTCCTGCAATACAGGAAGTAAACTTATCCATGAATACTGACACTATCTTCTGGATCAGATCTCTGAAAGCAATTACTTGTTTGGAAATAACAAGATGCAATGTAGATGAAGAATCCTCATCACTTCTCACAGACAAAAACGAATCAGCGGCCTTTTCCAATAAATGCAAGATGTGATGGTCCATTGGGTGAAAAAATTCTCTCAACCAAGTATGAATGTCTTCCAGATTATCTCCTATGCTTTCATGTGCTTGTTTCCATACATGGGGCAACGGCTGTGACAGTGACAGACTCACAATAGGATGATGAAAGACTAGTTCGGCTATTTTTTGTTCATATGTTATTACAGAACCCCCTGCAGTTTCTGAGCTATCAAGATCAGAAGTTCGTACCAAAACAGTTGCCAAGATACGGTCTATGAGAACAGAACACATTCTAGATAGTTGTTCAAGCTCATAAGATGGTTTAACTTTGTAAGATAACCGAATTTGATAGGCCCAGAAAAGCACAAGTCGTAGGGATGAAATTGAATCATCTGTTGAACCTTCGAGGAGCTTAGCTTCAAGCAAGTCTAGCATATTTTTGGAATGCAAAAGATTGGAATTACCAATATTCATGATAGCAGGAAATAAAATATAAAATGGTACATGCTTCAGCAGTAAAGCAAATGCAGCAGCGGAATCGGATTCTCGGTTCCCATTAGTATAGACATTATCTTCAGCAAAGATCTGGATCTGTACATCAACTCCTGGACATCCAGGGCTGATGCTTTCAACAGCCATTTGCATGCCAGAAAGGAACATATCTGGCCATAAATTAGCAACCTCTGCAAAAAACTTCTGCCCAAGGAAAAGAGTGTTAAACAAGAATGGAAAATGTGATCCAAAGAGACGTCGAGAAATGGCAATGAGGGAAGGGAAATGTTCCAAAAGGTCGCCATGATTTGCGCACAAAATCGCAGAGGAGAGGGCAACACCTATGCCCATATGTTCATCAGCATTCCCATTCCCTAAAATCTTGTCCACACTACCAAGTATCTGAACGAAACAACCATTATGACCACTAGGCATTTCTGGTATAGAACAAAATATAGATGTCGATAGATGTGACATACTTCTTGCAAAAAGTAAGAGGTTTTTCATGCTCCATTCACAAAAGGATCCTCCAGTATCATCCCCAAATTTTTCAGTTAGAATCAAATTAATGAGATCAGCTAATAGTCCATTTGCTACCTGTCAAAAGCACACCCGTCAAATTAACTTATAGTTAGCAATAAAGCAAATAGGAATTCAAGAAACTGATAGAAATGGCAAAATACCTGATTCTGCATGAGATAACTTAATGTATTGCATACATATGATGAGATCACGGATTTCTTAGAGGTTCCTGAGCTCGAGTCAAGCACCCTAAGGCATTTTTCTAGAATGCAGATTATGAGGGGGCCGAAACCAGGAGATGCATCTGTGAAAATTAAACTATTGTAGTCAACAAATAGAATAGAATTGGATTATTATCCATGTCAAAAAAACAAAAATAAGTGATAAGTGGTGTACATTAAATCCTTTATTGATAAGATTTGGCCACTTTCTATGTAATTTTTCAGAGTTAAAAATTTGTACTTTTTTTTTCCACTTATGAGTGATTTTTTACTAAAATATCACTATGAACATTTTAAAATAATAAGATTATCCAAACACTACCTTGCTTAAATATTAGCAATAATCACTTAAATTTCAGCATTGAAACATAAACACGGGCATATAAATTATCAATGCATGCAATATGAAACTATTAGCAATTTAGCATCAGCTGCATGAATGTCAGTGTTATTTAACATACCGGTTATGAGATTAGCAGTTGCATAAGCAGTTTTGACAACACAGGCACATTATGTGCCCAGCTCATATGTGAAAATGCTTGCACATGGAACCACGTGCCCGCATTGAAATCACACAACCTAGATCACAAATATAATAACTAAAACATAACTATATACTTCATCATGGAAGGGTTTGATGAAAGTTACTTTTATACCCTTCATTACAACTTGCATTGCAAAGGTGATGAAAAGAATTTCACAGAATAGCTTAATGGACTTAAGATGTACACAACTCGGGACCCTGTTCCCCTGCTAATGTGAAGTACATCTTCAAGAAAATGGACGCCTTCCTCTCCTGCTCTGTCTCTACTCCCTCTCTGCTTTGTTCAAGTAAAGATTAAGTGTAGTAGATGTGGCTCCAGAATGTTGTGCATGAAAGAAAAACAATTAATTTGAAGGAACATTTCTGCAACACAGCTTTAAAGCATCTAATGGTTTCAGACTGTAAATTTGGGTAGCTAGAAGGCATGTAACTGTGTTCCATGTGGATGAAATAGTGAGAGTTATTACCTACATGACAATGACAGAATTAGAAATGAGTGTATCTCTGGAACTAGTGGGTGTAGATGTAATTGGGATAAAAAAGAAAAAGAAAAAGGTGCTTAGTACTGAGCACAGAAATAAGAAATAAAGACTTATATAGGTTGATATCAAGGTTGATGAGATGGAGGAAAAAAGAAGTCTCAAAAGAATCTAGATAGCACTATGAAAAACAAATAATATAACAGTGGGAATAATCTCGGACAGAAATCAGTGGTGAAAATAGTAATTAGAAGCCTAATCAAAAGATCTATTATCTTATTTTCATGTCTATGCATTTTTTTTATTGAAGGTGGGGTTAATCACTTGTTAATCTGTTATTAAAACAGATGAAAGCTCCACACATGGAGGACATGGGCGATTTACTGATTTTCATACGCGTGGTGCTTTTGAAAATTGTAAATTGCATGGTCTCATACTTAATGTATAATCTTACTTATTCAGTTTTTTTCTGCTTAGTGCTTTGAGATAATACACTTTTTTTAAGGTAATGTTATACCATTTTATATAATAGGTAAACAACACACGCTCCAAAACATATGGTTCACAAAAATCTCCAAATCCACAATGACTACCACTTGCATCCACCATTTGTATACAATTCATATTTTATAGGAAAAGGTACAGTGTGTATATATAAGGAAATCGAAACTATCTCATTACAAGCCAAAATTACCACCAATGTCTTCCAGTCTGGAAATAGCCTTCCTCATTTGATCAAAGTGCTTATATAAGTTATTTCCTGTCGTGGAAACTGCATCACAAAGAAATTTAACAACATCCCCAGACAAGTTGCTAAACACTCTAGTCCCTTGAATATCTGAAGTGCACTTGCCCCTGCTGTAACCAGGTAGAAACAAGAGCCATGCATCAATTTCTGAGAGATTCTGATCAAAGGCACCAGTACTTAACATTGCTGATTTTGCTAAGATATATGCCTGATCTTGAATGTCTTTGACTGGTGAATAAATTATTATGTCGATCAATGACTTCAGATGTTTGTACATCGATTCAGAGACTGTACTGTAACCCTTGCTTCCATGAGATTTTCCAATGTACTCCACCAACAAAGATAATAAGGACCGCAGCTGACCACTGCATAAGCTTGAAGGATTATCGGAGAGAAGCTTAAAGAAATCAAATGACTCATCGAAAGCAACAGGAACCGCCCGCTACAAGAAATAGATACGTCAAAGTCCATCAAACACATGTCTAAGAAAAGAGGAAGTTGCAATTTGCAGATCATAGAAGAAGCTTACCTAAGGAAAACCTCACATATTATAAGAAATGGGAAATGTTTAATTCTGCTACTAATTATGCAATAGAAGTAATGAAAAGAAGAATAAAAGCACGCAGATCCAATCTATGATTCTAATAAGTCATGAGAAAGGAAAAATGTTTTATTGCTAAAGTGTGTACAGCGATCATAGGAATAAAGTTTCTGTGTGCTGTAACTTGCAAGATTTCCTTAAAATTCATAGAAAATTAGATGTAGTCAGTAACTTAAGGTAGAAAAAAATGGGCTACTCCAAGACATAATATCATGGTTCATGATAAGCTATGAAATCCAAATTCAACTAAGCCATGTGATCAACCTCATACCATATATAAGGTTAGCACATCGAGCAATTTTGAAAGGAAGAAGATTCTTGCATCCTCGAACTCATTAGCAGTTGTCCCAAGATCATGTATACCCCAAATTTTTGATACTTCAACCAGATCATTTTGTTGGGCATCCAAATCCCCACGATAACTTGCATCTTCAGTGCCATCGCAGCCTTCAGTCACGTCAATGCTTAGCTCACTGTATATCCCACCTACAATAACATCTACATCCTCTACGGAAGGACTGGTTTTCAGTTTTTTTGCACCATTTCTGCATTCAACATCAGTCGAGTTCCTGCATCTCTTCAAGCAGGAAGTGGAATTTTCTGAGTGGCTGTCATTTGAAGATGAGGGTGACTTCTTTTTTTTGGTTGCTGAGAGTAAATTCAGCAACGTTTGATGATCAGGAAACACTGCTCTGATTTCATCTTGTATGTCTTGCTTGAGAGACACCCATTTCTGCCGCACCAATTTCATTTTGTCATCACCAATTACGTTGGCCACATTCGAATTAAGAAACTTTTCAGCATTTATAAAGCTCTCAGATCCCGGGAAAATACCCAGAACATCTGTTCGCTGATTACTAGTTTCAGTCTCTTGCTTCAAAGACATATTCATGATCACATCATCCAAAGAACTGAATAAAAGGTCCACTGACTTGAGTGACTCCAAAAGAAGCCTCAGTGAACTATGCTTGACAAGGATGTCAGAGTGGAGCAAACCCTTATTCATCATAGACCGATTCAATGCACGAGGGATAATGCGTTTCAGGATGCATTGTACTTCCGGGTCATCAAGAACCGGCGGATCTTCGGATCGAGAAGGATCCTTTGCGAATGATGGATGGACTCTCATGGACATAACCAAATCTGCGGCAAGGGATATTGCACTAAACCTGAAAACCACCTCATCAGATAAACTACATAACATAGAGAAAAACAGACCAAGGAAACAACAGCAAACTAAACCAACCAGAGAGGCGATGAGCGAGGCTCAAGATGGTATGGGAACTCCTCCATGTAATCCGAACCCAACGAAGGCCTCCCCTTGACAATCGCCAGAAGCAACTTCCCGTGACGCTTAATCTCTGTGGCCTTCAATTTTTTCATGAGATCTAAAAGTCGACCATCATTCCCCTTCAAACCTGGACCCGGCATCAACCCATTGCGAGGGTCCGTGCAAACCATCAAAAGCACTTTATGGGCGATCTTCGAAGCCACTGAGGCTTCCCTCCCCGACACCTCTATCAACTGCTCCAATGTCCTGCTTCCAAACAACACACTCCGCAGCGGCGCCCGGACCAATGACTCTTCACAGAGCACCCTATCCCGCAACGTTGACAACACAAGAACAACAGTCTCCTCATCATCCTTCGCGAGCTTGTGAAGCACGCACTCATTAACCTCCTTCTGCTGCAAAACCCATCCCCGCAGCCCCGGATTCCCGGACTCTAAGAACGACATCGCGAACTCCACAAATGCCCGCCTGACTGAACCCTTCAGGCGGGCCTTGGTGAGCTTCTTAAAATCGAAGACCTTTGCGACCTCCGAAGCCAGATATGAACTCCGTCGGACCACCGCCGCCAAGGCCAACAGCGCATACCGCTGCCTCTTAGGTTCCTTGCTGTCGAGCTCCGTATTGATGTCGCCCAGCTTGGTTTCGATGATCGAACCGGCGAAGCGGTCAAGGCTCTTGTGGATAACCTCCGACCGAGACATGCCAATCGGGTGGCCGAGGATGGCTGATACAAGGTGCAAGAGGTGAGCCATCCCGGGCTTCCCCTGCCGGAGCTTCCACACCTCGTTGATCTCCGAACACCTGGTCGAAGCTTCGACGTAACGCCTCAACCACTCCCCGCCCGAAACGGACTTCAAGAGACGGACGAACTCCTTCGCGGCCGCGACGAAAAGCGTCGCCTCGATTGAGCATAGGTTCCGGAGAATCTCTCTCAGCTTCGCCTCGTAAAGGACGTTGTTTTCATTGTGGATTTGGATTTCCGGTTCGTCTCCTTCTTCCATCGCCATTGAAGGCGAAGGGAGCTCTTCGATTTGGAAATTTTTAGGGTTTTAGAATTCGTTGTAAAAAAAAGGTAGGGTTTTGGAGATGAAAGGGGACGTGAATGGAATTTTATATGTTTTTTATGATCGGACGGTTGGGATTGAGAGATGCCAGTGAAGGGCATTTTCGTCCATGCGAGCGAGAGTCAAAGGACGCTAATGCCCATCTTTTAAGCCATGGCATTGAAGGGTAGTTCCGGAAGTTTATTTCGACTGAAAATAACGGCCTCTATTAGGACCTTTAGGCTTCCTCATAAAACAATATATTTCTTTTCTCCAAATTTAAAGGATATGTGCTAAATAATTTAGAAATAGTCCCTCGACTAATAAAAAACGTATCATTTAAATCTAGGAATTTAAACTAAAATATGAAAAAGTGAGGAACCGATTACTAAATCGTATAGTTTACAGAGGCTTAAAAATAAAAAACCCAAAAAATAATATTTGTCGTAAAAGACTAAAAGGTTCTATACTAACAATGTATATTATGAGTATTGGCCAAAGAAATAAGTGTTAAGTCTCCGAATGGATGGTAGATGAGTGTTAGGGCATGTTTGGGTGTGCTGCATGTAAGCCTGTCAATCGGACGGATACGGATCGGATATGCCCATATCCGTATCCGTATCCGAATTGGATATCCGAAAAAATATCCGTATCCGATATCCGACGGATATTCCAAAACCCATATCCGTATCCGATCCGAAAATCCGGATACGGATTCGGATAAAATCCGAAATATCCGAACCAGATTAAAATATAAATTTTTTATAAAATCTTAAGTCCTAACATGGTTAAATAGGTATCAACTAAAGACATAAAAACACAAATCTTAATATAGTTAAATAAGTATTCAACATGGTTAAATAGGTTTGTGATTTGTCCTAGATCATGAGCCATTAGATTTTTATCTAAGGATTGAAACTAATTCTAACATATATAAATATATCCGATCCGATCCGAAAGTTTTCGGATACGGATTATTTGGTTCGGATACGGATTCGGATTTTCGGATATCGGATATTTTCTGCATTTTCGGATACGGATTCGGATCGGATACGGATATTTTTTCGGATAATTGATGCATGGGACTCAGCATTTGGAGAAATAGGGGTGGTAGAGAAGCAATGTTTCGATACCTTTTCAAACACAAAAAAAATTATCCTATAATGCCCGATTTTTTAAAAAAAAACATGCAAATGTCACATTCTTATTTGAATCCGCGGTGATGATGGGTGGTGTTTTCCACTGCAAAATCCACACAACCGCGAATCCAAACGGATCCTTAGTCAAAGAACTGAAACAATAAGAAAAATAATGAATAAGATAATTTTACATTTAAAAGTGGTTACCCTCACCCCAATATTTCATGTTCCGCCCCTAACAAATAATTTTTTAGATATGACATTAACAAAGAGAGGTGAAATAAAAAAAAAAAATAGAGAGTGGGTGAAATATAATTAGAGAAAGATATAAAACAGTGGCAAACAGAGAAGGTTAAGGAGACGGTGAGAGAAACCTCCCCCTCTTGTTGCCCCCACCACTCTTCCCAAGCGCGCCCCCCCCCCCCCCCTTCCTATCATTATCCGCTTATGGCCCACATCTTTTTTCTCCCTTTTTGATATTGTTTCCATGGATTAAAATCCTTAACTTATTTTTATATACTTGTATCTTGTTTGATTTTCATTGTAGTGCACCACATTTAAAATCAAGCGATTGTAAATACATGTAAAAGAAAAAAACAATTTCACTTTATGTATTCATTTACAACCATATAATGTTATACATGATAATGTGGTAGTCCCACAAGAACCAAACAAGATACAGGTATAAAAGGAACAAGCATAAGATCCTGATCCCCACCCTCAAAATTGTTCTTTTTTTGAAAATTAATAGGATAAAAATAATAAGTGAGAATAAAAATGTCATATTATAGTAATTTAACCTTTAAAATGGAATATTCACATCATAATTTTGAAATAATCAAACGACAATAATGCAATTTTTTATTTTTTTTTAGGAAAAAATCCATATAACCCCCTGTTAGACTAACTGAAATTCATATAACCCCCTAACTTTTCTTAAAATTCATATTATCCCCTAAAAACACTTAGTAAATCCAAATAACCCCCTGAATAAAATTTACATTAATAGATGATGAATATTTTGTTAATATTATGATTGATTAACCATGATAAAAAATACAGTGTATCAAAAAAATCTTACAATGTGTTAAAATGTGAAAAATCTTCTGTAAATGAAGATTTTACCTTCCGAAAAGGGTTTTATAATATATCCAAAAATGATAAAATCCTCATTTTTATAGAATTTTTCTTATTTTTAACATATTATAGTGTTTTTTAGTATATTGTGTTTTCAATCAGGGTTAATCAAATGAAATATTTACGGAAAATTCATCATCTAGTAACGAAAATTTTATTCATAAAGTTATTTAGATTTATTAGATGTTTTCAGAGGGTTATATGGATTTTAAGAAAAGCCGGGGGTTATATGAATTTCAGTCAGATTTGAAGGGGTTGTATGAATTTTTTCCTTTTTTTTTTTTAATAACAATGGACTTGTTTTGAATTTTAGGGATATCATTGTAATTGATATAATATATAACAGATGCAGAGAAAGATAATACAGTAGGAAAAAAAAAAAAACCTGTGTCCACATAAGACAAATGCTGTTCAGATACATCATTAGCTAATCACCGTCGATGTCGACACTCAGCAATCGGCGGATCACGTAACGCGTACCCCAAAACAGGTCTCACGTGCGAAGAGAGCGGTCACGTTCTTAAGAAATTCCTCCTTAAATCTCCTCCACTTTGCTTCTCCGAAACGAACGACCACAATAGCTTCTCTTAGGTTAAAACGGAGATAAAGGTTGAGATAAGAAAAAATTAGGTTAAACCACTAATTATTTCATATGACATAAAAAAAAAATGAGAATAAAGTATGGACAATTATCCACATTTTAAGACAATAAATGGAGATAGTTTGTTCTGGGTAAAATGTGGAATAAACTTTGTCCCATTTTTTTTATCTCTATTTTGTAAAATTAGATAACATTTATGATTACCCTTCAAAAAAAAAAAAATGTGTTTCACCAAACAATATTAATGTCTCATTAATAGGGAGGGCAGATTTGGTATTTTTTTTAAAAAAATTTAAAGTTATCCTATATTTGATCCAAATGAATAAAAACACAAAAAATGAAGATAATAAAAAACATTACCAAATGTAAATTTGAATAAAAATAGTGATTTTTTTATCCCCATAAATTAGGTTAACTTATCCTAAAAATTTATCAATTTACCAAACTAGGCCTTAATGCACACGGAAACATAACAGGAAAATCCAAATAACCCCTGTAAACTGCCTGAAATCTATATAACCCCATAATTTTTTCTAAAGTCCATATAACCTCTTGAAAACACCTATATAAATCCAAATAATCTCATGGGTTAAAACTTTATTATGTATTTTGTTAACCCTGACAAAAAACATAATATACCAAAGAAAACCCTATAATTTATTAAAAATGCACAAAAATTTATTACATAAATTATTTTTTACATCTTTAACATATTGTATGAGACTTTTGATATATTATATTTTTAATCATAATTAATCAGACAGAATATTCACATAATAATCTTAGTCTGTCAATAAAAATTTAATTAATGGGATATGTGGATTTACTTTCGGGGGTTACATGGAGTGTAGAGAAGTCAGGGATTATATATATTTCGATAAGTTTACAGGGATTTGGATTTTTCCCAAACATCATACATTCATACGTGATATTATCCTCACCGGAGGTAATCACACTTGACAACGCCCCCGTATAAAAGAAAAAATTCCCCCAATAAATCACGAACACTCTCTTCTTATTATCACATCTTTCCCGTCTAGGGTTAGGGTTTGCATTTCTCCCAATCAGTGTTTCTTCTCTTTCTCGTCCTCCACATCTCAAGATGATGCAACCAGCCGGAGGCATGATCCCGCCGCCCATGGCACCGCCGCAGATGGATCTGCAGCACCAGCACGCGCCGCCGCCTCAGCAGCAGTGGATGATGATGCCTCCGCCGCCTCAGCAGACGCAGCCTCTGCCGCAGGTCGGCTGGGGCCAGCAGCCGCCACCGCCGCAGCAGCAGATGATGGCGCCGCCGCCTCCGCTCCAGCAGCAGCAGTACCCCCCTGTGGCGGTTCCGCCTCCACCGCAGCCCCAGACGCAGGCGACGGGAGGGACGACTGAGATCCGGACGTTGTGGATCGGAGACCTGCAATACTGGATGGAGGAGTCGTACCTCCAACAGTGCTTCGCCCACACTGGGGAGGTATTAAGAGATCTTCTTCTTTTCCCTTCTGCAAGGTTTTTATGTGTGCGCTTTGAATAGATGAAGTCATTTGGTTGTTATTTTTGGAGGAATTGATAGCGATTGTTTGTTGATGTTTATGCTCTGATATTTATCTCTTGAAAATAATAATTTTTTTGCTCACCATCTTCAAATCTGGGGTGTTCCTTGAGCGGGGGCAAAGGCGGTGCTATACCATTAGCATGGTCTGAGTATTGCTTCCTGATCGCCTCGGAGGTTTGTTCATGGTGGGTTGTCCTTTTCAGTAGGTCACTCACCCATTGTTCAAGGATCCCCTTTTATCCAGTCTCGTCTTTTCTTTTTCCTTTTCGATTTTTTTGTTTTGTTTTGTTTTGTTTTCTTATGTTTCATAGAATATTCTCCAATGAATGAAAAAAAGTTTGATGGTGGTATTACCTAAAAAAACTATTTGTCATCCATGATATAATGTAGTGTTGAGACTCATGTTCATGATTTAATGTACTTGATGGTGTCAGCCCTTTACGATGCAAAATGAAATGATTTTCTTGAGTTATTATTTTTGCAAGATTCTGATATTCTTCCCTGATTACAGATTGTTTCAGCGAAAGTCATTCGCAACAAGCAGACCGGACAATCTGAGGGATATGGTTTTATTGAGTTTGCCAGCCGAGCTGCTGCAGAAAGAATTCTGCAGACATACAATGGCACTATGATGCCTAATACTGAACAGCCTTTCAGACTGAATTGGGCTTCCTTTGGAGTGGGCGAGAAACGTCCAGATGATGGTACTGATTACCCGATATTTGTTGGTGATCTGGCTTCTGACGTGACAGATTACATGCTGCAAGAGACATTCAGAAGTCGTTTCCCATCGGTTCGAGGGGCAAAGGTGGTCACGGATAGAATAACTGGGCGCTCTAAGGGATATGGATTTGTTAGGTTTGGAGATGCAAATGAGCAAACACGAGCAATAACTGAGATGAATGGAGTGTTCTGCTCTACAAGGCCTATGCGGATAGGCCCAGCCACAACTAAAAAGAATGTTGGTGCTCAACAATATACTTCAAAAGGTGTGCAAGAGTTCATGCAATTGTTTTTATCTTCCTCTCTTTATATATTTCATCTTGCTTTTACTTATTTGATAATTTAGATTATTTTGCAGGAAATATTTGCTGTTATCTTTTTGTAATGTCTATAAACGTGAAGGCAACCCTGCTGTTGCCTGTTTTCCATTATTAGTATTATCATGTTTTGAATGTCAACTGAATTTTTACCTGGCATTGCTAGAGGCGGAATCCTCTGAAATTTGCTCTTAGCTTGTATTTTCTTCCAGTTATGCCCTTGAAGATAAGCCGCTGTTTGTTGCTTCAGTAGATGAACAAAGTCATTTCCTTCCTAGTAATTTCCTTTGTGAAATTGGGCACATTTAATGTGGTTTGTAAGTCATATACACTTATAAGACTCATGTTCTCTCGAAGCAGGAAGCCAAGAGCCAAGAGGCTCTCTTCATTTAGAGGCCAGGATCTGATTACAGCTGAAATGTCTACTTTAGTGCGTGGCCTCGTTTAGGTCAGTGTTTCTGTTTATGATATTTTGTCCTTAATTTGGATTTTGTGGCATTTTATGCTACATTATCAGTTTAAATTTCCAGTTCCTTATATTACAAGAGATTTTAGTCAAGTTACATTGCCTTTATGTTTTTTAGTTTTCTTGCTTCTTCCTTCTTTAGGTTAATCAGTCTATAGTTGCAAGCTTTTATTTTTAAAACAATTCCTCGGTTCCATTTTATTCTTCAATTAGAGCCTATCTTCTCCCCTGCTGTTCCATTGATTAATTTCTGTTCTATATTTCCAGTTCTCATTCCATAGTGCCATGGGACACTTTGAATTTTTTTTTGAATAAAGATCTATACTTTAACTCACCTGATTCTGCTGTTATTGACAGTCTATTTAAGTTCTTCCATTGGTATTGTCATGTATTTCTTCGTTTAGTGCTTCTGTGTCATTTCAAATTTTGTTTTTTCTGTTGTCAAATTCAGTTCTAACATTCAGGTTTTGTACTGTTGTTCTGTGTAATCTTGTTATTGTATCGTATATGTGATGTTTTAACCATGAGTGTTTTTTTATTGGTTCCATGATGAGTGTGGGCCTTCTAAATAGTTCTTCTCAAGTTGAGAGTGGTGAATGAACAAGTGTATCCATGGATTATTCATAAGTAGATTTTGTGGTGATAGACTAATGAGAATCAGTTGGAAAAGTGTCTTGGAAATTGGACAATTAGCTGCATTCAGAATGGGGGCTGAAAATGGACAGATTATAAATAAAAATTAGATGCACTGGAAGCATTAAGGATATGGGACAAATATTAGTGGTCTTAATTTGTTTGTGGGGGTTTTCTGGTTGAATGAAGTGGAAGGATATGGAACCAAAAAAATAGAGGTCGAAGTTAAGAATCTATGGAGGAGTATTTACAAAGCCATATCTAATCAATTGGGTGAGATGCTAATGCTATTGTTATTTCTATGTTCGACAGGTACTGAGACATCAATAAGTTTACAAATTTTAGACTATAATATTAAATGCTTATTCACTTCACACCTTATCATTTAATGAAAACATTGATAAGGCTTCCCGGTTTATTTGTAGATCCTTTTTAATCATTATTATTTATTACTATAATGACTTCTTTGTCTGGAGGCAGTGCAAAGATACACCTTCTTTAGAAAAGTTCTTTTGTTTATTGGGCAACTGGGAGAATAATGGCACGTGAAGTGCTTTACTTGATACGTATGTCATCCTTTGATACATGCTTGTTCAGTAAGCCCTTCTTTGATTTATGCCTGTCACTTTGTAACTGTTATTCATCTAGGTTCACTACAGGAATGTCTGTAATTTTTTCTTTTATGGTAAGTAAAAGAAACTTGAATACCAAAAACCTGGATTATTTGTTTAATGTTGTGGCGTCAGATCCATAGCATAGTGTTTGGAAAATATTTTTACAACTGAGGGTCTTGAGTTCGTATGAATGTTGGGGCATCAATACTTTTTGTCTACATGGCCTATGGTCTAGTAGAATGTTGGGGCATCAATATAATCTTGAATGGGGGTGGGACGTAAGGGTGGTATGCAATTTTGATTTGTTCTTTCTTTGGGGGGGAATTATTAATATTTGGGGGGCTTCCAACTGTTATGCTATTGCTTGTCATTATATCTACTCCCATGTTCTGTGGCTGTTCATGCTTGAATCTGGCTGTTTCTTAATAGTGCCTTCCTCAACTACATCCCCGATGAACTATGGAAGAGATGACTTGAAAAATATAGTACCTTGTTTTTTTCTTTTTCATTTATCATCTCCTGTACAATATAGGATCTAACCTACTGTTACTTTTTTCTATTATATCTATATCTATATATTATAAACAATGTTTTAAATATCGATTAGGCTTCCAATCGATATATCGATTGGCCGAATTTTTTTTTTTTTTTTTTTTTTGAGAAAATAGAATAAAATTTAAAAAAAGCAAAAAAATGATTAAAAAATTGTGGAAAATAATGAAAATGAATAAGAATAGTTTCATATGAAGATATTAATAATTTTACAATGGTTTTGGTTTGAAATAAAAATGCATAACTAATTAATCACAACATAAAACTATATAAATAAAGAAATTTTATTTAAATAGATAATTCATTGCATTGGTTACAAAATCCCCTCCTTAGGTTCCACCTAATGGTGTGCCATAACCATAAGAGGGTTTAAGAGAGTATTTATAGGATTGGGAAAAGAAGGATAAAAAAAAAAAAAAATTGCATAAACCCCCCAAACAGCTATATAGCCGTTGGGTCACCAACGGCTTCATAGCCGTTTTTTTTTTTAAAAAAAACGTAGTCGGGTCGGGCTGGCCACCCGACCCGACTTGTTGATATATCGACGATATATCGACAGCGATCGATATATCGACGATATAGTGTTGACGTCATGCTGACGTCAGCGTGATTTCGATAATCCTTCGCGAATCCCCCGCGAATTAGCGTTTTCGTCGGCGAAAACGATATATCGATCGCTATTTAAAACTGTGAATTTATAAATCTAAATAGGATATGTTTTAGTTCTTAATGTTTCGTTTGTTTTTTTCATTATTTAATTAATCTGTCCTAGAACCACCCTATAATAAATAGTGTCTTTTTTTTTTTCATGACCTTTTGACAACCATACTTGAGGATCCATAGATTCAATTTAATGAATTGTTATTCAGAATACATTATATGTTGCTTCATATATCGTTCCATTATCCCTTTTATCTATTTAGATGCATATCTGTTCTCCTGCATTGATCTTGCCCACCGTTTTAAATATCGATCGATATATCGATATATCGATCGATATATCGTTTTCACCGACGAAAACGCGAATTCGCGAGGGATTCGCGAAAGATTATCGAAATAACGCTGACGTCAGCATGACGTCAGCGCTATATCATCGATATATCGATCGCTGTCGATATATCGACAAGTCGGGTCGGGTGGCCAGCCCGACCCGACTGCGTTTTTTTTTTTTTTTATATTTTAAACGGCTATGAAGCCGTTGGGGCCCCAACGGCTATATAGCCGTTTGGGGGGTTTATTTGCATAAACCCCCCCATCAAATTTTTTTTTTTTTTTTGTCCTTCTCTCCCCAATCCTATAAATACTCTCCCAAACCCTCTTATGGTTATGGCACACTATTAGGTGGAACCCAGGGAGGGGATTTTGTAACCAATGCAATGGATTATCTATTTAAATGAAATTTCTTCACTTTTATAGTTTTATGTTGTAATTAATTAGTTATGCATTTTTATTTCAAACCAAAACCATTGTAAAATTATTAATATCTTCATATGAAATTATTCTTATTCATTTTCATTATTTTCCACGATTTTTTTTTCATTTTTTTGCTTTTTTTAAAATTTTTTTCCATTTTTTTTTTTTTTAAAAAAAAAAAATTCGGCCAATCGATATATCGATTGGAAAGCCTAATCGATATATCGATTAAATCGATATTTAAAACATTGATCTTGCCATGATCTGTTGCATACCATTAATAATGAATCATGTGTTCATCTGTTGTTATGCTCTGGAATGACTCATATTCCAGTTGATATTTTTGCCAGACCTTAGTTCAAGGTACTGTTGATTTTGAATTCCAATGAATCCTTTTCTGGATCATTTTTCTTAATTCATTGTAATGTTTTCTCTAATTCTGACATTATTTCAACCTGATGACTATGTTTACAAGTAAAGATCAGGTAACCATGAACCCAAAATGTTTGCTACCACAATGAAATGAGTACTATTTCTGGTCTACACTTCATGCAAGTTTAATTGCAGTTCCCATGGGAGTCTGTAATTAACATCTGTGGTGTTGCTTTTATCATGATGAAGTTTATTTCCCTTTTTTCACCAATATTTCTATTTGCAGCATCTTACCAGACTACTGCAGGAACTCAGTCTGAGAATGATCCAAATAACACAACTGTGGGTATTTTGTTCTATCACAGGCATGAAAAGCAAATAAGTTATTACCCATTATTTTGACCTTTCCCACCCCCACACACAGATATTTGTTGGTGCGTTGGACCCAAATGTTACAGAAGATCAATTGAGACAAGTTTTTGGCCAGTATGGTGAGTTGGTCCACGTAAAGATACCAGTAGGCAAACGTTGTGGATTTGTTCAATTTGCAAACAGGTCTTTTCCCCTTTCTCAGTATCTTCATGTTACAGATTTTAAGTTTATCGGTGTCACTTATATCATTATATTGCCGTGTTGTGTATTTGTGTTTGCTTGTAGAACAAACGCAGAGGCAGCATTGCAAATGTTGAATGGAACACAGATGGGGGGCCAGAATATCCGACTCTCATGGGGCCGCAGCCCTTCCAACAAGCAACAACAGGTTCAGTTTGAACTAGACTGAAGTGGTCATCTTTGATTCATTCTTGTGATTATCTTCTTTGTGACTCACAATTGTACAGGATCCGTCGGCTGGGTGGGCTCAGCCACAAGCAGATCCAAATCAATGGAACGGTAGCTATTATGGATACAATCAAGGTTATGAAGCATATGGATATGCTCCTCCGCAACAGGACCCTAACATGTATTCTTATGGTGGTTATGCCGGATATGGGAACTACCAGCAGCAGCAGGTAGTAATATCATCACTTCATTAAATCATTATACTTGACCTATTTTTTCATTATCCCTCACCTCAAATTCTTGTAAACTATGATAAATTTGGCATTCATGCTTTTTTTTTTTTTTTGCTAATACGCTTTCATATGCTTGGATTATATCAGTAGTTAGCTTTTGCTTTGACTGCATATTTCAATCAATCATTTAAGGGTGCTGGTACACTCAGCCTCACACAATATATGAAATCATGTAACACCCACTATGTCAAATTATACTCTATTATGAAAATGTAAAAAAAATATGCATCTAATTCGTATAAGCATGTATTTCATTAGCCAAATATATATACTTCAAAACAAAAAAAAATCAAAATGTGACAATGTTTGCAGTCTACAAAAGTGAATGCAAAAAGGATTGAGCATAACATTTTTCTCATTGTAATCTATGTTTTTGCTTTAGCATTTCGAATAACCGGGATTCTTGTTTTTGGCCCCACTTTGTGCAGTGATGCGTGGGACCATTATGGTTGGTGGTGTTGTATCGTTTTCCTGTACCATTTGCATTGTGGGAGCTGTACGTATCGGAGGTATGGGTTTTTAGAACATTTGAGTTATATATATTAGCTTGCTTTGTTATTGTACTACACATTATGGGATCAGAAAGTGGCAGCTGATGGTTGGGAATTTTGAACTTTTTCTCCTGAAGACAAAACCTGAGCTGACATTAGATTTTCCTGGCTGCCAAAACATACAACTGTGGGTGCCTTTTAGGTATATGGAGTTGTGCTTTTATATTGCTTTCATGTTGTATACTATCTATCTATATATATACTTTATGTTTGCCTTTTAGAACATTTGTTGGTCTGGTTATGGATGTTTGCAGATCAGAGCAGCTCTCAGAATCCTACATTCCTTGTGTTTGTATTTAAATCTAGGGATCACATTTTTCTCGTTAGATGCGATTAAACATAATCAACCTCCATTTGATCAAGAACTTCCAATATGTGGTGTTTTTTTTTGTTCCAATATTTAGGTAGAATTTGGAAACAGATTTGGACAGACTTATGGTAATTATGGTTTTTTTTTCAATTATCTATTTAATGCCAACTTGCAATAATCTATTAGGTGTTTTTTTTTTGGCGATCTATTTACTCTCCCTCAATTATTTTCCGGAATAGAAATACTTTAACACTCACTTCTACTTGAGTTAGAATTAGTCAGAATAGCCTTAAAATGGGTGTTTAAACAAACTGATGTAAAATAGTGTATGAATTCCAGTTAATCTCTGTAATTCAGTTATTATAGTTTATTCAATCTAAAAAAAATGTGGGTTATTTTATAAATTTTTATTCACACCTTATTCACATTTTACTCAAATAACAAAAACTTTGTTATTATATTTTTTTTAATAACTAAGTGCATTTGTCAGAGTTGATTACTTAACCAAACTAATGCCTCAGTTATTTGAAAAGTATCTATATTCACTCTTAACATGTACTATTAAAAAAATCATCCAATATAGTGTAGATGATGATATCAATGTATTAGTTCCAAAACATATTTTAATCCGAAATATTTGAAAACTATATATTATATACTGTTTATATTCAATTATCTTATATGATTATCATAATCATAAAATTTTAAATAACTATTATATTATATTATATTATATCTATATGATGTCTAAATTTAGAATGTTTATTTATTCTCAATTTTGGTCCACATGATCACCCAAGGTAGTATTCATATTTAGACGTGTTAATAAATTAAAAAATATTTGTAACCGCTCAAATTCCAAAAAAAATCAAATATTAATATATGTATGATTTAGGTCGCAGAGATTTTTTTGCTTTGTAATGTTTTATGTTGATTTGTGGACATTCTTTCTTGGTGATGTAACTTTCTTAGGAAGGCAATGTGGCTGAGCTGAAGATTATATAAGCATGAATTTAAACACATTAAATTCTTGAAGTAAAACTCTGATTATAACCTAAAGTCCATGGATAGAGACAATCTGGTTCACAAAATTGTCCTCAAATGCCTACAAATTGAACATGGGGAGTGAATCTTCCAATTAAATATGCATTTACAACCCCCACCTATTAAATTGCATGGTAACACAGTGAAAACAATAACATGAGAAACATAATGTATGAATGTAAGTATCAAATATTATTTTGAATGATAAAATAACACTTTTATGTTACTTTTTTTTTTTTTTTTGTTCAGTGAGGAATATATAGTTGGGGGGGTGTAAAGTATGTATATTTTTAAATTACAATAGGGGTTGTAAGTTTATATTTTTTAAATGTAGGGGGTGTTTCCATAGTTTTATGAATATAACAAATAGGTTTATGTATTGTATTATATACTGATTAAATTAATTATTTGATACGGTTATAATCTTTAAAATTTAAATAATCCCTAGCTCGATTTCAACCTTTATTTTTATTTTTTTTAGTTGCACCATATGCCATCATATTGTCACATGATCATCCCAACCAGCGTGTTCAAATATAAACATGTCAATTATCTAACAAATTTAAGAAGATATTAAGGTACCTAATCCATATCCGACCCGTTGAGAGGCAAGACCATGACACCAAAAGATATCTAAATCATGTGCATGCCAAAAGGGGGTAAAAGTAACTGCAAATCGGATTAAAACGATACATCGTCTTGGGCGCAATTAGGTCACATAATTTTCAAAAGTGAAAAAAAAAAGAGATGATTACATGTTAGCACCCCCTCAATGCAGACTCAACCCCCTCACAATTCGTCTGCAAAATCATACCCAGTTAAAAAAAATATGATTAGAAGTCAAGTCACCTTCAGTCCATATACCTCATCTTTAAACTGCGCTTCCTGTAGTTTTTACTCCACATTAACTTTCCAAATCAGCATTAGCACCCTTGGTTACCTCAACAGAATCTTCGTGCGCGTGAGTGCTTTTTTCTTCCTTCAATGTCTCAGTCGGGCCTTGCAGGGTGTGATCACCTGAACCTAGCACTGGCTTATCATCCATGCTCTCCATTGCGGTCTTCACAGAATTTTCGGTGTTCGTAGGTCCATTCATGGGAGCTGAAGTTTCATTTTCTTTCTCATGCATTACCCCAACCTCCTTTGTGATCTTCCCTTCCACTGCTTGCATGACGACAGGGCCATGATCTGGTTCCAACGGCTGTGATCTGATGGGAGGGATGATACTGGCATTGGTGTTAGTTACTCCTTGTTTAGGTGCCTGAGTCGATGAGATGGGAACCTCAACTCTCTTGAACATCTTGGCATTTGGGGCAACATCGTTTTCGGTTGTGATGGGAATGGACAATCCTGGCTCAAAAATGACACCCCTCAGCATGGTTTCGGAGTCTGCGACTCTGACAGTGAGCATATAACCAGCATCAAACATCCCATCGACTACTCCGGAGACCATCTGGCCTATAAAGGCGTCATCGTCTGTGTTATCAGTTGGGATGGTATTGTGTTGGCTCGATCGTCCTAATTCAGAACTGGCAGACTTTGGGGGGCGGCCACGTTTGCGATTTGGAGGGGTTGTGGTTTCTGAAGTAGCAGAGCTCATTACATGATCCTGTTGCGACATCATTGAAGAGACGATGAAAGAGACTTGGGATCAATGATCTGCTGCTGCTCCCTGAAAGAACAGGTTAGCAACCGATGAGGAGTTCTACTGTAAGAGCTTTCCAAGCATGATAAAATCACGTTGATAACGATTTTAAAAAATAAATAAAATAATGTCACTTTATATGGGAGCTATTTAGTAGTTGCTCAGATGAACCTCTGACCTCTTCTTAATTAGTTGATATATCACACATTGTATTTCTAATGTTCTTCAGGTGCACTATTAGCCTTCTGGCAATATCAGGATCAATTTTGTTTCATGAAGGATTTCATGAGGATACCTTTAGTTGATATCAACATTTAAATCACTATCCATATCAGAGTACTTAAAACACAAAAAAACAAACAAAGAGGTGCTTACCAATATGTAAAAAACAAGAGACAGATATGTGAGTTTTTTTTTTTAAACGACCGCACTTCATACGTAACATGAAATGGCAAGGATTCAGATCTTTTTAACTGAAATTAAAGCTTGTAAATGCAGAAACCATCCAGTCTTAAGGAAACCATGTAACATGGTAACAAAATCAATGAGAAAATCTTCAATGTAGACCACACATTAAAAACCGTATATTTAAGAATATCTAGTTTCTCTATTACACTTGAAATGGTTGTAACTCGTCTTTTTCAAGAAAAAATTGGATGGTAACTTTATATTCCGTTAATCAAAAAAAGAAATGGCATGCTTGTGAGGAGGAGATGGACATCAAAATACCCTCGATCAAATTTCAATTATTCAGAAAATTTCCATAACATACCGTAATGGCGTAATTTATACCACAATTTTGAAAATCCATCTAGGAAACCTGACATCCACCATATCATGCAGCAGACATAATATTCATAACATGTCAATCCTGGCTTCCGGTAGAACAGTGCCCTTTTTCATTAAAATAAAAAAAAGGTACAACTCCATTTTCTCTGAGGTACAATGACAACTATTTCAAAGGATACACCACATTCAAAGGTACAATGACAACTAGTTCTAAGGTAATGACAACTAATTCAATATTGACTTTCGATCAACCAAATTGGAAGGTTGCACACCAGATGAGCACCAAACATGCTACCTACCAATTTGACTTTGTTTGGAATATTCAATTCATGTTCAATAAGCAATAGTAGGCTTCAAGCATTTGATGCACTCCACTGAAAGAAATGGTTCACAGGTTCTTATGTGCAGCAAGATGAGACGAAACTAACCAAAGATTCATCTTAGCTCTTCTCATTTATATTGAGAAAATGGAAAGGGTCTAAAATAAAAGGTAAACCTTTTAAACTTTAGAAAGAATCCTAGATGATTGATTATGTCATAATCTATCATAGAAACAGAGCCCATGAAAAGCATTAAAAATGTGGAACACCTGTATCAATGAATGATACCACCAGTTCTGCGACTCATCAAGGAATCTGAGCATATCTCCAGTCAACTTGCAACTGCCTCAATCATTATTCTTTACGATATAAAAAATGCATGCACACAGCCACGCATACAAAAACAAAAAATTTAGTCGATAGTGATGTGTTCAAGTATGAAGATTGTGATTTAGTGGTCAGGCTAAAATTTTTTTTGATGCAATAGTGCTCAAGCTAAAATGTGCTAACATTTGAGTCAAGGATTGCATGTTCCTGCCCAAAAAAAGAGTATGATTACATGTAATCAAGGTTCAACGTACGGAATTTAAAGGAATTTAACCAGATTAAACTATAAAAATCAATTTATAAGGTTCATATCATCATATGACCACCTGATCCAATAATCAAAATTTCAAACGTCCTCTTTCACAGATGTTCATATAACTCACCTGCAAAAGCAAAAAATAACCCACGAAATATAGGACAATTAAAATATAGCTAACTTGCATACAATATGAAAACCACTAGTTCAAAAATAAACCCTCCACCCCAAAAAAAAAAAGGAACAAAAAAAACATAACAAGTTATATAAACTGAACATTATTGAAGAACGAAGGCAAACATATTATATTTTTGGGAAAAATCCATATAACCTCCTGCAAACTATATGATATCCATATAACCCCCTGGTTTTTTCTAAAATCCATATAACCCCATGTAAATACATTCTATATCCAGATAACCCCTTCTGTTAACCAATCTAACCACAGGTTGAGTACCTTTTAACCACACGTTGTAAAGTACATTTTTACCCCCATATGAAAATAGGTAACCAATACCCCCCTCTCCACAGCTTCTGCTTCTTCTAGGGTTTTCTTTTCTCTTTAAAATGTTTGAATGGCCGATCCAAAAAAAGGGAAATGCTCGAACGGCCAACACATCTCCAAAATACTTGAACGACCCCTCTAATTGTCTACAGTTCGGTGTCTCTCATCCCCCAGCGGTACCTCATCGAGCTCCAAAGCACTTCAACCCGTGAAAGCCCACGTGTACTTCAAAGTATTTTTTTATTTTGTGGATTGGATTCTAGCTTTTGTGATGGGATTTTTGTGATTTATTTGAATTTGGCTTGATTTTCTTTATACTGCAACCCATCAAGCACCTCCAACCATGTAATGTTTATGTGATTTAGTGATCTAAAGATTTTGATTTTTGTAGATTTTTATGGATTTCCGTGAACCCCAACATATCAAGCACCTTACGTAGAGTTAGATTTTGTTAATGCATTATATGAATGAAAATGTTATATTGTTTTTGCAATTTCACTAAAATCAATTTTTTAAACAAAAATCAAAATCAAAAGGTACTAGGAGAGGTGATGAACCAACGGTGGAAGGTGGGTTTTAGTATTCTGTGGAAGGGTAAAATTGTCATTGGCAAGGGGCTTTTCGAATTTTCAGACATTACAGGGGGTTAATTGTATATTGCATTATAATTCTGGGCTAGGTTAACGGAATATTCGCTAGAATATTCTTAATCTGCCAACAGAACTTTAACTCACAGGGTTATTTGAATTTAGATATATGTTTGCAGGGGATAATATGAACTTTTCCCTATATTATTTACCCAGCAAAAAAGCATATTATAAAATCTGAACAGAATAATGAACAAAAACATATTATATAATGTTACACAATCTGAGCACACAATGTTCTAAAATCTGAACAGAAGAAAGATAATAACCTGAAGAAAAATATCATATAAGAAGAACAAAGATAATAATCGGATAGAAAGACAGAGAGAACGAGAGGGCGGATGGATTGATCCGCAGAGAGAGAGAGAGAGAGAGAGACCTGAGCGAGAGATCACAGAGAGGGTGAGAGAGAGAGACATATTATATAATGTTATACAATCTGGATCCGCAGAGAGAGAGAGATCACAGACAGATATCGCAGAGAGAGATAGAGAGGGAGAGAGTACCTGAACGAGAACGAGAGATCGCAGAGGGGGAGAGAAATGGCGGCTAGGGTTGCGTGAGGGTCCCCTTTTTTTTTGTTTCCTTTTCTGTTTTAGTTTTTTTTAATTCGTCTTTGTTGTTGTTTTTCTGGGAAATTAGGTCCAGGTCCTTCGGAAAATTCTGAATTATTTTTAAGTCTACATAACATTTGAACTTATTTTTAAATCATCAGGTTAGTTATAGGATTATTTCTGAGTCTTTCTTTTCAATGAGGATTATTTTTTTTATTTTTATTTTTTTGCCCCCTCTCTCCCCGCTATCCACACAAATGACCACATTTTGTTCTTCCACACGTTAAATTTGATGACAATCACAATGAAATGTCACTATGTTACGATATGAAATCATAATAAGAAAATTGATAATGTACAAAATACATCAATAAATATACATACACGTTAACAATGTAATGAGAGCTATTAATAGTGCATACATATGGTGAAAAGGAAGAAGTATAAATAAAAAATATAATAGTGGACTTAACTGTCTAAAAATAGATGACAATGGATCTGGATACCTAAAAATATGTCCACATGTTTTAGGGGCCTAAAAATAAGACCTAAAATCAAATTTTTTTTTTTTTTAATAACAAGTAGAAGACTGTTTTCATTTGTACCTCTTTTATTCTCAAATCAATATAAATGAATCTTTTTGTAAAAGATTTATTTAGATGTGCAAGGGAAAGAGGAGGAGGAAATAAGGAGATGAGAAAGAGGAAGAGAAGGAGAGGAAGAGGGGTGATCAAGGTGGGGTGGGGTGGAGGAGGGCGGGGTGGGCGTCGAGCAGTCAAACAGCTCCATCGCCGCCAACGACGGCGGGCCCCTCCTCTTCCTCCTCTCCTTCTTTCTATCTTCCTTCTCCTCCTCCTCCTCCTCATTTTGCACACCCACAAAATCAATTTATTTGAAGATGTCTAAAAAACATCATCTATTTAGATTAGGTGTGCATAAATTTGAGTGTGCTTAGAAAACAGGGTGCAAATAGAGACACCCCAGGTAAAAATGGTTTACGAGGTAAATGGGTACTTCGTGTCATGTGCTTTGTCCTAGACTATTATCGATTTTGGAAATTCAATGCGTTTCGTCCTTGAAGTGTCCTAGTACAATAGTGTATGAAAATTTATTTTTTTTAAAGTAAAAAAATTAGGGGTGCAACTCATATGAGAGTCGGGTTAGAGTTCAACTCAAACCCAATCCGAAATTGAAGGAAACCAAACCTGAGAAGCCCAACTCAAACCCAACCCATCGGGTTTGGTTCAGACTCGGGTTGGGTTCAGGTTTGATTCGGATTCGGTTAGGTTCGGATCGAATTTGGATTTGACATCTAAAATGTATCATTCTAAACAATTAGAACTTTGTAAAAAAGTCTATGTTCCACACAAAAAAATAAAAATAAAATAAAATTAATGAATCTTTTTATTTAAAATATATATATAAATGAAATTATAGAAGTGATAGATTCTAAATAAAAATTAAATTGAATAATTCAAATTTTATTTTCATAATAAATTTTAAAAAAATATTATTTAGAATATATAAATATATCAGTCCTTACTTCGAGTTTGGGATGGATTTTTTTGAACCCTCAATCCAAACCTAACCCGGATTATGTTCAAATTACTTGGGTTTGGGTTAAACTTTAATGCTAAATCCTCAACCCAAATATTAGGTTGGGTTTGGTTCAACTCGTTCAAGTTGTACCCCTAAAAAAATAATTTATTCTAAATATTTTTTCTCATTATGATATATACTTTATTAAACGATTATAATTTTAAGTAAAAATCAAAATGGTTGAGAGCTATAAATGAGATAGCACGTGGAACTAGATGTATCATTTTTCCATCTGGGCACATCCGACACATGGAGACGGATACGCCAACCAAAAACATATACAGCTTCAAAATATATCAATATTTTGAAGAATTGTATATAGTCATCATATAAAAGAAATATAAAATTTATGCCTACGCAAGGGCGTGAAAAAAATGTTAATAAATGTCATTTTTTTTCCTCTCAAAAGGTGGTCGAACTTGTCCAGTTGAAATATGAAATAAGATTTATACTAACTTTTTCACTCAATGATATATATATAACAAATAAATACTCTTATATAAAGTATTTAATGATGATGATACTAATATATAATAGTGTTATTTAAATACATCAATTAATATTAGGGTTTTTTATTTTTTAATCCCTGTAAACTATATAATTTAGTGATCAATTGCTCTCTTCTTCATATTTCAGTTTAAGTCCCTAGATTTAATGGGTATGTTTCTTATTAGTCCCTGGGAGGGACCTATCTCTAAATTATTTGGTTTTCTTTTTAGTCCCTACGAGAGATTAAAGGGAACATATCCTTTAAATCTGGATCTTAAACCAAAATATAAAAAAACGAAAGATCGATCACTAAATCATATAATTTATGAAGACTTAAAAATAAAAAATCATTATTATTATTATTTGTAAAATGACCCTTTTAGCTTTCAGGCATTTATAGGTGGGTCCCAGGATGAGCATAACAACAATAATGAACAATAATAACAACAATAACATGTATTTTAAAAAATGCTTACATTATACTAAGGATGAACATGTATTAAAGTGGTTGATGCAACAAGACTAATTTATTAAGTTTCTAAAACAAAAAAAATGGATTAAGTTTCTCGGTATTACATATTCTACATTGTGGTATACTTACCATAAATTGAAAATCTTTAACACGCCACCGAAGGGCCCCTAAAAGGAACAATTGTCTTTTGATTAATATCAATTTTTTATGGTAAGATAAGATGTGGCGAATGAACTTAGACTGCGTTTGGTTCGGTTGAATGTTGAATTTAAGTACTAAATTATTCATTGTTGATTGTATAAGTGTTGATTGTTTTATGCAGTTCAGTTTATAAAAACTGTTTGATTCAGCGAAAAATATAAACACTTATTCAAATAAGTGTATTTGGTTCACCACTTAACTGTAGTACTTATTAGAAGGGTATTTTGATCTATTTAATAAGTACTGAATATTATTTTGATGTTTGGTTGAATATTTAAAAAACGCACTTATTTTTTAACTATTTCAAAAATATGGATTTATTACCTGAAATATATGTCCCACTTTAGAAAGTAAATATTTCAAAAACTTGAACTCAATAGTATTCATATAACTATAAATCATTTCATTCTACAATTCCATAGCATAGGGACTATTGAATATTGAATAAACATAATCATGTCATTATACAATACATAGAGTTTGTAAATATTACAGCATTTTCCAATCCAAAAAACAACTCCACGGGGCACTAAACATGTGGACTATTGAATAGTTCGAGTGTTACATATCATGTTATTATACAAATACATAGAGCTGGTAAATATTACAACATTTCCCAATCCAAGAAACACCTCCACGGGGCACTGAATATGTGGTTTTTTTGAGAAGCCCTGGTAAATCTCCTGCATAGACAAAAGGAACAAGCAAACATTAGCAAGAACAACAAATTAACATAGTCCGCGCGAATGGTCTATAATAAATTACATGATTATACATGATTACATGATTGCCTATAACCTTTGCCCTCTTATTACCATTGAATGAGCAGTTGAACCCAACAAGAAAAAAAAAATGATGGGAGACAAACAATGCAAACTCCAGCATAGCATTATTGGCATAACCAGTAAGAGAGAATTGTACAGCATCCTCATTTTGTAGTTGCCAGAATGACAGTTTAAAAGAGTATACGATGGAAACCAATGCTTGCAACAAAAACAACCAAACAGAATTTCAGTCAAAACTAAACAGTGAATCCAAATATGTTTAGTTAGAACCAAAATTGTAAAAAATAATGGAAATAAAATTATAAATTCAAAAATACAGTTAAACATACACCATAAATTGCAATGAATCCATTCCAAAAAAACTATATAAAACAAATCCAAATTCACATCCATGATATATTAAAAAGTTGACACATTACGACACGTTATTGACACGTCATGGCATGACATGTTAAAGAGTATGGGTCATGTCGGTCTTGTCTTCGACAAGTTGGACCATTCAAACACAACACGGTAGACACGACAATCCGTTTCGGTTGAGTGACAATCAATGTATTGTGTGTGCTATTTATAGATTAAGTATATTATTTCAATGTATGCATATATGTATATTGAGTACATATAATGTGTTTGATATTACAAATATTATAATTTAGATATGACCAATATTAAAATAAACATATAAATAAGTGTGTGTGTGTGTATGTACTGTGTCTGTGTGTATAATCTGTGTGTATATTTTATATAAATTTATGTTTCTAAATTTAAATTTTTAAAGTTTTGTCAAATATAAAGTTATAACTTTAAAATTAAATTTTAAAAATTAAAGTTAAAACTTAAAAACAAATAATTTTTTTTATAAATAATTGGTGAACATGTTGATAGGCAAGTCCATTGACCCATTAATTGGCATGGTCCATCAATGATTCAATTGTCCAATTAACCGCAACTAAACTGTGACTTCGTCATGACAAAATAAAAATATTAATTATATTATTTATAACTCAAAAGAAAAAAAAAGAGAAGCATTTTATAAATTTTTCACAGTCATTAAGTTTTGATTCTTATATATTTTTATTGTCATTATATAACATCATAAAAACATAAATAATGTAATTTTATCTATAATTTAAAGTTATAAAGAGTTTAATACATTTTTATATGCCATTCAAGTTAAATGTAAACTAATAAAATAAAATAATTAATTTTTCTAAAAGGAGATACCTATTGTAAAACTCCAAATGTTTTCCCATCTTTGAAGTCCAATTAGGAAAATCACAAATTCTATATAATTTTTTGAAATTATAATAAATGAATTAATTAAGTGTAAATATTTTAACAAACTTCATCCAATTAAAAGTTAAAAGGATTTTTTTTTACATTTTTTTAAAAGTTATTATTTTTTACCATAATTTTACATATCTTAAAAAACCAACCGATTTTTAAAACCTCGCGGTTCAACAGGTGGGTTGAACAATTTTTAGATTTTAGACCGGCTCTTAACATAGACAGATTTTTAAAATAAACTAATTTTGGTAGGTTAACTGAACTGAAAAATGGGCCAATCAATGGTTCAATTGATCGAACCGGCCGGTTCAATCAGGTTTTAAAAATGGGCGTTGTTACACCCTGATTTGTTTTCAACCCCAATTCCTGCTCTATATGTATTGATAGAAAATTAATGACGCATATACTTATATTAACAAGGCATATGTTTAGATTTTTTTTTTTTACATTTTCTATAAATGCATCCATGTAATTCATTGGAGTATATACTTTATTTTTTTTTATAAAAATATGTACTTCATTAGATAAGGTATACTATATTTAAAAATTTTAAAATACATAAAAACTGGAATTGAGGTTGAAAATGGGGCTGAACGTGGACGTAACATTATCCTTTTACCCCCTGTTTGTGGTGGAGCATAAGCCATGGATATGGGAGAATACAGTAGAATAGTAAAAAAAAAATTGTTTGTTTGATAAGAATAAATCTTGATAGTTATGTTTGGATAAATTAAGATAAAGCATGATAACTATTCTAAGAAAATGATGGAATTGCTTATCAGGGCTTATCTATGCCAATTGATAAAAATAATCTTCTATGTCATTTTAAAATTTTTATATAACCTAACCCTTTCTGCACACATTTCAAAAACTGTCACATCTATCATATCACACACATATCTCTCATACTTATTTCCAAACACAAATAATTTATGCAGGGGTATAGTTGTCATTTAAAAAGTCATAAACTCTTATCCATTTCTTATCTACTACTTATCCTTATTTATCCAAGGTGAACCAAACAACAAAAAGATCAAATTTACGTTTCCCAATGACAATAACAGAAAAGACAACTAAACAAAAATTTACCTATTCAGCATGGATTATTATCTATCCCAATATAATTATCAAAGACGAATAACCCTAT
This sequence comes from Acorus gramineus, assembly GCA_030737835.1. Taxonomy (NCBI): domain Eukaryota; kingdom Viridiplantae; phylum Streptophyta; class Magnoliopsida; order Acorales; family Acoraceae; genus Acorus; species Acorus gramineus. The sequence goes on along the minus strand of CM060847.1, from coordinate 15,111,653 downwards.
ATCACACCCCAAATAGGAGTTAAGATACTGATAAAATTAACTGAGTGTAATCTTTTACATTAAAAAAACCGACCCGGTCCCTCCGTCAACTCCCAAAAAAGCCAGTCTCCGTCCCTACTCTCCTCCCCAAAAACGTGAACAAAAAAACATAAAGAAAACAAAAAAGAAAAAAAAGTGAGAGAAGCCGCACTTTCTAGAACCCCCAGTCCCTCCCCTCGTAAATAACCCCCCCGACCAAGGTCAAAAGTTCAAAAACCCCCCCTCCCCCACATCATTTTGTCTTCCCCTCCCAGTGGCACTCCGCCGTAATTAATCCACAAAACCACGCCCATTTCCAATTCCCCCGCCCCTTCCGTTCCCGAAAGCTTTTGTTTCATTTTTATAAAAAGAAATATATATATTTTTTAATAAAATAAAAAACGATAAAAACCAAAATCAATCGAAAACCCTTTCAAAACAACGGATTTCAATGCGACTCGTCGCGGACGCGAGCGACAACAGTCGGTGAAAAAACAAAGGCCCAGCGTTCGTTTGACGCAGCTTTTCCTTCTATAAATAAATACGTCCTCCTCTTCTGTGGGGGGTTTTTTTTTTTTTTTTTACTTCTTTCAAAAACCCTAAAAACCTCGGATTTGTAGGGTTCCCTTCGAAGAAACCTTCTCGTATTAGGGTTCCGCATTTGGACATGGCGGAGAAGCTGAGGGATTTGAGCCATCCGATCGATGTGTCGCTCCTCGACGCCACCGTCGCCGCCTTCTACGGCACGGGGTCCAAAGAGGAGGTCTCTTTCTCGCTCTCTCTCTCTTTTGGTTTCTCTATGTGTTATTTTGGTTTGGAAATCGTTTCGGAGTGGAGAAAGCCCTCGCTTTTAGTGTTTTTTAGGGTTTCTCGACTGGTGATTCAGGGTAGTGTTTGAGCTTGTCTATTTCGGGAGTTGCTTATGCAGTATTAGTTATTGCTGTGTTTTCTTTTTTTTTTTTTTGTTCCGTCTGCCAGCTGAGTTTCTCTTATAGTTTGTATTTTTTTGGAGGAATAACTGGATCATCTTATTTTATAATGTATTCAAACAAATCATTTGAATTTGTTTAGAGAGGGAGATTCTTTTGCCTTTTCATGTCAGGCTTTATATGATGGCTGGGAAGTGGGTGTGGCTTTTTTTTTTTTTTTTGTCTCATTTGTTTATCACCTGAATGTGAGTTTTGTTTGAGAGCTATTTGATGCCTATATATATGGTGTTGGGTTGCAGAGGACAGCAGCAGACCAGATACTGCGAGAGTTACAGAACAACCCAGACATGTGGTTGCAGGTTGTCCATATTCTTCAGAACTCTCAGAATCTTAACACAAAGTTCTTTGCGCTTCAGGTATGTTGATTATGCCCAATTGGCCCTTTCTTGCTTTCCCGCAAAAAAGAAAAAAGAAAAAAATCTCTTACTGTTATGTAAATCCACATTTTGTTCTGCAGCTCAATTATATTTATGTTTTCAATCATAGTTCTCAGCATTTAACTATTCAAGAATTAAGAGGTTATGCCATCAATGAGTGGTTTGATCTACAATCATTGTTGAGATCACATGTATATATTGATATGATTGAATTTAATGAAAGAAGCATCATTTTCTCAGTTGTTCTACCTGGTGTACCATGATTTATTGCAAAGACCAGATTCATTATCTTTAGTATAGAACATGAATTTAAACTACAAAATCCATCATATAGTCCAGTCTTATTTTGATGTAGTGGAATTATCTCTGGGGAGATGAGAGATTGGTGACATGGAGTGGTCTAATATATGGATGTTTTGGAATTATGCCGCGTTTGGAACCACTTGTCAAATGGATTTTAATTTTACAGAATCAGTTTTTAGATAATTGGTCCCAACTGGGTACTTTTAAGTTTCAGTTTTTGTTTTCAGATTTTGGTATTATGTTTTAAAAGTCAATAAAACTGCTTTTATGATCAACTTAGAGCATAAGGTGTTTTACAATTGGTTCCAAGCAGGGCCTTAGTCAACATATTTTCTCGTACAATTTCAGGTGCTTGAGGGTGTTATCAAATACCGTTGGAATGCATTGCCAGTAGAACAACGTGATGGAATCAAGAATTATATATCAGATGTCATTGTACAGGTGGATTCTAATTGTAGTTCATTCTGCAGAATCATTGTTTATTTGGATGCAATCACTTTAATGCTATGATATTAGCTATGTTGGATTCTGATGTCTTTTCATTGTGTTTTAATTCTTATTAGCTGTCAATGAATGAGGCATCTTTTCGGCGGGAGAGGCTGTATGTGAATAAACTCAATATTATTTTAATTCAGGTAGCTATTATCTGAGTTCATTGTATCTGCATATGTTTTTTTTTCCTCATTGCATAGTTTTTTTTATTTTACAAATTCAACTCTTGCAATTTACATTATCTATTTTTCATTGCAGAGTTTTTTTATTTTATTTTTAATCTAGATATTTGTCTTGCAATTTACATATTGTTTAATAAGGAAAAATGTATATATATTTGTCTTGCAATATCGTCTCTAATCTGATCTCGCTTATAAACTTATGCAACCCGAGTTATATTTGGCCCGTCTTACTAATCTCCGCTCATATGCATTATCTAGTATTTATTTATTTATTTTTTGAAGAAGGTAGGGACCCTACCACCAGTTGCATATAGGGATAGAAAAGGGGTACAAAGATCGGGAGAAATACCAACATAAAAAAGCAAAGGGTCAAACATGCAAAAGAAAAAAACAGTCTAGCCAACTCGAGCTGTGTACAAATGTAGTATGTTTTGGACATCTTTGGTTGCCTTTGATGTATTAGAATACATAATACCTCACTATCGGGCTTTGAACACCAAAGGAGCATGTTTCATTGAGCTCTGCCCGAGCTGAGTTGACTGACAACTGATCGTAGCTTTCCTTGTTCTCAGTCTTGGGTGAATTCTGTCCTAGCCAAGCCAATTGGTTAAATGGGTGAAAAATGGAATGGGTGGTAATCACTTTGGTGTACAAATGTAATTTATTTTGTTATCTATTGTTTGGAAATAGTCATCATATATCAATTAAAATATAAAACCGCATATACTCTCGCATACCGTGTATCCTCTTTGCGGTACCCTAGTCACTTGCAAACCGCATGCCACATTTCTAAATACTGCTTATCATGCTTGGTTTGGTTTTTGACACTTCCAGTTGTCATAGGTTATAATGTTCTTTTTGACTTGTATCCTGTCTGCTTATAAGCCATAGAGATTAGTCATTTCAACTACAGCTGGGTTCCAATCCTTTGTTTCTGCTTGGATTTTTCTTTTCTGTACCCCAATTTATGACATAAATTTGGTGGTAGAATTCTACCCTTGCATTGAAATTAGTTTATAATGTTATTTGTGTTGAACATGTCAGTATTCTTTAAACTGGTCCTCTTTTTCTCAGTCACTTCAAAGTTCAGATGTTATGTTTCGGGCATTATAGAATTCTGTAGGGATCAATATTTTTAGACAATCAAACTTACTTCAATGTTGTTATCTAGTAGTGTGGTAGGTGGTGACATTGGTTGTGGAATTACAGGTCCTAAAACATGAGTGGCCAGCCAGATGGAAGTCGTTTATACCTGATCTCATTAAAGCTGCAAAGTCTAGTGAAACAATATGTGAGAATTGTATGACTATTTTAAAGGTATCAATTATCTTTTGTGTTTTTCTCTTCATTTTTTTATTTTTAGCTGGTATTATCACTGTGGAAGGAGCTGGCTTAATGGGTTGGTTATCTGTTTTCTGTTTATGAGGGCTATTTGTCCATGGATTTTACCATTTTGGTAATATTTTGCATTTGAATATCAGCTTCTTAGTGAAGAAGTTTTCGATTTTTCAAGAGGGGAGATGACCCAACAAAAGATTAAAGATCTTAAGCATTCACTAAACAGGTGTGTGATATGCTCCCATAAAATGTTGTTGCCTCCTATCATCATCATCATCATCATCATCATCCATTTGTATTGAGTGCATTATCCATGAAGAAATATACTTTGATCCTTTTCTTCAAAAATAAACTTTGATCCTTTTCTTCAAAAATAAACTTTGATCCTGGGTGTTTTTGTTGATTACCACCATCATCATTTGTATTGAAGCCCATATTTCTGAAGTGATACCTCGATACAAGGGGGTTGTTCTTGCTCGTATTGATGTAGAAGCCATAAAATTGTTAGAAGAAAATCCATTGGTTTAGGGGATCTCAACTTTTACTAGAACAGTGAAACAGCATACAAATTATTGTCATTGCACACCTCCTAATTTATCCTGTTTCTTTTGTGCTTGCCCCACACTACAATTTTCCAAACTCATTTGTGCTACTATGAAAATCACAAATTCATCTATGGGAGTTTTCTGTCTATCACCTGTTGTACCATGTGGTCTTTCGAGGGTGGTGCTCTAATCTTATGGAATACGAATATTAGTGTTGAAATAGGTAACATGTTACTTTGTCTCCTTTTAATCCCTTCAGGCGTCCTTCTAGGAGATTTTTGTCTCAAACAGCTTATGATTTGTTAGTGAACCTCTCTTTTTTAGTTCACCACACTGTTGAATAAATGTTTGGAAAAATCTGGGAGTGACTCCTCAAGAACCTCCACTCCATGCCATTTGAGCTGCCGAAAATTTGATATTGTGCCCGTTTCCAGCCTTACAGTGGGTTTCACTGTTGAAGTGGTGTATCATTTGCACATTCGTGCTGGAAGCTAGAAAAGATATAACAGGAACTTGCTATAAACTCGAACCCTTCCCCATCATGGGAATACCAGCCTTGAATAACTCATCTACAGCAGCTCGGTATGATTGAAAAGCCATCAAAACCATTTTTGAGGGGTGAACTTTGTTCATCAAACATAAATCCAGCACCTCATCCATCATGATGTAAACCCAAAACCACCAACTGGTGGTTATCATACTCCGTAAATTATAACTAATAAGGGACCTACACTAACTGAACAGAAAACCACCCTTCTGACATATTACAACTAACAAAAACATCATGTGTGATGAAGACCGATGCAAAAGTACAAGCACTTACTCAGAGACTTCCGTTCTTCACATGCATGCCACTGACCTATTAGCTCCACAGCATTGTTGTTGACACAAATACAGCTACTTGAAACTATAAAAATTTTATTTTTCCTTTCTAGTATGATTGATAAGCATGTTGTAGACTGCATCAAAATGCTTCCATATCCTTTTGAGCACATTTCAAACTACATCAAATGATTAACAAACTGTGTCAATATTCTTCCATCTCCTCCAAACTACTTCTGTTCGAAGAATTAACCCTAGACTTTCTCACATGTTGTTAATACATGATGTTGCCTCATCTTCAATGTAAGATGGTTGATATGGCTTTTCCCAGTCTCCACACAACACCTAGTTAAGACTTAAGAGGTGGTTGATCAGTTGTGTGTAAACAAAAATGTAGGTTCCTTGATGCCATCTTCCAGCCTCTTTTCTTCAGGTTTCTACACCTAGTTAAGAGGTGGCTGATCCGTTGTGTGTAACTGAAAATGTAGGTTCCTTGATGCCATCTTCCGGCCTCTTTTCTTCAGGTTTCTTGGAGGAGATTGTTTTATGACCAACCACATGGTTCTTGAATGAACTCGGCCACTCTAGATTCCTTGATGCCATCTTCCAGCCTCTTTTCTTCAGGTTTCTACACCTAGTTAAGAGGTGGCTGATCCGTTGTGTGTAACTGAAAATGTAGGTTCCTTGATGCCATCTTCCGGCCTCTTTTCTTCAGGTTTCTTGGAGGAGATTGTTTTATGACCAACCACATGGTTCTTGAATGAACTCGGCCACTCTAGATCACTTTGCTACATTCTCATCTTACTCGTCTGTCATCTAAAAATTTAAAGTAGTATTTGGCCGAAAAGATCATCACAATTTTCAAAATCCTAGTCTTTTGTCATTTCTTTTTGCCCGTCCTTCTCCTCTTCCATAATTCCTGACAGATCTACATTCCAACTCTTCCTGCTGCTATAAGAAGTCACTTTTAAGCTAAATCTTCCAACCATCCCCAACTTGCTCGTCGGATGTGTTATTTTACTTGTGTTTGGTTGGACATTCTAGTCGAATATCTATACTTGCTATAGCTGAGGTATGTGCGCCTTGGTAACTGTATACAATGGTATCAACCATCTAGCCCGTGACATATATGCTTGGTGGTTGCAGCGAGTTTCAACTCATTCATGAGTTATGCCTATATGTATTGTCATCAGCATCACAAAGGACTGAACTTGTGCGAACAACACTTGCAACATTGCATGCTTTTCTATCGTGGATTCCCGTGGGCTACATTTTTCAATCTCCACTGGTTTGTTCCTAAAATCTATGTTCTCTTTGTTATATTTTCTTGTGACCTCTACAAATTGCATTTTAGGTGATATACTAATTTTTGGCTTTCACTTTCTACTGCCTTTTTTCCCCTTTGCATTATATAGCTGGATATACTTTTGAAGATTTTTCCAGTGGTGTCATACAGGAACCTCACTCTTCAATGTTTGACTGAGGTATTTTAACCTATTCCATTATTTACTGTTGAGTATTTATTTGAATATTATTCTTTAGTACTATGAGTATATACATATTTACTTTCATGCCTTTTAAAAGGTTGCATCCCTTCAATTTGGAGACGTCTATGTCATGCAATATTGCAACATGTACAATTTCTTTATGGTGCAATTGCAGGTACCATTTTTTTTTTTTTTTTTGCAATGATGTAATTATTTTATCATTTCCTGCCTTGCTTCCTTTGAGTTTTGTGACAGCATTTGGCATCTTATTTTTGATATTGAGGTTTTGACTTATATTTTTGTATGATGTTTAGACCATTCTTCCACCTGGAACAAATATTCTGGACTTGTATGCAAATGGTTCAGGTGAAGCACAGGTATTGTTAATAATTCCAGACTGTTAATTCAAGCTCATTCTCTTTATCATTTCCTACTTTGAATTTCATTGCATTTTAAGATATCCAACTAATATTTCCTTTTGGTTCATGATTCAGGCATTTATCCAGAATCTTGCTTTATTTTTCACAGCTTTTTTCAAGGCAAGTAACTTCATTTAATATAAGTATTCTGAAAGTTGCATATTTTTTTGATACGCGTAATGGATCAAGCAAGGCATTGGCTGTTCAAGGGTAGATGCAGATTTCATGCTAGGCTAGAATCTACATTCTACACCACTATAGTTTGGTTTGTATGACATGTGCATCTTACATTGCAATGAGTAACTCCCCACCCCAACCCAAAAAAGGAGAGATATTTGACGTGCTTTGTTCTTAAATGTGACAATTTACTATTTTGTTAATTTGTTTCATATTTTCCTTTCAGTCTCACATTCGAGTGCTTGAGTCCACTCTTGAGAACAGAAATGCACTTCTAATGGGTCTTGAATATCTAATTAGTATTTCGTATGCCGATGATACAGAGGTCTTCAAGGTATGGATCCTGTCTGTCTTTTTTATGCTGAACCTTGTACCATGAGGGTTCATGATTACTATCTGAATTTTTCTGGGAGCTTATTACAGGTATGCCTGGATTATTGGAACTTGTTGGTCCTAGAACTCTTTGAAGCTCAGCATAATACTGCAACTACTGCAAGCATGATGGGCCTACAGGTATGCTCCGTGGTCCTTTTTTTCTTCTTGTCATTCATACAGGAACATGTATTTTGTATGCAATTGAGAAATCATTGAATGCCTGCCTTTTCTTTTGTTGTTTTGAATTGTGTACAACAAACCCGAGCAAGGAATGTTGTGCTGCTCGACGTGAGCTTTATAAAATGTTAGAGAACATTTCTATCCAATGTTGTTCACAGTGGATAATTTTTTTTTCTTCTGGGATGTCTATTATTGTCTGCTTTCATGAAGCATTTTCTGTTCACTCAATGATTTTCTTTTTTGGCTTCTTGTTTGGTTATCAGGCCTTTATCGACTGGTCTCAATTTTCTACGAGTGATTCAAATTGTATATACATTTTCTTTCTATTTCCATTTAATATATTATATATGTTGTAATGGTGAAATTAGGTTATCATATTTACGCAATGAACTAGTAGATGCAATTTTGCTATGCAATGCAGCCGCTTGTGATTAACACGTCGATGTTTGCTATTTAACTGGAGTAAATTTGGCCAGAGAACATGTTACCGTTATGCGTAAGGTAATTGCATTACTGACAATATCCACTAATATTTTTTTTGAATGATAGGTTGGAGCAATCTATTTAGATAAGTTGCCCCTCAAGATCTACTTTAAATATAAAAGAAACAGAAAAAAAAACAATACAATAGACCTTCCCATGGTCCATAAAATTACCAAGCGAGCACCCGTAACGCCTCTCTCCTATTTCCATTTCCAATGGTTAGCCGTTATCACCGCCCAAGTGTTATCCACATAGGTCCTTTTCCGATTAAAGAGGCAATCATTGCGTGCAAGCCATATACCCAACACAGCATGAAAACTTGGTTTGGTTGCTTCGATCTCCCTTTTTGCTTCTCTACTGAAACCACCCCACATGTCCTCAAGATTAATTTACTCGCATCGTATGTCAAGGGCTAAACCGACATTTCTCCAAGTTTGGGCATGAAAAGGGCATCTAAAGAAGAGGTGGCAAAATTAATGGACTTATGATGAGGATTATTTTTAGAGCCACTTTTAACCTTGTCTTAATTTCATCTATATGTCAAGTTACTTCTGAAACACTATCTGTTATGTGAATCTATTCTAACGTTGGTGGAATTGAGACATGCTACATAAAATCTAAGAATGTGATGGATATAACCACGAGCAGAGCTTCCGTATTCTGATACACTTTTCAGTACATCTTATTTTTATTTATTATCTATACATCGACTTTTTGTAATATTTAATTTATATTGTAAATCTTTTCTAGTGTGGCTAAAATTCAAATATGAAACATGGCAATCTACAACATGATGGATATAACCTGCATCCTGAACTTCCTTCTTGTGTTTTTCCTTACAATATATAATGCAAATACTAATGGTACTAATCTCGTTAATTGCATGCCAAACCTGCTGGTACCTTTGTCCCAGATGGTTGATGGCCTTGATTCTCCAGTCTCCCAACGGCGGCAACTATATTCTGGTCCATTCTCGAAGTTGAGGATGCTTATGATTTGTCGTATGGCTAAGCCTGAAGAGGTTTTGATTGTTGAGGATGAAAATGGCAATATTGTCCGTGAAACTATGAAAGACAATGATGTTCTTGTTCAGTACAAGGTATGCACTGTCTTATGAATAATTATATCTACAAGGCAGAACATGGAAAAAACAAAGCATAAAAATGCTCAAGTAGGGTTTTTAAATTGTTGAGCTGTCCTTTGATGTTTGATTACATTTGTTTTTTGGCTGCTCCACTCATGGACTTGAGCTATGCAGATTATGAGGGAAACACTAATATACTTGGCGCATCTTGATCATGAGGATACTGAACAACAAGTATTGTTCTGAACTTCTGATGCTATCTGGGCTTTATTTTTTGCAATTATCTGTCTTAGTTATTTAATTACACTCAAATGCAATTTCTCCTCTTGTTAACTGAACTTATACAATGGGTTCCATGTCTATAATCCATATTTATGGATTTAATTTTTGCGTCTTAAAGTATTTTTACTATATTTTGGAAAATTCATAAATCTGTGCATGTTTGTTTTTCCTTTCAGCCTCTCATGACTTCTGATAACAGAGACATGGTTTAACTAATATATATGGCATGTATTGTCTTGATACTTTCAGATGCTGACTAAGTTGAGTAAACAATTGAATGGCGAGGATTGGTCTTGGAACAACTTAAATACCCTGTGCTGGGCAATTGGTTCAATATCAGGTTCCATGGTTGAGGAGCAGGTAAACTGTCAATTGTACATCCTGCCATTCTGAAGGATGGTCTACCATGTCTTCATTTCTCAATTAATCATATCTGCTGTTTTTATCTTGTTTTCCCTTTTCATCAAAAAATCATGTTCTTCCTTTTTTGGCGATGTTACCTTCTGTTCTTTGATTTGATTTTACCTGATTGCTTGATATAGACTAATGGTGTATTACTCTTATCAAGAGTGCATAGTGGTCCTTACTGAAAGGTTACATATGATGAATAGATGCTTATTCAGGAATGTTAACTGTACAAAAAGAAATATGTAAAAGTCATATTGTTGTTTGATTCCCAAATATTCTGGAATATTTAGATGGGCATTCGTCCACTTTATTTATTATTTATTTATTTCTGAGTTCATGTCGGTGGCTGGAGCCTTTTCATTATAATATCCTCAGAAATAAGATAGTCCTGCAAATAAAGACAGCCACAATCAACCCTATGAGGTCATCTTATTGTGAATTATATCTGATGCGAGCCGATACATGATAAAGAGAGAGTTGGACTAGGACTTGATGATTGAAGTTGTAACAATTAATTTCAGTAAATAACTGAATCCTGATGTGTGCAACTCGATCACCTCCCCTTTCTGGAAGTCCCACAAATTATTGTGGATTTCATTCTTTGTACCTATTACCTTTCATCTATTTTAATATGGTGTATTATGGCACAGGTTATTTACTTTTTTTTGGGGGCTTATATTAGCATGCATAAATGCGTAATTATTCCTTTGTTTATTTTTTCTATTTGTTCTTTTGTGCGACCATAAAAAAATCATTTGTTGAATTTATATTTTGCCATTAAGCTACAAGGATACGGATGTTGAATTTTTGGTACTTGTTACCGGGTAACTTATTTTTCATATCCACATCCTTCTCTTGTAGTTCATAAGTGTCAATAAAATTCTGGTGGACATCACCTATTTTACCCCTGAAAAACTTATTGATAATATAATATGTTATTATATGGTGATTGGTGACTGTTCTTGATTTTTAAATTTGGCAGGAGAATAGGTTTTTGGTGATGGTTATTCGTGACTTATTGAATTTGTGCGAAATCACAAAGGGTAAAGATAATAAAGCAGTTATTGCCAGTAACATCATGTAAGAACTATTATATTTGAATGGTCATTTTTGTAAAATAATCTTTTTATTATGTTACTCATGTCTTCCAGTGAATCAACAGGTATGTTGTTGGGCAATATCCTAAGTTTTTAAGGGCTCATTGGAAGTTTCTGAAAACAGTTGTAAATAAACTGTTTGAGTTCATGCATGAAACACATCCGGGAGTCCAGGTCCAACTTCCCTCCTGCTTTTCTCACTTGCACCTGTTGTTAATGTAATGCTTTATGTTTAGTCATATACCAAAGCTATATGATTAAAGTTAAACTGCATGGAAACATCTTGACTTATATGGTATATGTATATTTGTGATGAATTTGAGGTTTATTCCCTGATCAACAGTGGTTCTTTCAGCCTTGATGTTTGCATCATATGTTCTCCGTAGGCCATTCACATAATAATTTATTTCTAAAGAAGTATTGAGATCATCGTTTGGGGGATCTTTAGGAAGATTTGAAACTATCATCAAACTCAATTTTCAAGTTGAGATGTATGTCACATGTTGTTAGTGTTCTAGAAGCATCGCATTTGATTTGATTTTTTAAAAAAAATCAAATTCAGTATTTACTTTAAGAAACACAGAAAAATATAATTGGGCATATATTTTGTTCCTACCAAGAGATGATTGTGTCCTCATAATGAATGCATGCTGATGAATAGAGGTCACAAGGAGCAAAGGATACCTAAAGTCGGTATAAATATAGTTTCCTTTTTCTTATTTGGAGGATGTACATTCATTCCATGGGCCATGGCTGTTATTTTTGTTAAACGGGTTGGAGCCTTCGCATTAAGATGAATGCCCCCCTAACATTTGGAGATGAGAGAGACCCAAAAGAAATAAAAAAAGATTCAAAAAACCAATAAGAAAAGAAAACTCATCTCACCCAAAACACCCCATACAATATGCCTCACCAATTAAATCCCATAGTAGTGGAAGCCAATTCTTCACCAAGTAGAACCATCACCCAAGCCTGAAGCGAAGGTGTCATGGCCATGATTGTTGAGAAACTGATTACAACTTTGAGGGATTGGATTTTCCTAGTCATTTAAGTATCCTACAGTGACCTTTGTTATTCTAGTGTCATGTTTTTTTTCAGGTGAATTATGTAAGTATGGTAAACAAGAAGATCAAATGCAAAGTATTTTTTGATGCATTGCTCTGGGTAGTTTGAGTTGACAGGTTGCCATTTGAAATTTGGGCAAAAATGTTTCGATGATACAAACTGAAACAGTGTGGAGACCATACCGCCTAGGCGTGCCTAGGCAGTGCTTAATTAAGATTTTATTATTTAAATTGGTAATTATATTAAATTTATTTATCTGCTTATCCATTTTTTAATTTTTCTAGGAATATTACTTAAAATGAAGAATGCTATTTATAAATAAAGAACACATGGATGTAATTTATTGGTGCATGTCCATTTCAACAAAATTAATATAATCTAACCCTAGTGGCATTAAGGAAGGAGAAAAGGGGGAAGAGATTGAGGGAGAATGAAATAAGAGTGCAGAAATTTTGAGGAGAGATAGGAGGGAGAGACAAAAAATCAATAGAGACTCACTTGGGACCAGGAGAATTCGCTGCACTGTTGGCCGGTAAGGTAGGTGATGTTTCAATCTTTCGATTGTGTGTTTTTTGTCTTTTATTTTTGAGGTTAGGCAAGGGATTGGGCGGGCTAGGCGTGATTTAGGGGGATAGGCGGGCCTAGGCGTCCGCTTAATTAACATGCTATTAGGCGGGCAGTTGCCTAGGTCCATCTGGACCACCTAGTCACCTAGGCGAGACAACTATGGTGGAGGCATCTCATCTTTACTTTAAATTTTTAATTTTTGAGGAGCTTAGGTCTATATCTGCTTCCTACAATGGAGCAATGCCTCTTTTTTAATATAATTCAGGTGGTGTGCTGCTGCCTTTTTCCCCCACTAGAAAACATTACGCAGTTGAGGGATCAGGTGTACATATATTAGAACAAAATCCAGAAAAATGGCTGAACAATTTGAAGGATTTGGTGATGATGTAATTGGAAAATAGGACACTTTTTGAATCTAATGATAACATGATTAGAAATATAAGGTTTGAGAACAAGGCATAACATGATTAGAAATATAAGGTTTGAGAATAAGGCATGACAGACTTTTGGAAACCAAAGCTAATATCTTATACCACTGATAGCATTTTAAGAGCTCCTAAGACATATGCTTCTTGTTTCCCTTTTTTTCCCCAATCCTGACACATCTTTGGTTTTACATGTTCATTGCTTGTGATTTCTTTTGTCGCAAATCTTACAATCATGACCGGGTTGGATCACTGTTCCCTGTCAAACATCTGGATACCTTTGGGTACCAAGCAATCCATTATTGGATTTTAGATATCTATACCATAATTATATTTCTGAAACTACAACTGGCCATTTGCTTGGCACTCACATCTTAGAAAAATGGAGTCGTCCAAAACAAGACTACGAATAAGACACCTATTGGATTACCTTTATATAATATATTGTATGATAGTATTATAATGTTACCTTTTTTATATGAAATTAGTGGACATATTCTTCATCGAAAAAGTTGTTTTGTTTTATGGTTAAATATAAGTGAACTATATCAATATTCATTTAATGCAATTTTTTACTGCATTTTGTTTGTGTTAGTCTTATGATCCAAATATGATTCATGATCTTATCTGATTTACTCCTGATTTATGGCTGTTTTGATTTTTTTTAATAAAAAAAAAACTGGTTGCATTTGGATGCATTCTTATTTGTCTTAAATTAGCTGAGTTTGCATGTTCTATATTAGCTTAGTTTATAGCTATGCGTGTTCTGTATTCCGCAAAAATGATAATCATGTGTTTGCCCTTTCAGGATATGGCGTGTGATACTTTCTTAAAGATTGTTCAGAAATGCAAGCGTAAATTTGTACAAATACAGGTATTGGTGTCACATGCTACTATGTTGCAAACAGTTACTTGAATTCGGAGCCCTACTGACTAGTTTTACTTGTTTGGCAACAAATGTGTTCGTTATCTGTGCAACTTACATTAGGGAAATGGAGGTTGCATGTTTGTTATGATGCTCGTGACCACATTTTTAGATTGTTGCACATAATGAAAATTCCAAATGCCAGGTGCATATCTTATGGTAATGCCATAGCAAGTGACACCTCAATCAGTTCGTTGAAACATTTTGCTGAGTGCATTTTTTTTATGTTGAGTGAAAGACCTTTGTTGAGAGTACTTGGGCGTCAATAATTGCTTCTGTCCATGTGTATGTCTCTACTCTTCTCGGAGTAGGCTCACCTTCTAGTATCATGGAACATTTTTGGAGAGGGTTGTAAATTTAAGATTTTGGTGTCTATGTAGCAAGGTGAAGATCCTTCTCGAGGTAAATTTAAATTTTAAGTATGGGGATGCAAAATCCTTCTCAAGGTGAAGATCTTCTTTTGGATGGTATATCTTCGAAAGACTCTCACAAGGACTTCCATTGCGCGATGGTCTCCAGGGATGGATAAGGCCTGTGGTCTATGTAGCTCAGAGGACGAGACGATTGATCACATGTTCATTGCATGCTCAATGGTGCGTCGGGTGTGGGGATGGTTGAGGGTGGCTACGGGCATCGAGGATGGATTCGTCGATGTGGAAGGGATGTGGTGGAAGGGATGTGGGAGGCATGAAGGAGATCGAGAACAGTCGGAGATCGGTCCTTGCGAGCTAAAGTTTCTCAATCTTATATTCCGGCAGTGTTGTGGGCAGTTTGGTTGACGCGAAATCTTTCTGTCTTCCGGGGTCAGACACCATATGCAAAAAATATTTGGGAGTTGGTGGTCAGCTTAATACAGGAGTGGGGGATGTTCTGTGAAGGGGCAGCAGGGGTGAGGGTGTTGGTTGGTAACGTGGTGATTGATTAGATTTAGTGTGACAGGGGATTGGGGGTGGGGAACCTTTGCCTGACTATCGGTAGATGTCTCTTCTACCATGTGGGAGTCGGGTTTTGGGACCTTTGCTTTGTTTTCTTTCCCTCTTCCTTTAGTTTGCAAGACTTATGTAATGTCAATTTGGGCTTTTGCCTTTTCTTAATACAAAGGTGATCGCCTATCATTTCCGCCCAAAAAAAAAAAAAAAGATTTTGGTGTCTTTTAGGGATGCTTTTTTTTTCTTTTCCGAAGCCCTCCCCTTCCCCTTTTTGGTTTTTCTATCCTTTGTTCGAAGACCCCTTTTCTCCTTTCTTATGTTCGAAGAGCAACATTTTATAATATGATTTCTCTAATCTTTTATTTAAAAAGAAAATAAAAGAAAAGAAAAAGGTTCACTCAACAAAAGTCCCTCCTCTCTAAGACCAACCTCTTTGCCTTTAACACACGACAAGAATAGTATCTGAATAACCATACTGCTCTGCACCATGGCCATGTGTTCTCTACATAGCATCATTTTCCCTTGAATTATTTGTCATTTATAATGAGCCAGATAACCCAGCACGCTGCATGGGAACTTTTATAATGGTTCACTTATGCATTTAGTCTTAATGTAGCGTTCAACTAGGGAATAGGCAGTGTGGGTTCAAGTGATTACAATTTTAGAATGTCTTCATTTTCCCAAAATACTACCTATTTCTTTATTTTCAATGTTTTAATGTCTGAAATAGTTGAAATCTGCATGACATATATTGCAACTGTGAGAAAAACATGATAGAGGCCTCTGTAGAAATTTATTTTGAAATTGTTTCCATCAAACAAAAATAATTTTTGTATGCTGATCAGCCATTAAGAATCCACTTGCTGATTTTCCAGTTAGGAGAAACTGAGCCATTTGTGTCAGAACTTTTATCCGGCTTGCCCACAACGGTTGCAGATCTTGAGCCTCACCAGATTCATACATTTTATGAATCGGTATGTTCATCAACAAATTTAAATAAGTTAACCTTTTATTTTTTTTTATTATTTTGTTTTTAGTTATGGATGTAGTCAGGTACTTACAGTTCTTAGCTGTTGCAGGTTGGCCAAATGATTCAAGCGGAATGCGATGAGCAAAAGAGAGATGAATATCTGCAAAGATTGATGGACCTGCCAAATAAGGTCAGCTTAACCTAGTCAGCATTTTTTTTAAAAATGAAATAAATGCCTTGAATTTTCACAAATTTTCATCTGCTATGACATTTTAACACGGTATTGTATATGGTATGGGCTCATTTACGTTATTTATGTTGTAGAAATGGGTGGAGATCATAGGACAGGCACGACAGAGTGTTGACTTTTTGAAGGATCAAGACGTTATAAGAACTGTGCTCAACATATTGCAGGTATGCTGTTTATTCTATTTTAGAATATATTTACAAATATCAGTTGCATTGGTGCACATAAACTTCAACTGATTATTGTTATTCCATGGGGGTTGATTTGGAGTGATGAAACATAGCAATTGTTTGGATGATTAAAATTGGGGATATTCACCATTGTTTCACTTTACTGCATTGCTATTGTGGATATATTGTTCATCTCTTGCTGGTCATAATTGCAAGAAATTATAAAATATCGTAACTACATCGTTGATTTTGGAAATAAATTTTTTTTGTCCACATATTATGCTTGCAGTCCTAAGAACTGGCACATAAAGATTCCTTTTGACGTTATGGATATGCCATCAATTAAGTTGCATGATTCTCTAGAAAGAGAGAGGGGTCACTCTATGTTTATTTAAAATTAGAGATGCATCGTTGCAGATTCTATATCATGTATGATGTTACTGTTACCATGGTGATGTTATCAGTATAACTGGCTTCTTAGTAGCAAAGGATAACAATATTCTTTTACTTGAACTATTGCATTGGTTTATTTGATCATATTTGAATGACCATAATTCATGATTTACAGACAAACACCAGTGTGGCTATTTCTCTTGGACCATATTTCTTTACACAGATAAAGTGTATTTTCTTGGACATGCTCAATGTGTACAGGTATGGTTTTCTGGTAAATGATTTATGATCAGGCATCCTTGTTATTTGATCTAAATAATACTCGCATTGATTTCTGTCCTTTTCTCTTCAGTTCTGCAAAGTAACTCTTTTTTTTTCTCCGTGACCATTTCTTGAAATAGAATGTACAGTGAGCTAATATCAAATAGTATTGCTGGAGGAGGTCCATTTGCTTCGAGAACATCATATGTAAAACTTCTGCGGTAGGTCTTCAAACTGATCACTTTTATTTGCACTTGTGTTTCTAAAATCTACTTGTGTGAGTGTGTATTTGATATGGTGTATTGGATAAATTTTGGCAGATCTGTTAAACGGGAAACACTCAAATTAATTGAGACATTTATAGACAAGACAGAGGGTCAGCCAGATCTTGGGAAGCAATTTGTGCAAGCAATGATGGATCCTGTTCTTGGTGACTATGCCAGAAATGTGCCTGATGCCAGGGAGTCTGAAGTGTTATCACTTTTTGCCACAATCATTAACAAGTATGTTTGTTTCCGGCAATGAATGATCTTTCTGCTTTCTTTGCTAGTATTGCTACTATATTAGTGATCTACTATGTCTAGTGAATTCAAACCACTAGAATTTTTTTTAACTTAGATTAGTTTTTGAAAATAGCTGCATGTAGTGGGTATGCAATTCGTGAATCCGTCAAGCTTGAAAAGATCCATCAATTTTTAGTTGCTGACAAATGATCCTTCAATTACATAAATCATATTATGGTTCAATGACAGCATCAGGTTATACTCTTATTATCCTAGAGAGTCACAAGTCACAAAATTCTGTGTATTTTTCAAAACTCATGTAAGAATATGTATTAGTTAAGGGGAGTAACGAATTTGACTAGTTACCCCCAAATTATTTATCTGCCTTACAGTATTATTTTATTTTTAATTTCGTGAATTATTTGAGTTATTGACAAATTTTCCTTAATTTTCCCCAGATTTTAAACTTTTCCTGTTCCCTCTTAACGAATTTTGATCTAAGATCAATTATCTTTATTTTATTGTTACATTGATTGCTAGACGGGGAAAAAAACCAACACTGACATTATCAATTTGTGGTCATGACCACTTGATGAGTGGTCCAACATCATGAGTTCATCTATTTATGTTCCCTGTTGATAACGAGCCTATACACAATGACACTTTTTATGTAACCTTACGCAACACAATGCATCAGAGATTTGTGAAAATTTACAAAAGGCTGAGTGATCTAACTTTGAACATTTTTTTGTGGCTGATGTATGGTACAGGATAAATGTTGAAATCCATGTTGAAATCTTAATGAGGTCAAGCTTGACAATGCATTGCATTGAATTTTTCTTAAGTTCCATTGAACTATGTTTTAACAAAACATCTGACATTTATTTTTTTACAAATAAATTCTTTGTTTTGACCCAAATAGATTTGATATTGCTTGGTTGCTTTTGATGATTGTAATGAGTGAAGTGTTAGAAATCTGGAGATACTGTTTATGATCAGTTATTTTTTGAATGTTTGATTTGAAATACTACGCAAGTTAAAAAGTGAGCACTTGGTGTGGTAGGTGCAAGGCCACAATGATGGAAGATGTGCCTCGCATATTTGAAGCTGTCTTTGAATGCACTCTCGAGGTTTGGCATTGCTTTTAGGTTTTAAGATTTATTTATTTATTTTTTTGAGAGCTTTCAACTTGATAGATGTACTAATTTATCTGTTTTCTCAGATGATTACGAAGAATTTTGAGGATTATCCTGAGCATCGACTCAAATTTTTTTCCTTGCTACGTGCGATTGCTACACATTGTTTCCGTGCTTTATTTAGTCTGTCCAGTCAGGTTAGGTTAAAATACCTTATATCGATATGTAACCATCTCAGTGGGAATTTTTAAAATTTGAATGTGCACAAATCTATTTGAACATTCTGTGCTAACTTTTTTATTATTATTATTTTACAGCAATTGAAGCTAGTCGTGGATTCAATTAACTGGGCATTTCGGCACACTGAAAGGAATATTGCTGAAACTGGCCTTAACCTTCTTTTGGAGATGCTGAAGAATTTCCAGGTGTGTTTTACATTTAGACTTCTGTTGAATCATGTTGTTCACTGTCATTCTGATGGGGATATTTTTTTGGGCAAGTATACTGTGAAGTCAGGGCTTAGAAGCCTTTTAAGCTTTCTATGAATGGTTAGTCATCTCTTTCTTTCCATAAAGAAATACATGGCTGCCGAGCATGCGAATATTCATCAATTGAATTTTGGGTGATGTTCCATGGAAGCGAAGCACGTGTTATAATTCACTGTCCTTTGCATGTTCAACTCCAGTTATCTGACCATTCCATCTGCAATATTACAGGTTTCCGAGTTTTGTAATCAATTTTATAGGACATACTACCTGACAATCGAGCAAGAGATTTTTGCTGTCTTGACAGACACGTTTCACAAACCTGGGTTCAAACTACATGTGCTGGTGCTTCAGCACTTGTTTTGCTTGGTAAAATAGAGCCGGACCTGTCATTTCTTGCCATTCATCAGCTACTTAAATATATTTATATAAATATTTGTTTTTTTATTGGTATACTTTAGGTGGATTCTGGGTCGTTGACAGAGCCCTTGTGGGATGTATCGACTGCCCCTTTGCCATACCCAAATAACATGGTATTTGTTCGTGATTATACCATAAAACTTTTGGGAACATCATTCCCGAACATGACAACAACAGAGGTGAGATGTGAATGCAAACCCCCCTTCCCCATGTGGGCCCTTCTTAACATGTTGATCCTTGTAGGTAACTCAATTCGTTGATGGGCTATTTGACTCAAGAAAGGACCTCCCTACTTTCAAGGATCGCATTCGAGATTTTCTTGTGAAGTCAAAAGAATTCTCTGCTCAGGTAAGACTGGTCTTGCTCTCTTTCTTTTTTCCTTCATTGGATTCAAGCAGAAAGCCTCTGTGACATATTTGACTGCAGTTCATGTAATTATGTCATTTTCCGCTACTGCAATGAGATATATATTTTTTTTGTTTATTATTATTATAGATTGGATGTTTACATAAGCAGGGTGGAAGGATCAGAAATCCATATAATATCAGCCTGCTCCAGTACCAATGTGTTATGTTTAATATGAGTGACACCTCTCTGCATCTGAATGGTTTTGTTGTCATATGGTATCTTCTAGTTGACAGGGTGGGTGACAATATCTCTATTTATCCAAAAAAAAGCCTTTCATATAGAGTTTACGTATAGACGGAAAAACAAGAAAAACAAAAAAATGGAACGTTCAAGAGGTATCTACAATATGCTGAATACCTTAGATTTATATTTCCATGGGGCTACCTAAAGTTTGCTATAGTACCATTAAGTTATACTACTTTTATGGTCACTGCTCTATGTTTACAGTTGTCCAACTACTGCCATATTCCATAAAATTTTTTTCCCATGTTTATTTGGACAACATGAATCTTGAATCATATTGTAAACCTCTATTTCCAGGACAACAAAGATCTTTACGCAGAAGAGGCAGCTGTTCAGAGAGAAAGGGAGCGACAGAGGATGCTTACAATCCCCGGGCTCATTGCCCCGAGCGAGTTACAAGACGAGATGGTTGACTCGTAGCCTAATCGATTTTGCAGATGCTAATTTCACGGTCTCCTCGCACTCCCTTTAAGTGGCAGTCCATGTCAATGGCCTAATTTTCTGCAGTTGTGACCCGATGGGCATCCCTTTTTTTAAAATTTTATTTTTTAAAATTATGCTTGGCGATCCCCTCGAGAAGATGTACTCTCAGGTCAGGACGATGTGGGGATTGGTGGTGGGTCTGTATGATTCTAATGGGGGTTCTATTTTTTTTATATAGGTTTTTGTTCTTTGATATTGTGAGTTTCCGGGTGATGGGAGCTGTTGGAGGGGACTGATTTTTAGGGGGATGTAACTATCAGATTAGGATCCAAAATGAGGTGATGTGGTTTACTGTATTTTTAATTTTTTTTGCAGGCACTTGCAGAAATCGCTTCGTTTCTGTTTATATACATTGTACTGTAGAAATTGATGAATTAGAATTGTATCACTTTTATTTTTCCCTGAATGAGTGTTTTTGTGGTTCTTCATGCATCTATTTTTGATATCTTTCCAGTTTATTAATGTTCCAAATTCACATAACAGTGTGGCTTATATCCGGAGGTTAGAGTTTGCAATGGTTTGTTCAATTTGGGTAAAGTCAGGTGGTAAATACACCCCCCCCCCCCCCCAAAAAAAAAAAAAGTCAGGTGGTAAATCAAGGTCTCCCTGATTGCAGTTGCAATTATCTGATAGCTATGAGGCAATTTTATTGGTCACATTATTTTTGTATGATGCGTGTGTAGGCTATCCTAGCCGTTCTTGGAATTACTATAATGGTTTATGCTAATTTATACAAAGTCTAGCTATTGGTCTTGTCCACGCCTTGAACATCAAAGTTTTTTTTGTTCTGGTATGACCTATTTCAGAATAGATATTTAGTATAGGTAAAGAATAAATTATTTTCTTTTTTTTTTTTGTTGTATTCTTAGTTGTTCTCGTTTGTAAACATAATTTTGAAGTTTTTATTGTTTAATTGATTATATATAAGTTGTTAATAAAATGTTAAAAAATGATTTATAAAAGGAAAATGTTAAGACTCATTTTTATTAATCAAAACTAAGATGACATAGAGGTATATGCTTGGGTATCTCTTCTACTAATGGAACAAGTTGGTTGGAATAAAACAATTTCAAAGAGATCTAAAAAAAACTATGCCAACTTATAAACTATGTTTTTGGGCCCCAATTCCTCCAAACAACGTGCTAAATGAGGGCAATAAGAGTGGTGCTTAATATTTCTTTGGCTAAAATAAGGACCCAAAAAAGTTGCCAAAAAAAGAAAGCAAGCATAGCAGCCTGTATATGTAACGAATTGACAACATAGTGTGTGTAATATCAACTTTCACAAATGCCAAACATTACAAACTCATGCAACCTCTTTGAGGTTGATGTCATGATCGACATCTTTACCAACATCGTCGAAGAACCTCTGCCAGAACCAGTGTTTCTTCCACACGGACATGCACTCCTCGATGGGGACGTTCTTCGTCTCGGGGAAAAAGAAGTAGATGAAGATGCTCATGATGACAACACAGACGGCGAAAAAGTAGAACAACCCGAACTTTAGGTGGCAGAGCATGGGGAGGAAGGCCTGAGCTATGATGAATGTGAAAAACATGTTGACCGAGACGTTGATGCTCTGTCCTGCAGACCGAACCTCCAAAGGGAAGATCTCACTCGGTACAAGCCAACCCAACGGTCCCCAGGACCATGCGAAGCCAATGACGTAGACGCATATGAAGACCACCACCAAGTCCGCGAACGCCTTTGTCATGTGCCCCGTCCCCGTTGTCCCGAACGACACCGCGATCAGCGTCCCCACCGTGATCTGTGGACCCGGATTGCGTTGTTTTAGAATATTTAAATATAAAAAGCGGAATTAAGCGGGGATTAATTAATTAATAAATGCCTAGGCCAATTTATTGAAAACCTGTTTTTTTATGACTAAAAGTTATTTTTGAATAGCTTTTGCATTTAAAATATCATTTGAAATTTTATTTTGGTAGATACATAAAAAGATTTTTTATGACTAAATCTGTTTTTTTTATTCAAAAGTGGGATTCTGGTAGCAAAATTTATCCAACCTTGTTTTGAAACGTCACCTCAAGGGGGATTAAATTAAATGGGGGATTAAGCACGGTTATTAGATTTAAAAAGAGTTTTTCATTTAAAACAGTGACAAAAAACTTGGATGACCAATCACAAGAGAACATGTCATCCTATGTTATTATTTTTGTGATGAGTCTACATCAGTTTGGGTCATCATGGCTTTTTATTAGATCATTTTTTTTTCAAATTTAGTTTACGGAAAATATAATTTTGTTAAAATTAAAAGTTTTTTTTTTCGATTTCTTCATAAATTAAGACATGACATTTAAAAACAAGTTTGGATAAAATATGAATTTTTAAAAACTGACCCATTTCCAAACTAGGATCAAACAACTAGACAATGATTAAGTGAGGATTAAGCTCGATTTTCTTCATTTTTTCCTACTTTATTGTGCATTAATTCTATTCATGTTATATATTATATACTTTTTTTTAAAAAAAAAAAAACTAACATGGCCTAGCAATGCAAAATCATGTACCTGGCTGACGAGCATCTGCGCCCCTCCCTCAAGAAACAGGAACCTCCGCCCCCACTTATCAACGGTGAAGATCGAAACGAACGTCGCGAACACGTGCACCACCCCGGAAATCACCGCCGACATGAGCGACGCGTTGCTCCCGAACCCGATCGTCTTGTACAGCACTGGCGCGTAGAAGTTGATCACATTGATCCCCGACAGCTGCTGAAAGGCCGGTATCGCCACCGCCATCACCAGCTGCGGCCGGTGCCGTCTCATCAACATGTTCCTCCACGGGTGCTCGGTCCGCTTCGACTCCTCGCTCGCCGCCACCAGGTCCGCGAACTCGCGGTCCACGTCCTCCGTGCCGCGCACGCGCACCAGCATCGCGCGCGCCTCCTCGCCCTTCCCCCGCTCGATGAGGGAGTTGGGGGTGTCCGGGAGGACGAGCGCGCCGAGGAAGATGATGAGCGCGGGGACCGCGGCGAGGCCCAGGCTGATGCGCCAGCCGTAGCCGGCTTTGATCTTGGCCGTGCCGTAGTTGATGAGGTTCGCGACGAGGATGCCGATGGTGATCATGAGCTGGAAGTACATGTTCAGCATCCCTCGCAGGCGGGCGGGGGCCATCTCTGAGAGGTAGACTGGGACCGACTATGTAATGCAGGGGAGTTGTATCAGATGATGTGACAATAGAATTTGCAACCAAGAGATCAGGGTTTTTGAACTTCGGAGTTGTACAAGTAAAGGTTCCCCCAACAGAGTTTCTCAACATTTTAGAAAGTAGATGAATTATTGTCAAAATAGGGGGGATAGGATGGAATAGGAGAAAGTAAGCTTAAAAACTAGTTTGTTTGTAAGGAATACGTGGATATAGCGATGTCAGAATAAATGAGAGTAATCTGATATTGATATGTCCCCCAAGAATTGTGTTGTTCTAGATAATCTATTCTATTAGTAAAAAGAGGGCAACATTTCAAATCACTTGTCATCACCGACTACGTAATGTAGGGGAGTTGTGTCATTAGATGATGATGAATCCACAATTCAATGATTGATAATAAAATTTACAATCAAGAGGTCAGAGTTGATCAAGGAACTTGGATAAGTGAAAAGTAATGCATGCATTAATACAAATGGACAACATAGTTTCTCATCATTTTAAGGGGGTGTCATCATTTTTGCAGTTATTTGAATTGTTTCCACAAGTAGAAACCAATATGATTTTTTGTACTCATTTTTTTAGAATCATTTTCCTAATGACTATGTTAGCTAAATTGGAAGTAACTTAATTGACAACAGAATTTGCAACCAGGAGGACTAAATGGTTAAAGGAAAGTCATTGAATTATGGGATTTATTTGAATTGTTTTTTGTAGTCGTTTTTTTTTTGGAATGGTTTTCCTGATGATTATGTTAGCTAAATGGAATAACTCAATTAAAGTAGATATATATACACTTTATATGTGATTTTTTTGTGTAAATGCGTTCATTTTTTTTTTGTAAATTATATTTTTTTATGAAATTCAAAGCATGTAAGGTTTGACAAAAAAAATTGCATATAAGACGACATGTAAAATTAGTCTTAATTTATTCACTTATTTAACCATGGATGATTGCATAGGTGATTAACTAAAGCCAGAAAAAGAGCCTAAGAAACATTTTTGGTTAATTTTGCATTTAGTTATAAACATTAGAAAAAAAAGAGCTTTTCAAAAATCTAATGCAACTCCTTTAAGTGAAAGGCTTATTTTCAATCAAATGGGATATATAATATATCATTAGAAAAATAAGATCTTTTCAAAAATATATCATATATTTTTGGATCCTCCTCCCCCCAACAAAAATAAGAAGAAAAAAAATTGGATGCATGCCATAAAAGGTGTTGGAACAACATGTCCTTTTCAAAGCAAAACCACACATTCAAATCTCTCATCATCCATAGTTTTGTTTCAAAATTGGACCAATATTCAGTCAATCAGCTATTATTTTCAGCAATCTGGATGTCCAAATCCAACACTATAATGACACACTCATTTTCTTGGTCTCACATTCCAAATTCAACCAGAGACACTATGACAAATTATATTTTTGTTTTTAATTTTCATGTTGAAACACTCGGGATCACAGCTGGCCACACACAGAACAGTGTCTGCCAGATATAGCGCAGGAAATTTTGGAGAATTTAAAGCAAAATCTTCCAAATCAAAGTTTTTTAATGTTTTGAATATTTTTGTATGGAATCCAAATTTAATTCATTCATTGTAAACAAAAAAATGAATATTTACAGTAAGGATGGATCCAAATGTCCAATGATTTTTTATTTTTTTGGTGAGGGGGTGGGTCCAAATGTCCAATGATGGAACAACAGAAAAGACAGGCAAAAATTTCAGCTTCCAAACTTTACTTGACAAAGGCATTCAGAGGGTAATAAAAGAAAAAAACCCATTTGTTTGACTTCACAAGATTTAATTAGAGATGGGATCAAGAATAAAAGTAATACTAAGTTATACTAATGTTTGAAATGGGAATTTAAAAAAATTAAAAGAATATCAATCAAGATAACTGCGAGACTTGTGAACATTGACTGGAAAGGGACGTACAAAAAGAGATTAAAAAAAAAAAAACTTTTTTTGTGGGCTAAAAAAAGCACTCACATTCACATAGTCACATACAGTTCACCGGAACATACACTTATACAATTTAGTTTTATAAAAATACATGATTTTCTTTTTATAAAAGGTTATATTTAAAAAAAAAAAAACAAATGTCACAGGATATTAAGGAAAACAAAACAATGAACAAGATACATATGCACCAAGTCCATGTATTTAAGCACCCAGAATTCCTCCACATCAAATCAAAATCACATATTTGTTATAGTGTGCCTAAATATATGATCCATTTGGAACCAATTTTGAAAGACATCTTTTCATGAAAGCTATTCTAAAAAAGCTATTTTTAGATTAGTTTTTTCATAAAAGTCATTTTATTTATATTTATTGTATAAAACTCAAAATCTGCAATCGAAAGTTAAAATTT
Organism: Acorus gramineus; assembly: GCA_030737835.1. Lineage (NCBI taxonomy): Eukaryota > Viridiplantae > Streptophyta > Magnoliopsida > Acorales > Acoraceae > Acorus > Acorus gramineus. The sequence continues at coordinate 15,085,421 of CM060847.1, read as the reverse complement.
AATTAAAAAAACCCTTTAAAATCGAATACAAACAAAATCAAATTGACAAAAAAAATGTTGAAAATCAAATACAAACAAAATCAATTTGACAAAAAAATGTTGAAAATCAAATACAAACAAAATCAATTTGACAATTAGAATTGATTCCAAGATAAGCACAAAAGACCGAACACAGTAATAGAATCAAACAATGGAAACTAAAGAGACACAATGACAAAAAATTCTTATCAAATTATCTAATTCAGATAGTAACTGTGAAGAACTGTGAATCCAAACCTGATTGGCGAACCCAACGCCAACGCCGAGCAACATCCGGCCGATGATGAGCATCGCGACGTTCTCCGCGAAACCATTGATGGCCGCACCGGCAAAGAAGATCATCCCCCCTGTGAGCATGGACGCCCTCCGTCCGAGCTTCCTCGTGACCGAGGAAGCAAAGAAGGAGGCGATGAGCGCCGCCAGATACAGAGACGAAGTGAACATTGTTAATGTGACGCTGTCAAACTTGCAGTACTGGTTTTTTGTGCTCATCCTCTTCTGCTGGCGATACACAGAAGGGAAGAACTTCAATAGGAATGGCTCCATTGAAGTCACCCCACCTGAAATTCCAGATTCAGATCCAATCAATCATTCTTCATTACTAATCAGATATACTAATCACAAACACCCATTTCCAATGAAAAATCCAAAACCCATTGTTTCAAATCTGTTGATTCATACCCAATTGAGATTCCTAATAATTTCTTCTCTGAAAAACAACCCAATTGTCGATTCAGACATTACAAAAAAGACCCACTCACAAAAACTACTCATTTCTTCTGTTCAAAATCCCATTTTTTTTTTTTCAACCAATTTTAAGTTCCCAATCAGAAATGCTAATCATAAACACCCATTTCAAATGAAAAATCAAAAACCAATTGTTTCAATAAGGACCCATTCTCTCAAAAACAACCCAATTGTCGATTCATACATTACACAAAGGACCCACTCACAAAAACTAATCATTTCATCTGTTCAATCATTAAAAAGGATCCAAAAGGCCAAAAAACATCAAAACCCATATAAAATTTTGATCTGTAGAGGACACTTGCCTGAGATACCGATGTCATAGCCGAAGATGAGACCTCCGGTGGCGGCCAGGAGGCAAGTGAGGAAGACATAGGGGGTGAGCTTCCCTGGATAATCTGTAGCTCCACCATTCACTATTACAACTCCTCCTGCCATTTTTTTGGGGGTTTTGAAATCACAATGAGAGCTTCTGACAGAGGGACCTTTTGTGAGTACTTATAGGGAGAGAGAGAGAGAGAGAGTGAACCGTTTCTGTTAAAAGAAATGCTTAATTAGACAAAATCAAAAAATTATTTTTATCCTTTTCTGGATAAGATAAGAGCATGAGTTAATATTTATTTTGATTTATATACCTTTGAATGAGTCTTTAATGGTGGTTTTTTTCAAAAAAAAAAAAAATGGGTTTGAATTAAATTTTAACAGGACCCGTATTTTTTGGGGTTTACTTTTTCTATTTTGGGAGATGTGATATTCACATGATTCGGAATTTTCGGAATGGATATGGTTTGATGTCACCATTACATTGGGTTTGGGTTCACAAAATTGTAATCTTTTTTCAAAATTGATATTTCTTTTGAAATATCTCAATTTTTTTTTTTTTAACAGATCAACTACCTTGACAAATAATTATATGCAAGTAGTGATTTATAAATATTACATTTGTCTTTATATTAAATATGATTTAAATATTGAGATTTATTTTGTTTATTGTTTTGTTTAAATAAAATATCATTTTTAATTAATATAAAATAGAAACAAAAATAAATAACAAGAGGGAAACAAAAAAAAGAATGAAATGAAAAATTATTTAAAATTTGATATCAAAAAATTAATTTCAATTACATATAAGATGAAGGGTAAATTAGGGTTACATTTTCAATAAAACCAAAAAACTAGATAATAGAATTAAAAATACAAATGAGAGCACACGGTGAGTTTTCAAAAAAAAATTGAGTGTTAATTTCAAAATCACCCAATTTTTCTATATATATGAGTTATTTAATTAAACTCACAACGTTCAAAAGTTAGATGTCAAGTGTTAGTATCATATTAGAGCCTGATGAGTGAGACCCATACCCCCAATCAATGCAGTCTAACTAATACTAAGACCAATCTCATAGTAAAATGCATCCTCTTGTTTTCTGAATTAAAATAAAATAAACATAGACTCCATTTTCAATTGTTCTAAGTTTGAAAACAAGATCAAGTTGACTAACACAGCAGGGTTCAGGAGGAAACCCAAGCTGGTTAAGTTGTCAAGTGCAAGTGGGAATGTTATTTTATTTTATTGTTATTCTATATGTATATATCCCCTTCAAACTTCATCTAATCACATGGAATTCTAAGTCCACAATTTTTTTTTTTGTCATTTGTGAAGATTTCACCAGTTCAAGCCAGTCATTGGAGCATTTTCAACTGATCATAAATGCAGTTTGTATTTCTGACTTCAAAGAGGTGGGAATACTGGAGAGGGCAGACACTGAATCTTCTGCTTTTTTTTTTTTTGGTCCACAAAAGAGTGAGCTACATATGTCCATCTTTAGAGGCTAAACAAAAGAAGTCATGGTTGTTCTTTTTTTATTTGTATTGCTCACTATCTAGAGATTGACATAAAAAAAGATAAATGAAAAGATTGTGTATTTGTGTGGTGATCATATTGGGGACCTCTTCACTCACCCCACCATTTAAGTAGTTTTCATAAAGGTTTGTGAAATGTGTATGAGGGGATCACCTGAATTGGTAATTCATTTATTTTTTTAATGTTTTTTTTTTTTGAGTTAATGGCCATATTTATGTAACAGTAGCGCAATGAAATAAGAACACGTTTTCTTCCTTAAAATATTAGGCGAATTGCTCAAATATCCCTTAACCAAGGGTCTAATTTTTTTTCTATCCCTAGACTTTTTTTTTTTATTTATCCCTGAAATCTGATTCTATTTTTTTTTGTCTCTGACCTGTGTCACCTCTTTTTTTATATACCTAAACTACTCCCATCTATAAATTGGTATTATACTTCTATAATTGATTGTTACATTTCTGTAAGTCGTCAATACATTTCTGTAATTTATATGTCCTTAGTTTAGTTTCTATATATAATATTACATATCTGTTATGTAAATTATTTTTTTTTAATTTCTGTTGTAATTGTTATAAGGATGATATATGATATTATATTTTATGTTTTTGTCAATAGTAGTGTATGCTATTGAGCATTACATTGGTAGTTTTTGTTGTAATTGTTATGTTAATGATAATTTCTGTTATAATTGGGTAATACATTGATAGTTGTTATGTTGTAGTTGTTACATTGGTATACATTATGTAATTATGTAGTTTCTGTTGCATTGTTGTTATGTTAATGATTCATATAAATAATTTATTACATTCTGTAATTGGTTATAAAGTTTATGTAATGGGTCATTTATATATATGTACATTGATATTAAATTACTGTAATAAGTTATTACATTTCTGTAAAATTATATGTCATTAAGTTAATTACATTGATACTTATTGTAATTGGTCATTTAATGTTTTAGTTTATGTAATTGATGGATCAAGAAATACTTCTACAAAAATATTACAGTTGTTCATATATTTTCAGTTCGGATTCATGCTATTACTAATTTTGTTTATATTGCTAAATTAAAATTTATTTAAGTGTTTGACTGGTTGTTGTATTTTTTATATAGCTTGGATAATGCGTTCTTCGTTATGAAGTACGTTGAATGTCTAGTTCAATGGTCTTTCAGTGGGTTTCATTTCACCCAAGAGGATATCAAGAGGATTAAGGGTAAGACAACAACTGGTTTTATTAGGATATGAAGAAAACGTTGTAATTCAAACAATTGATGTATCTATTTTAACGAAAATTGTCTACATTAATATTTGTTGTAAATAACTATTAAATATTTATAACTACGTGTATGTTTTTGTATGTATCATATTATATTTTTGTATTTCTGTAACTGTCTGTAAGGGGTAGTTCAGGTTTTATGAAAAATCAAAGGAAAAAAAAGGATTTTTAGTTTTAAGTCCCTGTAAATATGCCTATTTAGTGATTGATCCATCACTTCTTCATATATTTTTTTTAGTCCCCTTATTCAACCACCTATTTGGTTTTTAGTCCCTCCGTCAAATCGTCCGTCTATACACCGTTAATTTATGAAATATGATTTTATTTTTAAGTCCCTGTAAACTATGTTATTTAGTGATCAGTCCCTGTAAAATATGAAGAAGGGAGGGACTAGTCACTAAATAACATAGTTTACAGGAGCTTAAAAATAAATCACATTTCACAAATTAACGGTGTATGGACGGACGTTTGACGGAGGGACTAAAAACCAAATAGGCGGTTGAATATGGAGACTTGAAAAGAAATATGAAGAATGAAGGGATTGATCCCTAAATAAGTATGTTTACAAGGACTTAAAAATAAAAATCCCCCAAAAAAATAGGACCAAAATTCTTAATAATAAAAAGAGGGCGAATTATTAAAATTTGCTATAAACTAAAGGATCCTCAAATATCAATTCAAATTCCAATAATAAAGGGAGATTATTGTGAGTCTACATAACGAAATTTATCCAAAATAGTAATATCCTATAAATATTGAATTTTTTAAAAATTGATTTTTGAAAAGTGAATTGAATGAATTTTTTAATATTGAGTTGATGGTTTAACATGTTGTATTGTGACATGTTGGTCGAGTTATCTAAATAGATGTATCATTATTATCATTTCAACTCATGATCAACGGGCTATGATCCTTTGAAATTTAGACTTTCAAAATAATTTGTCCAACCCTGTGTTTAGCCCTATTTGTGGTCATCACTTATTTATTTTTTAAAAAAATATGCACTCAGTTGATTAAAATATATACTATTATAAAATGTGAAATACACATTATGATACACTAGTCATTTTTTTTAAAAAAAAGTGAATTTTTTTAAATTATATTGCTATATTGTAGTTTGCATTGCACTATTCACATTGTATAAATAATTGGAAGGTCACTTTTAGATTGCATATAGAACTTTAAAATAGACTGAGTGTATATTTTTCATGAATCATTTCAATATGTTTTCTTTTAATTTTTTTGGCCCACAAATCCTGTGCATCCTCCGTAATATGTGTTAAACCTCCTATGGATCATGTTTTTTTTGCTTGATAAATTTCAAAGGATCATAGCCATTGATCATGAGTTGAAATGATAATAATGATACATCTATTTGGGCAACTCGACCAACATGTCACAATAGTCAACAATAATAGCAATGTATCATGTTAATTGATAGTTGAAATCGAATTGACATTTTGAGTGCTAGGTCACACCACAAAAATTAATTTTTGAAAAGCTTTATATACACATTGGATTAATTACATTATATATATCAGACAGGATCACTGACGGACGCCCGCACAGTTTAAATTGTGGGCGTGCCGCACCGCGGCACCACTACTTGCTAGCCGAGTGGTTGAGCTGCACCTCATCTGTGTTATTATCCCGGGTTTCAATCCCGGTGTCCACCCTTGTGGGAGTATTGCCCTAGTGGGCCTGTTGCTATGTGCATTGAGCTCAGTTCTGTTATGTATGCCGCTTGTCATCCTTTTTATTATAAAAAAAAAAAAAATTGTGGGCGTGCGATTGGACGGTCCAAAAAAAGATCAAAAACCAAAATTTTGGGCACCCATGAGGTTGTTACCCCTCTCTATCTCCTCTCCTCTTCTCTCCCAAACGAAAACACCTGTCAGACCCTTTGTGACCCCCCTTGACCACCGTGACCCTCCGGCGACCATCGGTGACCACCTACAGACCAGATCATTGATGGACACCTACAAAGTTTGAATTGTGGGCGTCCATCCTGATCGTTTGATCGGATGGTCCAAAAGAAAACAATTGTTTTTTTGAACAATTGGAACTAGGTATGTAAAAAATTAAAAATTAATATATAAAAAAAATCCAATTTAAATTGTCCAAAAACGCTTCACATAAGGGGAAGAGAAACAGAAGTATCAACCATGACACTTCATGTGATTAGGAATATGAACTTTAATTGAGTATGTAATTGTCTAATGAAATATATATTACATCAAAAAGAAAAAAGACGTAAATATTCAAATTGATTATTTTAGGATACACTCCATTAATGGTGTGAGTATATACTATATTAGATATTTCATATACCAAATTTGGATTGCATAAATGACTACAATATTTAGAAAATATAGTCATGGATCAAAAATTTAAAAAATGAAGACACAAACCACAAAGAAGAGATATACGTGGTTTAACAATGTTATGTTGCATACGTACATGGAGAGAGAACATACAATTTTTATTAACTTCTGTAATATAGACTTACGTAATAGGGTTATAAATCTGATTCTCCCTCTCAAGTTCTAGAGTGACCTCTCAATTGTATGAGAAAAACTAACTCATAAAATGAGTATATATAGCTCAATACATAACCCTAATGTTCTCACACAAAATAGCTTGACCCCTTTTCTCTCAGTCTTAAAGACAAACTATAATCAACTGTGATAAAACTTTGCTGCTGCAATTCTTTTTGAATAATTCAAAACTAAAATGTAAGATATAAACCCAACAAACTTGGAATGATTTTGGTGTATCAGGATTCTTTGGATTATGCATCATGGGAGGAATTTTGTTGATTTGTTGGATGTGGTGGGTATGCAGAGGTAGTATTTTTTTTTACTTAATTGTTGCCAATAGACTATGTTAGAACTTAGAAGTGTATTCTTTTTCGTGGTAAAAGGCATTGTACATCGTGCCAAGGTAAAATGTTTGCTTGTAATTTTTTATTTATTTAGTGTCGATGAATGAAATAGTTTGATAAATTTTTTTAGAAAAACTTAGGTTTCAGTGAAAACAGTTAACTATGTCCGTTTAAATTCACACTCATGTTTTAAAAAATTAGGATTAAGAATACTGAAGTATAAGAATGTGTTAATATTTGTTAACCACTAAAAACACATTGATGGATTCATAGAGGTATTCATCTTCGCTGATGAGTCTTAATCCTGGTGATACGATAAAATTTCATCAATGCAATAAAATAATTAAAGAATTAATTACTCGCCAAAAAAGTTGTCAACAACATCTAATAAAAAAAAATTAATTTTATTGGATGATGATAAGTCTAATCTAAAATTCCATTTGTAGCGGGAAAAATTGAAAAAGATACATCCAGCCTTCATTGCAGTCTCAATTACAGTTCACACTGGATTTTTTTTTTTTAAAGCATACATTGTCCCTTTGAAGTGCATGCTATTATATAAAATGATGTATATACTGAGATAGAATAATATTATTCTTTTGAGTTGAAAAATGAAAAAAACATTGTGTTATACATTATGATAACGCAGTATACAGTGTGTTAAAATAGTGTATCGAGCTACAGACGGAGCTGCAAAACGGGATGAGTGTATCAGCCGGAGAAAAATGCTCTCTTAAATCCTAAGACAAGTGTCTGACTAGGGGCGAATTGAAGGCCCTATAATGGGCTCCTCACTACATAAATGTCATCTAACTTTACAACCCGTATTGGCCAGACAATTTCACCATAATATTATTAAGGCCTATTAAACAGAAAAGAGCATTGATACACTCAGTCCGCTTTGTAGTACATTTTACAATCTTATATATTATGATAGCATAATGTACGAGGTCCTATTATAGTGTGTGAAATTAAAAAAAAATTATTTAAAAAAAAAATGCACTATTATATTGACTATTCGATCGATGTTGAGAACTATCAAACGAATGATTATGAATGATATGTAATTTTTAGTATTTTAGTTTTATTTGTTAGGTTAATCATATCCTTTATGAATAATTAGGATTAATTAATATTTATGTATATTTCAAATGTGTTTTTCTGTTTTGGATGTTATGATATAGTTTGTTATGATTTAGATAGTTCAGATTATTTTTGTGGTCTATTTAAAGAGAAGCCCATGTAACTCTCAAAACAACCTTCTTATCAATAAAATTATTTTATTCAAAGTTTATTCTCTTTTCTTGATGGACTCAAGGAACCATACGTGGATTTATATGTATTTTATATCTGTTAATCCTCGTGGATTCAAAGAGACTATGAATTCATAGTTATTTTATCTCTGCGGAGATGAAGTTTCATCTATTCTAGTAATCTTTATGGATTCAATGAGCCATACGTGGATTCGTAGGAACATTATTTCAGAGGAGGTATCGTCTTCGTCTCACTGTTTAACTTTCGCGCTACTCCAACTGCGTCAATGTTTAAATATATATTTTATTTTATATAATAATATAAAATATATAATTTTTTAAAAATAAAAAACAATAAAGACTATAAATAGGGCTACACAAAGGCCGGGCGTATCATTTTTCAACATACATAAAAAATGTCATGTGAGCTTGTTATTTAATTTTTTATTCCCACACACTAACATATTACGTGCAATGTTATCAAATTATACTACACATAAAAATCGGATGTAAGTGAAAACAATAACCCCTTTGAAATTTTAATCACATGATCTCATTTTTTTTTTACTAACACTCGACCACAATCCTAATAATCAAAATCAAATCCACCCATCCCAAAAAATGAATAAGCCATGACAGCCCCACCATATAATGTCCATATCAATTAAATTTAAACCGCACAATTTTACAAGGATTCCCTGAATCCAAAAACATAAAAGAAGAGAGAGGTAAGAGATTACTTTTTCAATAGATATTTTGCTGGTACCTACCAATACAAGTTGCACTTGTGCACAATTCACAAACCAATAATTTTATACTCATATAAGAAAGTTAAGAAACTCAGACCCCCACACCCACCAATCCAAAATTCAAGAAAGAGAAAGAAAGAGATGGATCTGTATCCAATCCATCCATGGCCCTTCTTCCTCCCCCACCCCTTCTTCATCAACCCCAACATCCAAACAATCCCACAAAACCATGTCAACTGGTCTGAAACTCCTGAATTCCACATCTACACTGCAGACCTCCCAGGTCTGTTTCATCTCTCAATTTCAGATTTTGATTTTTACATTTTTTTTTTTAAATCAACAAAACAATTTTTAGTGTTGCGTGAGTAACGGCGGCGGCGGGTGTTTTTTTTTTTATATATATATAGTGGGATAGAATCCTATTCTACTACCTTTGTTTGAAACGGGAATAGAATTTATTCTTATGTATACATTTATCTAAACATAAATGAGTATAAAGAAAGATAAAGTAATTTTATGTTTGGTTGTGTTTTGAATTATTCTCGTTGATAAACATAAGAATAAATGTTTTGTTGTTTGGGTAAAATGTGAATAAAGTATGGATAATGATTTATAAAAGGTGAAAAAATAATGATAGTTGATTTGATATGTGATTTATAAGAGGTGATGACAGTTGATTTGACAGTGGACCCACATATTATTTGAGTGGAATAACCTATGATAACTTTAATTCCAGGGTTAGTTATAATCCATGTATCATTTTATACCAGTTTATTCTGGCATACTTTATCAGGAGTTTTTTGGGTTTTCAAACACCATTTATCCTTTATCCAGGATTATCCGGGGTTATCTGAGGACTTATTTCCAAAACAAACGGGGGATAATTAATGTTGGATGGGGGGAGATCTCTTTTTCTTTTAATAGATATGTCCACAATTTATCTGAATAAAAATCAACAAAACAACTCTATTGAAAAAAAAAGCTGATTGAGAATAATTTTTTATATAATCAATTTAAGATTACTTTTTTTTAGGTGCAAGGAAGGAAGAGATCAGGGTGGAAGTGGAGGACTCGCGTTACATCATAATACGTACCGACCCCGAAGAGACTCCAGAGCGGGCCGAGACCGGGCCGAGGAGGTTCAAGAGGAAGTTTCGACTGCCCGAGAGGGTGGACGTGGAGGGGATCACCGCCTCTTATAAGGACGGTGTGTTGACCGTGTCCGTTCCGAGGCTGTTCGTCGGGCCGAGGAGGTTCACGATCGATCCTTCAAACTTGCCCGAACGTCGAGATCTGCCCGCCCGGGCCGCCTGAATTTATTTATTTGAATATTAGTACACGAAGATTTGATCATTTGACCTCCTTTGTAGAGAGAAGTAAAAAAAGAAGATTGAATGTGTGGTGTGCAAGATTTTCAGTATTACCTGATAAGCATGTCAGGTGTCTGAAAATATATCTGCCTTTATCAGTGTATTTGATATTTGAATATGACATTTATTATAAAATTATTTATGTTTTAATATTTTTTTTTTTTTTGATGCATTGGCCTTTAACAGGGCATTCCATAATATACTATTAATGAAAGGAGTACATATAAGAGGGAAGGACCCTCTCTCTCAAAATTTTATACAATTCTTAACTACATTTAGTTTTCTCAAACAACATACGTCTCGCGTCATTTGCCTCACCACCTGGGCTAATAGTTCTGCTAAGAAAAATTATATATATTTATATTATATATTGTTAATATTGTTACATGATTAATCACAATAGTAAAGATTTAAATAACTAATTCCTTTACCCCTCGTATGGGGGGTGTCATTGAATTATTTGCTTCTGATAGTTATACTAGGATAGATAAGTAATTTTTTGTTTGGTTTCATTTTTTGTTATTCTCATTAAAAAAACGTAATAATGATTTTTTTGTTGTTTGGTTCATCTTGGATAAAGTGATGATAAATGGTTGATAAGGGATCAATAAAAGTTTATGACTTTTTAAATGACAACTATACCCCTGGGAATAGCATGAGAAATGTATGGTTGATTTGATAGATGTGACAGTTTTTGAAATCTGTGTGAAGCTATTAGGTGAGATAATTTTTTTAAAAAGACAGAGAATGGTACGTTTATCCATTGACCATTGGCATAGATAAGGTCTGATAAGCAATTCCAACATTTTTTTAGAATAGTTATCAGGCTTTATCCTAGCTTATCCAGACATAACTTATGTCTATCAAGGTTTATTCTGTCAAAACAAACAACTTTTTTTACTATTCTTCTGTATTCTTTTTTATTCTTATTCTGGATTTATTTCTCTAACCATACATAGGGTTAATGTATGACATTACAAGAGAGAGAAACCTTGCAATATAGATTTTAATTGTTGTCTATTAATTACCTCAGAAATATTTTAAATCCAAAGAGATCCAAATGATTTAGAATGAGATATGAATATCAAAGTATACAATCCACATTTGATACAACTTTACTACTAGTGTCAATTCGGCAAAGATGAATATTCACAATTCAGCATTGTATAAGGTCTAAGTTTTGAGAAATAAATTTTCAAAAAAGCTGAATACATCACATACAAAATCAACATTATCAAATTCATGAATGATGTTATAACATCGAAACATTACTAAGAATTTTCAATGATGGTTACAATATTCCAATATACACAACCAGCAAAATCGACAATAAAAAAATACAAAGCACAACAAAACTTTAATTATGTTGCACAAGTAAAATATGCATCATGCAACCAATACATAATTAATCCATTTGATACTTGAATCATTGAACAAGACATCCATTGTTAATGAGACATGAATTACAGGAGAATTACACATTTTAACAAAAAGTTTGCATTTAATACATGAATTAATCAACAAAGCAAAGTATCCGTTAACAAGGATTTCAAAATGCCAAAGTTAGCAGAAACTGAGAGAATCAACAGAAAAAGCAAAAACTGGTGGAAGACACTGCCTTTCTTTCTTTTTTCTCTTCATAGGCATAACTACTATGATATAAGTATGTTTTGGTTACATTTTTTTTTTTTGGAGCCTCAACAACATACACTGCAGAAACACCACACACATTATTTGGTGCATACACTTAAGCTCTATGAGCCTTTGGAGCACCAGACACACTTTCTGAGAAAAATGAAACACATCTTCACAAGCTTGCGCTTAACAGACACACACACACACATCAAGTAAGAAACACTGCTGATTCACACTCACTCGACACAAAATACATAGAGGGGGGCATATATTTTTGGTCCATGGCTTTCTGGTTCCGAAGCAGATGTTTTCATGAAAGGCCTCACATGCCTTCTTGTTCACAAAGATCTAGCAATGCCATTGTCTGAAAAAAAGGGGGGAGATAATTGTTTTCATCAGCTATGCATGGCGGATTAACTAAACAAGCACATAAATAATACAAAATACAAACACCCCTAAAATTTTGTAGTGTCAATTGGTCAGGCATGCAAATATGCAATCAACTGATGGGATAAAAAGATCGATGAATATATAATTGTGAGGTACATGGTAACCACATCCCTGATTTATAATAATGGCATATTATTAATGTTCATTTACCTTTTTTTAGTCACCACACAGAGGAAAGATAGCTTTACTAGAAACTTGATTGTTCTCGGCATATGAGTGCAAGCACATGCAAATCATTACATAAAATGTGAATTCACTGCAATCTACATGCTTAATTGGACTGTCTATACATCCACATTTCAGGAAATATAACAATCGGATACTGACCTTCAAATACATACAATCGATAAGAAACTTTTTTATTTATTAAGTAATTACAACAGTATATTTGAGAGTTATTATATAAATAACAACTAGTTAAGTAACATTCTTGCTCAGTCCCTAATCAAGCAATTGAGTATGTTTGGTTTTCTCCTCCAATGAAGTGGACCTTTCCACGATGAAAATATATCTACTGATGTCAAATTTTGCCACAACATACAGCTATACACATGAATCAAACTTAATAAATTAAAATAAAATAAGACAGATGGAAGCGTTGTACAAACATTATTAAAAAAACATACAAGAAACATGTATTACCTCTGGTACAGAGAGTTCAAGACGAAACTTGGGACCATCATAGTGATGGAGAACTGGCCTAAAAGCATCCTCTTCTAAGGCCTTGCAGAGCTTCCTAACACGGATCCTTACCTAATGTTTTAAGATCAAACTCCGGTAATGAGAAACATATCACCGGATATTTATAGCAAGTAAGATTTTTCATAAGCCACGTAAACTCAATTACCTGTGCAGGAAAGCGTGACTCCCCTTTACACTTCTTGTCCTCCCAGGCAGTTGGATCAATGTTAGAGCCCCCAAAACTGGTCGCCTGTTGGGCAATTACGTGGAGGGAAAGGATAATGAGGCAACCAGTAACAAGAACTCAGAAGAGGATATTATACAGAATTCCAAACAGATTACAAATGCTTCATCTCAAATGGTACAATTCTAATTTCTAACTTAATTAGATATACAAAAATGGCACACCATTGATCACTAAAGCCATGTCTGTCATGACTGTCAATCAAAAGATATATAACGATAGCCAGTAGGAAGATACATGTTCAATTTTATTTAAATAGTGTGACAATAAAATATTATTGTGTGCAAGTCAATGAATCAGGCCTTGTGTTATCAGTGCATTGAATCCGTGTAAATGCAAAATATGCAAAATAGTTAAAAAGTAAGTGAATCACCCATGTGTTACTTGACGCCCCATATCATATGTCCATGTTAAATAGCTAAGAACCTTCCATAGAGCATGCATGCTACCCAAATGCCACAGATAACTACATAACAATAGAACATGAGATGACCAACAACCCTCATCAAATACTTTCTTTCTTTCTTTTTTTATTAAACGAAAGCCTCATCCTATACATAAAGTTAGTAAGTCATTTAAGTTTTACCATGAATTCCGTCTACAAATGACTCAAAACCTTCAAGAGAGATCCCCTCCGCTCAGTTTGCACAACAAATTTGGGCATCCCACTCACACTTGAGGTTCATTATTTCATGTGGTTGCTATCTTTGGACAAACTCTTCACACAAGCTAATAGTGCAAGATGGGCAAAATGATGGAAATTAAACATGATGTGAGTTTTGTGGATTAGAAAAGGAGACACATGATCATCTCTTCTTTGAATGCCATCATAGTGCAAGAGTTTGTGTGAAAGTGAGATTCTTGGATCTCTTTGTACCTTCACTATGGTTGGAAACAATGCTAAAATTCCTTTGAAGAAGGGTTAACAAATACATTATGGCCTGAGAAGAAGTGAAAGATATATCCAGCCTTACAGATAGAACTATATGGTGAGAAACTTCAAAAGATACAGAACAAAACATTTAAGACCAGTCAATATTAAGATTCATAATAGTTACATTCCATTTTTAGAATTCTGCATCAATGTATTGTGTCAAAGTCAATGAACCAAAACTGAGATGCCCTTTAACCAGGGCACCCATTTACTGCTACAGTACAGTTATAACCGCCTTTACTCCATCCATGTACTGCTAAATGCTGTATTTTTAAATATAAAAAAGATGTTATAAACTTCAATTTATTGTGCTTATGGCTAGTCAAGTAGCCTATAAACAAATTTTCAGAAAAATATCAAAATAACCCAATAATCAAGTATTTCAAACATGCAATGAATCTAACCATTTGCCAACAGAAAACACAGGAAATCAATTACTGGAAGGCCTTTGCTTATCTTCAAAATTGTCAATATTGTTAGATAGATAACCACCATTGAGGATAACCCAAAATCATGCAATCAGCATCAGATATACATCACTTTAACATAACACTAGTTCGGTGAAGTAAAAAAAGTTTTTATTTAAAACACTTGGAATGTTTCCTATTGTATAAAAATAGCTTTACAAACATTATAGTTCACTTTATATGAGAACATGCATGCATCGAACCTGACAATCACATTAAACATCAGCATGTAAATTTTCCATTCATGCGCATCCATTAGTCATGCCCTGGTAAGACACGATCAACCAACAAGTACAGCTCTGAGAACAAACCTCAAATATTCCATGCAGTTGGTGAGTGGTGTAGTTGTAGAGAAACAGAGGTAGCCCAGGTGTTATTGCCCGAACGGAATCACGGTATCTTGGTGGTAGGCCTGCAGAATGAGATTTAAATATGATTTCAACACATCAAGTGACCTTATAGGATGGTATCTGAAATTTTGCAACAGAAAAGAATGCAGAAATGGTGAAGTTTAAGAAGAAGCAAGGACACAGAATTCTGAATGCGAAAGCAAAGTATACCAAACAGCTGGCGCTTGAGATCTTCCTGCATAGTGTCATTGTTGCACACAAATATGTAACCTCCAAGCACCTCATTCCTCGGGAGCATCTCTGTAGAAGGCAAGGTCTTGAAGCGTTTGTCAATGGCAACATTGTTGTTGTTGTTGTTACCATTGTTACCGGTGCCATTGTTATTGGCCTCCTTGTTAACATTACTATTAATGACCTTGCCTTTCCCAATGCTCATGTTATAGCTGTTCATGCTATTTAGGTTATTCTTTGGATACACCACATTCATATTGTACAACCCATTGCGAAGAGACGCCTTGCCCGCGGTCTCATTCATCTTCATGTCAAAGTTCATCATACGGAAATTGAGGCTCTCATATTTGTTGTCCTCCTGAACCCAATTCTTCTCTTTCAGTTTGGTTTCAGTGGGAGATCTTGAGATATCAAGGTTGTTCAGCCTTTCCCCTTTCATCTTGGTCTGCTCTGTCAGTTTAGAGGTGACAAACTGCCATGGGTCCTCCGCAACCCTCAGCTGACTCCGCAGATCGTCCCCAAGCCATAAGTCTTCCATATGTTCCAAAGCTCTATAGACAGAAAAAATAAAATGTTAATGTATGACAGAAGATACATTTCTAGGCTTCCAGCTACATTTTCTCAACAATCTTCAACAGATGAGCAAGTATATCTTACATATAAAATTAAAAGCATTGGATGGAATCACGAAAAACACGTTAGAGAATAACAAATGGGTTATCAGTAGAAACATATTCTGTAAAGCCAATCCAACATTTTGTCAAACAATATAGCCAAAAAAAATGAAACCTACAAATAGTTGCAAAATCAAACAAAAACCATTGATCTATCAAACAAACAACTTTCACATACCCCCCCCCCCCCAATTTGCCCGTGATTACCACCTATCAATTCGATTTTTTCAATACCCTTTCGCATCCAAATATCCGATTTGCTGCATTTCTAATCTCTCAATAGAAGAAAAGAAAACACCTTTTCAACCAAAAAATTCCAAATTAACACAAAAAAAACTCAACTTTTTAATCTTTCACAATAAGAGAGACATTTATGTGGGTAATGGCGGGGGTTCCTTAAAAACCTTCTATAATCGCCCTTTGCACACACAAAAAAAATCACATTTTTAACCAAAAAAAAAAAAAACCACAACAAAAAAGAAATTTTAGTTTTCGATCTGTGAATAGCATCAAAAACCCAAATCGGAACGAAAAAATAAATGTAAAATGAAGGAACGAAAGAGGGTGATTTGAAACTTACCAGTACTGCTGAGAAGCTCAAACTGGGAACCAGAGAGGGGTTTCCAATGGCGTAGATGTGCCCGGATCTGGATCGGAAAACCCTAGTTTTTGAGGATCCAAAGAGAAACCTTTATTTTATTTTATTTATTTTATTTTAATTTTTTTTTTTTATCAGTCTCCGATTCACAGACAGACAAAATTGGTGGGTGGGACGGAAGCATTTTCCCTTCCTTTTATGTTCGGCGGCCAGTTAATGACCCTTGATATGGGAAAAACTACGGTTTTGCCACTCAGTTCTTACATCATATGAAATCTCAAAGCCTTGGTTTAGAAACACAGTTTCAAAAGCAGCTTTGAGTTTTATACATGATTTTTTTTTTTTATGTAATCATGAGGATTATTTTTTTAATTAATCAAAGAATTACATTTACTGTTGATAACAGAAACTATTTTTGTAAAATAATGATAGTTTTCAAGGCATATTTTTTGTTGTAATCATGAAGACAGCTTTTCAATTAAGTGAGTTTGTTTGATTATCTGTTTAGAGCTTTTAGTATTTAAAGAAGCTTAAATGGGTTGCCCAAAAAAAGGTAAGGAATATGATGTAACAGGGTTAATAGGCAATAAAATATGTTTGTTTATAGGGATTATTAATTTTAGATCCCCGTAAACATTCTTATTTAGGGATCGATCATTCCCTTTTTCATTTTTTTTAAGTCTCTAATATCAACTGCCTATTCCATTTTCAGTTCTTCAGTCAAACGCTTGTTCATACACTGTTAATTTGTGAAATGTGATTTTATTTTTAAGTGCATGTAAACTAAGTTTTAGTTATAAGCCCCTTCATTTTTCATATTTCATTTTAAGTCTCTAACTTCAAATATTTTTTTTCTTATTAATCATTTAACAAAATGTCTATATAATTTTATAAGTATTTTGATATTTGAAACTTGTATATAAAATGTTGGATGAAATATTTAAACTAAAATTGCAATTGCATTATTAAGTGTTTAGTGATAATTTCACTATTATTCAACATTGCATATGTCCACCTAATCCAATGTTGCTATTGGATTATAGTTTTAGCTGTCTAATTAGGATTGATTATATATAAACAAAAGAAGAATGATTACATAAACAAATTTTGATAATTTTTTCATTATTAAATTTTGATTTAACTGAATTTTTTTTGTTGAAAATTGTGAAATATTAAATTAGATATTTTGAGTGTGTTTAGAATTTGAAATTTAAAAATTTAGATTCCATTAAAAAATTTGTATGTGGTTAATGAAAAATTTATTTTGCATGGTTCTAAACTTTTATTTATTTAAAGATTACTGATTTATGGGAATCTAACATATTGTAATACATTGTAATACTTACAAAATCATTCAGACATTTTGTCTAGGGACTAATAAAAAAAATGCGTTTGAAGTTGGGGACTTAAAATGAAATATGAAGAAGGGAGAGACTGATTAATAAATAATATAGTTTATATTGACTCAAAATTAAAATCACATTTCACGAACTAACGGCATCTGAACAGAAGTTTGACGGAGGGACTAATAACGAAATAGGAAGTTGAAGTTGGGGACTTAAAAAGAAATATGAAAACGAGAGGGATCGATCTCTAAATAGACATATTTACAAGGACTTAAAACTAAAAAACCCTTGTTTATAATGAATAAATGGGTTCATCTATTATAAAATATGTGAGAATAAGTTGATATTAATATCCTAGGTCTCATTAAAATTGTGATATTTCACTCTATTTATCTGATATAAAGGGGGGTTCACATGTCATCACATCAGGAATCACATGTCAAATCAATTTTTTAGATTTTTATAACATCTTATTCACTTTACATCCACAACTTATCTATGATCCATCAAATACCAAAAAAATAATTATTATATTTTTCAACAAAAATAATTAAAAACATAACCACACATAAAATTGATTTAATTTAGAAGGTACATAAAGACCTAATTTTTAATCAAACACAGTGGTGAAGTTTTTAATCAAGATATTAGAACCAATTTTATTTTTAATTTTGTTTCTCCCAAAAGAATAAATCTTTATTTAGGAGTTACATAAATCCACACTACAGTTAGGATAAAAATAGATTTAAAAATAAAACTAGTTATATAATTAAAAAGGCATCAGCATATTAATTAAATTCTATAAAGTAGTTGATTTGTCCAAGTTTGGGCAAGCATTAAGCATACATTATGAAAAACACTTTAATTTTCATTAATAAAAAACTGTTGGGAGCTTGTGAACATGAACAGCCACCTGTTTATCAAGAGCTGGTAGTCATATGGCTGGATTGTGGAAGGCGAAATATATATTAATTTTGATCAAGTCTGTGGGACCAAATCATTCTAAGAATATGTGGTAAAATGTGACACAATTTTATGTAACTAATACAACACATCAGATGTCATCCAACAGTTTTAAAAAGTTTATATGATTTGAAGAAATGAAAGTGTGTGTTATATGATTTGAAAATTTGGAAGATTTGTGTTTAAATGGGGAGTTTTTGAAGAGATTAACCATACAAATTGGTAATGTTAGCAATGAATGTTTGATTTATAAAGAATATATGGTCAATTTGACATTCATTCTTGTTTAAAATCTATTTATTATTGGATATCCAAGATAAAATTTAGGGCCAATTACACAAATAACCCTACAGTTCAACCTCAATATTTTCTGTGCCCTCACATTTAAAAAAAAAAAAAATTGTACCCCTGCAGAAAACACCCAATTTTTTTTTTCCCCATACAACAAATACTTAATTTTTTTTACTCTCATCCCTTTTATTCCCTCAGCCCCACAAAATCACAGTTTTCCTCTGTAAGTGCATATATATTTTCTATAACTTGGAGAACACAAAATGTAATTTTTGTAAATATTATCTGTAAATGCATTATTATGTTATATAAAAATCGTAACTTGCAAAACACTAGAGAAATATACATCAATACATAACATTAATATATATATGATTCTTATATTGTCATGAAGTACACACTTATTGGTATTTGATTTATTTGGGTGTTTGACTAATTGTTGCATCTCTAATATAGTTTAAATTGCGTTTTCTTTCTAGTGATGTACACTTGCTAACTCGAAGGTGTAACAATATATTTGATTTTAGCCAAAATGACATGAAGATGATAAAAAGAAATACAACATCTCAGTTCATTAAAATAGGAAAAGAACGTCGGAATGCAAACATTTGATGAATTCAAGTGCTTTGATGTTTTGTGATAAAATATTTTCAAGTGTTATGCATTAACATATGTTTCTTTAATATTTTGCAAGTTATCATTTTTATATGACATGTATAATAATGCACTTATAAATAACATTTACAGAAATTACATTTTGTGTTCTATAAGTTACAAAAAACAAACATGTACTTACAATGAAAAACTATAATTTTGTAGTGCTAGGGGAATTAAACATAGAAGGGTAAAAAAAAAAATTAAGTGTTTGATGCAGGGGAAAAAAAAAATTCAAAAGGTGGGGCACAGGAAATATTGAGGTTGGGCTGCAGGGGAAATCTAGCATAATTGTATCATTGGGAAGAGGAATTTTTATTTTGTACTAGAATTATCAAACTGACTCCTAGGTTAAGAAAATCCAGTACACTTTTTGGTGCATATAACTTGATGACAATATTCGAGTGATTTTCAAAAACAATGAACATTTTCATTAGTTTTTTTTAAATGAATGGTGTTCCTCAGGTTTGATCACTTGATCTTTTTCACGGAAAGGGAACATTATCATTAGTTACCCTCAAGAAAGTTGAAATTAAAATGTAGTTCAATTTTGAATGACAACCATATTACAACCTATTTTACGATTCAAAAAAAAAAAAATACCAAATAAGTTTGCCATAAAAGAGGTCTGAGTATTTACATTTACCGAGGAAAAAAAATGATCCAAATTTTATGGTGGAGTGCTGTTAAAATGTAATTTTTATATGTAGACCCGCATGCAATAAAATTTGACTGATAAGTGCATGTTTCACAGATAAGTGCATGTTTTTTTTTTCATTAAAAATATATAATATATTTTGTATATAATTTATATTTGTGAATATACAAGCTCTTGGAATTTTATATTTTTTAAAAAAATTCAAATCATGGGAAAACTATATGCTAATATGCGGTACTAAATGTGGAACAATCCTTGACATTATTATTATTATTATTATATATATATATATATACACAAGGTGAAGTTGTGCATATATTAACGATTGGCTGACTGCACTTTTGATTGGAATAAGAAGTTCATGTCACTCAATTCAAATTAATGGATACAATTAAAATCTCTTGTACCATTAACAGGTGGTTAAATTTAAAAGATTCAAAGGTGTCGGCAATGTCAAATCCATCTTTTTCCATTCAATGATGTGTAGTAGTTGTGATCAATGTGTGTCATGTTTAATGTGTTTGTCATGTAGTAGTAATAAATTTTTTTAGTCCAAATACTGTTACATTAAGCTTTGTACTGTTTGGAAGACAAGCTGATACCTACACATTTTTTTTTTATCATTTTAAATGCAATTTCATATACTTCATCAACAATCAATTCAAAGAGGTACATATCCATACATCTTGTTAAAAAAAAAATTACACTTCTAAAAATAAGTCCATTTAAATTAAAATAAAATGATATACATTTTTCATCAAAGTATATATCTCATTAAATGAGATTTACTATTTTTTTTAAATTAAAATATGTGTGAACTGTCTGGAGACCATATTTGATATTGTATCTAATAATTTTCATTAAAAAAAAATCAAGTTATCAATAGAAAGTCGACCCTAAATATTTATATTAAAAAATTATTCTCTTCTACTTGGTGGCGTTTAACCAAGTCACTTGATTCATAATTTTTTTAATAAATAATGTCTTTTTCTTAAAAATAGACGAACATTAACAAAGTTGTCATAAAATTTATTACCTATATTTCATTATTTGTGCAATTTATGAAACAATTATTTATATTAAAAAATCAAAATATATTAAGACCTTAAAAAATCAAAGTATACTAAAAAAAAATTCCTCAGTGACAATTGTTTATTGGGCAATTTGGGTCTACATAATTGTAAATCACATGTGCACCATGTATTAAAATTGAGTGGTTGACATTAATATAAATTTTTTGAGGTCCTGAAGAGACATGTCCAAAGGGAGAGGCTGACTGACCCAATAAAAGATGAATTGCTATTCTTTCTTTTTCTTTAATATAAACCCATTGGTGTGAGTGAATCAGAATATGCCAATATTCAAAACAATGACATTTTGTGCTTGTTAGGTAGCAACTCTTATTCTTCTCTGTTGAGTCCTTGATCAAGAGACATCACTGAATTTGGACAACAAAACAAAGCTTGCAAAAGCCTAGTATTGTGTGATGTGTCACAATGTGTTGGAGAATATTCTCTTGTGAAGTTCATGGAAGGTCCGTTTATGGATTGACAAGTTGGAAAAAACATGTTAATTATTGTCTTAACCCCTTGTTTGATATAATACTTAATTTATAACAAGTTGGAAAAACATGCTAATTATTGTCTTATCTCCTTGTTTGATAATTACTTAATTGATATCTTTTTGTCTAGATAATTTTATTTTGTTTTATTTTTTTTTTTTATGTTTAGGGTGTGACGTAGAGTTATTCACCCCCGCTGGCTATATCAGGATAAATAAGCAAGATAAAAAAAAAAAAATTGATTGATTATCTTTTTTATCATGTTTATTGAAAAACATAAAAATAATTTGATTCATTTCAGATAAAATGATGATAAATTATGAATAAAAGTTGGATAAGAATTTATGATTTTTTAAATAATTATATCTCTATATAAAATATCTATGTTTAAAAATAAATGTGAAAAATGTGCGTGATATGATAGATGTAACATGGTTTCAGATTGTGTGAAAGTATTATGTAAGATAAATTCTTTAAATGATAAAAAAAAAAAAAATTATTCATTAAGATAAATAAACTCTGATAAACAATTCCAACACCTCTTTAAATAGTTATCAAACATATTTTTAACTTGTTCAAACATAGCTATCAAATTAATTTTCCCAAAACAAAAAAAACTTTTTTTTTTTCTTCCTTATTCACCTCTATTTCCCTCCCCAATTATGCCTCATCCCAAACAAGGGGTTAGAATATAAGCACAAGTATACATCATGTCATCCCCTCATATAAAGTTAAGTCTAATTTCCGAGTTTCAATCGGAAGAATTGCACGGACATATCCGATATCTATGTTCCGATAAAATAACATAAACTCCGATAGCAATTCCAAGGCTATTCATTCTTTTTACACACAAAAATTAACAAAAAATAATGATGACAAAAAAACAAAAAACCACGTAATCAACTAAAGCCATCACAGTAGCTGTCTATCCAAGGAAGTTTAGGTTATATCTCGCTAATCATTACACGCTAGTTTGACAAAGAAACAAGAGATAAATGTGAGGATAAGTGAAGAAGACTATCCCATTTGATATTAAAAAAATAATCAAAATAAAGTAAAGACAATTGTCTTAATTTTAAAACAAAAATTAAGATTTTTTTTTTCACCTAAAGATTAAAGATTGAAATAACTTTTATCTCCACTTTTATCCCAATTTAATAAATGTGAATATGGATAAAATTGATGGACTATTTATCTCTTAAGATTTGAACTTATCCTCAAAATCTTAACCCCTTGTCAAACTAACCCTATGTATATGAAGTACAAGAAAAACAAGACTATAACTAAAACTTCCAGAATACCTGCATTAAGTACCCATGAATGTAACTTCTACAAACACAATGCGAGTCACTGTTCATTTCAGGCAATTGTTTGAACTCTCCCTACAGAATGAGAAGAGACATTTCAAAACAAATAATTCCTAAACATAACACAAAACATATCATGTTCGCCGCATGTCTAATTCTGAACACATTGCCACTACTCAAAATCTTCAACACAATCTGCTCAAAAACCCCAAGAGTTACATACCTTCTCTCGAATTTCACATACCATGAAGCAGTGGAGGCTGAAAAAGATAAGAGAACGACATCAACGCCACCTATCGGAGGCGGGCCTGTTTGAAGAGGGCTTGCGATCATCCCGTCTTCCCCACCGGTCGGGCTCAGGTGGAGCCGCTGGGCCCGAACCCGGGGTCTCGGTCCTATCACCACGACGGAACCTTGGCACGTATAACCCAGATGCAGGAGCCGAGTCTGGTGGGCGAGCCACCGGCTCCGCGGGCCGGGATGGCTCAGAGGACCTTGCAAGCAGAGCTTCCCTCCTAAGCCGGTCTTTCTCTTCCAGCTCCCTCTCCCTCTGTCTCTGCTTTGCCGCAATTTCGTCAAGCTTCGCTAGGTGCTCTGCTTCTTCCTTCTTTCGTCTTTCTTCCTCTGCAACATCAAAGAATATATGACAGTCAGAGATGGGGCACATATGAGATGCAATATTAGGACTAATCATCAATAATAGGGGCATCATGGTTCATTAAATGAGGTTTCATATAAGCTGAAGTTTCTCTGTAGGATTTGGGCTGTTATTTGGGATTCATGGATGTACTTTTATGGCTTGTACTCAAGACTTTGCAATTTATCATCTAGATTTCTCTTACGGTTTTGAATTTTCATTGTCAAATATTTACACGATACCAGCATATCTAAATCTTTGGCCTGTCACTGAATAAATATATGAGTCATGACATGCCAACAGTAGAATAGGTTTCATGTACATGTGTGGTGCTGATAATATGTTCTCCAAAGATCTAAACAGCTGATTTAGCAGGTTTCATTCAAAATATATGTGGTTACCATGTTAGTCATTCCAATCATGTCAATGATTTGATTATTCAGAAGGGCACTGCTACAACCCGCCCCACTTTTTAGCCTCGTTTCCCTAGGTAGAGAAAGTACATGGTTTCATATACTTTTATTTATTAAAAGGTATATGCATTTAGGGTAAGATATAGGGCTAAAACTGGGGATGGTTGAAACATTATCCTATTTAGATATATCAGGACATACATGATCAAACAAAATTCTTCTTGCAGCTAGCACGTTTTAACAATTGTTCCCGCTAGTCTATATAAAAGGAGCAATGACTGAGGCCCTCCTATAAAAGCATGAATATGTCAAAAGAATACCTTCATGCTTCCTCAGTTCCTCCTCTTCCCGCAACCTGGTCAATCTCTCTTCTTCAAACCTCAGATAGAAAAGTAACTTCCTCCTCTTCAACCGGTCCTGCTTTCGGGCAGTTATGACTTCGTTGATCCGGGCCTCCCTTTCCTCATTCAATCTTTGGAATTCAGCTTCACGGCGTTGAACAATTCCATTCTGGAATATACTCTGTAACAATATGAACATGATCATCATCATGAATATGTGCTGATAAACTTTCAGACAAAAGTGTTTCAGGAAAAAAAATAGTTGAAATGAAGATTCCAAATAGTTAAAAATAAAAATAAAAATCACAAGATTAGGAAGATGGATTTAATTTGTTTCCCCAAGAGCCAAGTGGATAAACAGTCTTGAACCACATATGGAACTTCCAATATGGTTGGCTGCATTATTCATCTTGCCAAATCTTCATGATGGTTTTGCAATTTAATTTAAAAAGGGACGACATTTGATTATGTATTCACTCTAAAACCTTCAAATGAAGCCCCTCCTAACAAGAGGAAAATAAGATATTAAGACCCATTGAGTGCTTCTAGTCTTCTATCCAAGTATCCCTAAAAAAGGGACCATTTCCATGGCAAGATGAACGGGACAAACATAATAGTTTCTTAGGAACTTGTAGGCAGTCGTTTTTTTATTACGTTATAATAGATTCACATAAGGTATCAAATGTCATCAATGAAACAAACATGACAATAATGGACAGTCCAGATGAGGAGCATATTAAGGGCGAGCATCCCCATGATGAATTAGATTAAGTGCCTGTACATTTAAGATGGTGAAAATTACTTTTCTGGAGGGCCCAGAAGGTACCTACCCAGAATTTCTGGGGATGCTAAAAAAGCTTGACAATTTAAATTCTCCTATAACCGCCTGAATTATATTTCATGACCTGAAGTCAATGGCACAAGTGCTGAACCAATAAGGAAATATAGAATGTTGACAAGGTGTAAGGGCAAGCATCTGGACAACTATGCAAATATAACTTTGTAGGGTGTGGATATAAGATCAATTGATCAAAAAATGTAATTACTTGCTCTATGAGCTGGAAGTTATATCAAAATCTGAAATTTTCTTTGGGTAAGAAAATCTGCAATTATTCAGTAATACATTAACTATCCATCCAGTGAAAGATTATAAAATAAGTTCTATTTAAAGCTAAATATACCTTGTTGTCCCACATTCGTGCCAGCCGATTTTTCTGTTCAAGATCACCAGCATGGTGCTGCCTGCTCAGCTCAATCTCTCGCTGTGAAGTTGCAAACATCAACCACATAAGAATGATGAAACACACAAAAAGAAGAAAAAGATATATTAAAAAAATAAAACTTATAGAGAATGTGGAGCAAACCCGTTGCTCATGTTCATGAAGAATTTCCTCTTCCCGCAGACGCAGTCGATAAGCATCCGCAATTAAGGCCACCTCCTCTTCCCTTCTTGCTCTTTCCATGTAGTCCATGGTCTTTGCTAGTTTCTGAAGTTTCTTCTCCATTTCCTGACGCTCCTTGAGTTGCTCACTTATATGCCGCTCAATCAAGGACTCCTTAGTCAGTTTCTCCTGCAAAAATTGCAATACTTAATGAAAAGAACTACCATGAACAGTGCATAGATCATTTTTATAGCACTTGTTTCACGCATTCTTTCTTTACATTGAATGATCGATTGATCAGTACATAGATCATTCAATGTAAAGAAAGAATGCGTGAACCAAGTGCTATAAAAAAAAATCACTGGTATCCAGTGAATCTTAGCAACTGTTATCAAAAGAATAAATTGCATGAGATGATGAAAATAAAAAAAGCAACACAGGAGAACACAGCAGCATGGAATAATTTCCATTGTACAAAGATAATGCAATCACCACTTTACAAGGATAATAAAAAGATCGGGATAATCCATAATAGTAAATGTACCATATTTGGTATAGGACACCATATTCTTGCACCCAGTAGTATCCTTTAACAAGGATTGCAAAAATAGGATGAAATCAAATATGTAAATTTCTTCTAGAAACTTGAGCAAAAAAAATATTAAACAATCAAATCAAGTATCATATCTCCTGGTAAAGCTTCATAACTATCTCTTCTATTAGTTGTCAGACACTTCATGAAGACCTATATTGCATCTTATTAAATTATATATATATATATATATATATATATATATATATTCGTATCAGGAAAAGAATCAGGCACTTCAATGAACAGAACAAGGCGAATATTTATCTAAAACCAAGCACACGATCCTAAAAACGCACAATTCATAATGTCATGTCAAATTACAGGGAAGACCAAAAAGAAAAGCAAATTTCCAAGGTCAAATTGCAGTTTCCAAAGCCAAATAACCAGGTAGTGAACATGAAGCAGGCAGATGGAGATAGAAACATTGATTTTATAAACCAACCAAACACCTGACATCACTATTATCTTCCAACAATAAGTCAATAATCCAGACTTAAAAATTAACTCACCCCTTCAATAATTGGCCTCTTTCCTTTCTTTTTACCCCTCTTCTCCGTCTCCAGAAGTAAAGCTTGGGCTTCCTGAAGTTCCCTTTCCTCTATTTCTCGGCGAATCCTTTGCTCTTCTCTTCGAGTATACTCACTAGCAAGTCTCTTCGCCTCAGCCTCCTCAGTTATCTTTTGTTGTTTCAGTCGTTTTGATTCTTCTTCAAGTTCCTTCAAATGATATATTTGTTAAGAGAACATTGTAAACATGAGCATCATATAAAGCATACATCCCCAGGGCTATTTGCATGATGGAAAAAAGATATGAGCACGCATTTACCATTTCAAGCATCTGACGTTCATGTTCTTCCTTGCGCTTCTCAATAATAGACTTTCTAGCAAGGAGCCTCTTGTGCTCCTTATCCACAATGTCAGCCAATCCCAAGATATAGGTATCTGGTTTTGATGCTTTCTTTGTTGGTGGATGAATCAGGCCCCGGACTTTATTTAAAGATTCCGCAAGAACAGTCAAATGGTCTCGAAGTCGGTCAGACTCAAAATCCTGAAAGTTCATCATTGCAGTAATTAGAGGATGAATGTGATGCATTTTTAGATTAATTATATATTGTCAATTGCAATGTTTTTCTATAATGCAAACAGGTTTGAGTATTCGCACAACTATTTGAAGCCATCCACTATTATGTCCAACCAGCCACCACAATTCAAATGTTCCATTCAGGACTTAACTGGGCTTACCCACAACAAAGAGCATATACATGAAGGGAAAGTCCAGAGCTCCCATGTCCATATTTATGGTAAACAGGAGAAGGACAAAAACATGAGTGTAGATTATATATTTAGAAGCGTCTTCTTGAGAAAATTTGAGATGTGATAGGGCTTAACAGAATGAACTGCAGATTTAGGACATGTATGACAATCTAATGAAAGGCATGATCTATAAAATCAGCAAGAACCAGAATTTCATCCTAAAGCATCAGCACATACGTAATTACTACCAGATTCACATAAGTTATTTGAAAATGAATGGAAGTCAAATCATGCTATGCATGGACATGCATGCATGTGTAAGATATAGCAAGCGAGACAGGTATCATCATGGGGGTGGAGGGGTGGGGGCCACTTTATACATACCATGTTACCAAAATGGATACAACTCCTTGAATGATCGATTTTCATAGCCACAAAATTATACTTAGCAGCATCAACTGATATCTTCTCCACGGCTGAAAAATCAGAAAATGGTATCATCTTTGAGAGCATGTCAATGTTCATTGTCTGATAGACCTGGGAGACCTGGATGGAAAAGAAAGCAGTCATGGAAAATAAGAACATTAAGATATTGATCAAGACACCCACAAGTATTTAAAAAAGGACCATAAGAGCGACAACAATTTAAAAGAACCTGCTGCAATATTCTCAATGTAGCAAGCTTCTCCAAAGCAGGAACATATTGAGACAGCTGCACTTCCGGGACAGAAGAAGCTGAAGTAAGCTTGCCTCCGATTTTGGAGATCTTTGAAAACAGCGGTTGAACTTTTGATGCAAGATCCAATTGGAGAGATTCATGTTCTAACAAGTGATAAATGTCTTTCACTTCTTGTGAGACGCATGTCATTACACCTTTGGAGGCCTGTAGAAAAACAAACAAGGTCAGCTAACAACAATAACTAGGACATTAGGTGAGCATGACCAGACATAAAACAAAACCAAAACAGCATTTTATCGAATTCAACAGAGACATAACAAAATTTGGCCAGAATTTCAATTTGCAAGGCAATCTGTAGAAGTCTGAAGATACCAGAAAAAATAAATAAGCAATGAGTACAGATTTTACATTTAGTAAATATAGGCATGTTAGAAATTTTTTATTATTTTTTGCAATTTTCAGAATTTGTTTTGAGTTGCATTTCAACAAGGACGGAATGATATATCTAGCTGGGGGAATGATTCCAACAGAAATGCGTTGCATAAAGATCTCTGTTCCCTTCTCCAAATCACTTTTACTAGACTCAAGTGTGGGGTTGGAGGTTGGTTATGCTCTAGAGGTCCACTAAGGTATTTGCCTTACCCTGGAGTCTCTAACTGGTAGGCTCAGTAATGGACCTGTCATATCGATTTTGTAAGGCAGTGATTATTATTTTACAAGCATGGCTTGTTTTTAAAGGGCATCTAAGAAATATGGCTGACATTCTACCTTATTGTGAGATAACCAAAAAGAGAAAAAAGAGGTCAATAGTAAATTTGACTCTTGGAACAGAAAAAAGGGGTTCTAATTTTTTTCTAAAATCATTCTCAACCTTCATCTGCATTCCCTCATAATATCTTTCACAAATTAAATTCCTGATTTTAAATACAATTCAGAACTGTGAATGCACACCCTTGTTTACCAAAACCACCTTATCATACCCAATGAATTGATAAATAATCTTCTTCCTTTTTCCATTAAAAGTGGGAATGGTACATCAAGACGGGGAGACAAGATACCTCACCTTATAAATGGCTAAAACAAAAGAATCAAATACATAGATTTATTGTCTCTGTATCATACCCCCATCCCTATTTACACTTGCTGTACTAGCACGCCAAATTACATTCGCCCAAGCCCTTAAGCAACCAAAGGCTAAACAAATTGTCATCCAAAGCCCTTAAGCTACCAAAGGAATCTCCCAACCCTTGTACTCTCCATATATGCTGCTTTGACTTTTAAGGTTTTCTTCCACTCATTATCATCCAAATGTTCCAACAATCTGCATGAGGAATGAGGTGAACGAATTCCCTTAACTCAGTGTCTTGATACTCATCCGTTATCACTTGATTCACCAAAAAACATAACAGCTAAAACTTGGAACCACCCAATGCCACATTGAATTCAAATTCCAAAAATTACAAATAAAATTAGAAGAAATAAAGAAATCTATATCACCAACAAAAAATTATGATGATCCAATTAATCATGTGGTTCATAATAAAAGCATCTTAGCCTTGGCCTGGCATAAACTCTTATCAATGTGGATGTAATAACATTTAGATGAACCACACCATCATGACCTCATGAAATTGATGATTTTCCAAAAAATGTCATGTCACTGAATTGAATTGAATATGTTAACCCCTGAAAATAATTCATATCAAAAATATTTTGGGAGAAAAAAATTATAATTTAATCTGAGACAACTAAGTTACCAATAAGAAAAGAATTACAATCAGGCAATCAGCATACTTGGGATTCATCCAATTGTTTCTCAAAAATAGATCAAGTTAATTTGAGATGGATTATAGAGCCAAACGTGACACACAACTATTGCAGAAATATGAAACAGGAATCAAATGAGTATAAAGTCCACTCCTACCAATTCAGAGATAAGGGCGGACCGCGACAGCTGCAAAGAGAAAAATATAGAATGAGCATGATGAATAAGTATATGACGATTAATGAAATGACGAAACATAAGTCAATGGAACAAAAAAATAGCATACCACTTCTCTACTGTCACGTTTTGGATCAAGACTAAATCCGATAAGACCAGCCATTTTTAAATTTCGCTCTTTCTCATTTTCCAGATCCAAATGAGAAGCCCCATGTGTGTGATCATATGGGGTAACTGAAAGTGCAGCTAATAGCACTGATGATGCAATCAATTGCAAGTCCTTCTGTGTTAGATTCTTGTTGTAGCTTTTTTGCAGGGTAAAAAGTTTGAACCATGCATACGCATGATAGAGGTGACTATCAGATACCCAGAATATCTCCGTAAGTTTAGCATAATAAATAACCATTAATGAGGGTTTCGGGGTTTTCTTCACCATGCACATCAACCCATGAATATCTTCAATAGAACGAAAAGCTTCCTGTACAGGAACAATAGAGAAAAAAAAATTATAGAATGAAGAAGCTTTCCCTATCACATTTTGTGTGATGCATGGTGGTAAACAACATACCTGCCAAAGAGAAAGCTCGGTTGCAATCTTGAGTTGCTCAAATCTCACATCTAAATACAGCTGCAAGCTTTCAGGAGCAGACAGGTCCGGTCGATCCCTTTGGTCTCTATACTTGTTCAGATTTGCCAAATGGTTTCTAATAATTTCACAAAGTCGACGAAATTCTGTTGTGCGCTTGTACTGCTTACAGAATTGGAAAGCTCTGTGTGCAGTCATCTTCATGACAATGGAAATAAAAACAAAATTTCAGAATGTTAACGAAGGTCAACTCTTTCTCAGTCACAATAACTACAAGAGAAGGTCAGGACTCTGACAAGTAAATTGAAGGGCAACAGCTAGATTATAATAAATATTTTATCTGCATTCCATCCATTATCCAAAGCGAAAAAGATTGACACTGGTTGTGAGGAACTACAAAGTCAGCTAGTTTGGAGGTTTTATTTCCAGAAATGCAACCCTATTACACTTTTCTGATGAATCATCCACCTCTAGGTGGCAAATAGCACAATTTTTAACAAACCACAATGAGACCAATGAAGTGCATAGAATATATATTCCAGATCAAATGCAAATATTAATAATTATGATATGAAGAAATTGGAATGAATCAAATAAGGATACACAAGCATGTAATTTGCAGAAAGAAAAATCGATGACTTGTCACAAACTTGCAATGCGAATTTAAGACAGAAGGGAGGATCATGCATTGAATATTGTGCTTCAATGAGCATAAAATTTAAATTGTAGCAAATTTTATAAAAAACGATAAATTAGAAAAAAGTTACAATTTTTATACAAAGCTCTGAAGTCTGAATAGGGGCCACAAACTAAGCCAAAAACAAACAGGTAGGTTAATAGTTAAACGTGTCACTTCAGTTTACATCACATACCAGTTGAATAACTCACACAAAATTCAGCAATTCAGAATATAAGATCACCATCAAATTCTCTCTTTTCTTATAGAAATTAGAAGCCAATGCAACCCCGTCACATACAACAACATGGAGAACTGAATAAGGTGATGTACATATATGTACTATTTTTCAAAAAAACTATAACGTACCGCATACAGTGCTTCTAATTTGGAATTGTTCCGCAGTATCTCAAGCACTGTTCTATAGGTTTCCCACAAAAATTTGAACCATGGAGTTACAAGCTCCCGATCAGATCTTTCCTTTCCCTTCTCTCCACTAACATAACTCAACATCAAATCTTCTGGCCTTTGGTCTGCTTCCAGATCATCAACATCCAGAGCATCTTCCAATGCCTGGGCCTGACTTCTAGCTTGCTCAGCTTTTTCGGTAGAAAGATGCATAAAATGCTTTATCACCTCCTCTAAGGAACTCACGTTCACTTGCTGACAGACAATACGATACTGAATTAAACCATCCTTTGCAAACCTTCCCTTCCGCATGTCTACGCATAGTTCTACATACTTCATCATGATCTTCTCCAGGGTTTTTTGCCATGCTCTATAACGCTTTGAGGTGATCAGATCGTGGAGGGCTTGCAGCGCAGATTGCTTCTGGCCAACATTTATCAGCTCTGAAACAGACATGTACCAAAGAGAAACACAGCTCAGACAGAGCAAATTACAATGCAGTTAAAATGTGATATATTGACAATAAGCAAGGAACCTATGTGACATAAATAATTACATTATTTAAATATCAAATTTATTTGTGCACAACCTCTAAAGAATATTGGGAAATAATATTAGGAAAACTTTTGCACCAGACCATTTTCAAAATTTTAAAAAAAATTCGGAAAAAAATCAGTTTTCCCATCTGATGCAGAGCCGCGTGCAAATTTATTTGTGTAATAATAGAGGCATGATGGAGATGAGACTTTTGCAAGCGAGGGAAACAACATGGTCCGTAGGATTTTTTTTTTAAAAAAAATAATATAGTAGAATCTTCGTGTAAGGGACATTCCTTCTACTTTTCATTCATTCAAATTGAACAAGCTTTTTTGAATCATTTCACTTCACCGAACAGCTGATCAAACATGAACAAAGAATTCTACACATATAACTCGATCACTGAAGCAGGAGCAACTGACAACGCTAACAAAAGAACAGATTAGATGCTGAAAAGAAAATCGCTCACCCTCAGCACGTTTGAGAGCATTCTCCGGCTTAGCAAAAGTCGCCATGACTAACAATCAGTTTTAAAGGAATCAGAAGCAAACGAAGCCTGCAATGCCACCCAAACAATAAGAGATTTACATTTCGTTGATGATGATATCGCATAGACGCAAATCTGAAACCCTAAAAACACCCGACCACACAAACATATATGCGTGACCTAAAAACGCAAATAAACAGTCTTTCCATCGTAAGATCGTTCGATTTCTACCTCTCGATGTCTGTTTCGATGAATACGGAACAACGAAGGAATCGGAGTGACAAAAACCCTAGTTTTCGATGGAGGCGGTGCGAATGGAGGCGAAGAGGTGGGAATCAGAGTATACCTTAAACGGATCGACGGTTGCGATTACTTTATGGAATATCAGACGGCGGAGATCGCTCGGAAGCCGCTGTAGCCTCTCGTAGGGGAGATGGATGGAGAGAGAGGAAATCGCTTTATATGTTCGGGGATCCAAACCCTAGTGAGAACCGAGCTGGGCTCTGTGGATGGGCCGGGTCGGATGGGTGGGGGACCTCTGATTGGATCCGGGTCCGGATTCTTACAACTCTCTGCTATGGGTCATGTCGGAAGGGCCAGTTTGATAACTCCACTTCAGAACGAAAATTATTCTTTGAGAATAACCTATCTATATTGCTAACCACAAAGGGCTGTTTGGGTAGTAGAATAGGGGGAGAATAAGTCAAAAAAAGTTATTTATTTGGAATGAATAGATGGGTATAACTATGTCATAATAGATGAAAATTAACTTGTATTTGTATTTCAGGTCCCCCAATATTTGTGTTATTTTACTCAATTTATTCAACTAATATAAAGGGGCTCACATGTCAAATTAACTATCATCACCTTATATATTTCAAGGGGCTCACATGTCAAATCGTTTTTCATCTTTATAAATATTTGTCTACGTCTTATTCATGTTTTATCCACAACTTATTCATGGTCAATCAAATAGCACAAATTTTATTATTGCATTTCTCAATGATAAAAACTAAAAACACAATCAAACAGAAAAATCATACTGATATAGTTATTTATTCCTATAATAGTCATAAACCCTAAAATAGTTTGTCTCGAAACATAACACATCGTGAAATGATAGAGGAGATCTAATTTACTTCAAGATCTTATAAACCTATTGAATTCACAAAGAAGAAAACTCAAAAACCCTGTTTAGTTCGTATTATTTTAGGGTGAATTCTGATTTCACCCTGAGATTATTAGGAAAGTATTTAAATCATTTGTTTGGTTGCTGGTTATTTTAAAAGAAAATATGGGCCCACTCGATTCAAAATTCATGTAGAAAGGAAAATATTTTACAATGGAGCTCTTACGAAAACATTCTTCCCCATTAATTTTTTTTACAATGGAGCTCTAATCATAGATGTATCAACTTATCTAGTCATACAAGTTTGCTATTTCTTTTTTTCTTTTTTTTATAAACAAGGCCTACAAGGGACAAATGTACATAGGCACAGGGCCTGAGTCTAACAAAAACTCCTCACAAGAAGGGTGTACCGTATATCAGGATTGAACCCAGGTCATCCATTAGGGTTTAGTGTATCTCTTCCACCTCGCTGGGCGAGGGGACGTGCATCTACCCATGCATGTTAACATACAGTACTTTCATTTTATTTATTTCAATTACAACCAATTTGGACTATATTTAGGTGTACAAAAGAACATGCATAAACTGCCAAAATCCAAAACCAGAATAGGGTGGAATGACATATTCTCATAAAATTAAGTCTCTTTTTTAACACACTGGTTTTTTGTTTACTGATTGGGCAATTTTTTCATTTTTTGTGTAATTTGATTGGGTGTGTTTCATTTTATTTGTATTTGTTAAATATTTATAAAAGGGTTAAATGCATATAACCCTCTAAAAATTAGCGCACATCCATATTCCCCCCTTATTTTATCAAAAATCCATATAACACTCTATATTTTGTTGTGGTTAAGCATTTTACCCCCTGAGTTATTTTGCCATAAAAAAATAACGAATATGTCTGGAATATTCTGTTACTTAACAGGGCAGTTAATTCATATATGCATATAACCCCCTGATTTTACAAAAAAATTCAAAAGAACCCAAACAAATGATTGAAATGTCATTCTCATTAAAAACACCATTTTTTCTTCTTCCCCAATGGCCCGACTTCTAACCATTGCAATGCCTGTTGATTTAAACCCCCTTCCATTTTCCTTCTTTCATTGGAAAAAAACATCATCAATTTGCTTCCATTGTTCACCATTGTATATTTGTATGCATCTGCATGCTTTCTCTTCTTTGTTTTCAATTTAATCTTATGTTTATCAAGTGTTTGATAAAATGTTTGTGAGACACACCATAAAAGAACAAATCCAATTCAAATATCTTTTTTTTAAAGGAAACGACAGGCATTTCCAAGACCTTTTCAAGTCACACAAACCAAAATTCCAAATCATTTTAATTCAAATATCTGGGTTTATCAAAGAGATGAAAGAAAGTGAAATTATCTAAACCAAAACACAACTCTTTCTTAAAGCAATATCTTTTTTTTTTTTTTTTGGGATATCGGAGGGACCTTGTGGCTGACCTTACGGTAGAGCTGGGAAGGCTACCTCTGCCAATTTGTCCTGGTCTCATGAAAAATTCTTTCAAATAATCACCAACAAACAGATAGGTAAGTCAGAGCCAAGACTCGAACTCAAGACCTTAAAACAATCTCTTTAACGTAAACAACTCCATCTCTCAACCCCTTCTTCTATCTTCCAATCTGTTGCAGCCACCACCACCACTAACGATGTCCACCTAAAACAATTTAACTAATTAACAATGTCCACCTCCGGGAGAGATCGAACCCAGTGAACCCACCACCACCACCCGCGGGTTACGTTGTACGAGCTCGTGATGATCATGTCGAGGTACCTGCGCAATAGCCCCCGTAGCACTCGTGACCTCCGCCATTGTCATTCAGATCGACCACCTCTGCCTCAGCTCGCAGAGGGGAGGGGCTCGTCGCGTTGGCCGTGCTTTCGTTGATGGGGCTTGGCGAGCTCGCGAACTGCTAACGGACGACCAGTTGCTCGGGCTTCTGTCAGTATAGATGGCATGCAGGTGTCGATGGTTGCGATGATCTATAGGGAGAGGTAGGTAAGGGAGGAGTTGGTGTGGTGTATGTGTAGAGAAGGATGTGATCATGTGATACATGTGGATTTGTGTATTGATTTAATTATTGAAATAGATATGATATGTGAAGAGGGGTAAAACAATCTTTTTATGCCATTGAGTTAGATTAATTACACACTCGTTTAAACAATGTAACGGCAGGGAGGGATTTGAATTAACCACATAAAAACAGGGGGTTATAGCGATATTTAAAAAAATAAAGGGTTGATCTAGATATATGCAATCTTTCAGGGGGTTATATGCATTTCTCCCTTTATAAAAATATTACTCATTTCTTATAACTGTGATATGAGTAAAAAAATAAATTTTACAAGAGACTATTAATAAGGGTATTTTAAATATTTGAACCAAATTTATTTATAATTTTTCAAACTAAATACTGAAATTTGATTCTTTACAGAATTCCACTAACGAATCAAACAGTCAGATGGAATCTGGATTCCTGGTAAAATGATTGTTAGTAGAATGGTACTTGGTAAAGTAAATTCATCTAAAATAATGACACGAATCAAATAGGGCCAAAAGGAAGATAAATTTTATTAATTCATAAAAGTTATCTCATACAAAAAGTAATGGCATTTTTTATGTGCCACAAATACAAAAAATTGTTTTCTAAGACATATTATTAATGATAAGGTTATTTAAATATATATATGCCACCAAATACAAAACTTTCTTCATTCATTCATCACATTAAATAAAATAACAATTTTTAAAAAAATACACAGAATGAATGGTATTGATCATGGCACATCAAATCATATTTATTATAATTAGATTTTTATTAGTTTTATATAATGATAAAGATGAACAAAAAAAAAAAACTATCCATCTATACATGTGCACACACACACACATATATATAAATTGGATAATACCATATTCATATACACTCACTCTCACGGAATCTATTTCATGACAATTATTTTCATATATACCCCTAAAAATTCATAAATTGT
The DNA here is from genome assembly GCA_030737835.1 of Acorus gramineus. Classification (NCBI taxonomy): domain Eukaryota; kingdom Viridiplantae; phylum Streptophyta; class Magnoliopsida; order Acorales; family Acoraceae; genus Acorus; species Acorus gramineus. The sequence continues at coordinate 15,048,111 of CM060847.1, read as the reverse complement.
CTAATACGCGTTTGACCTAATCCGATCCCTTCTTTATAAACATACATACATATTACCCGGGGCGGATAACAAATTGCTGAAACGAAGGTTAAAAGATAATTATTATAAAAGAAACAAACAATATTTCAAATTTTATTGTAGCATCTGGCTATAGAAATAGCAAGCACTCCATAAACAAAAACAGAGATAAACCAAGCAAACACACACACACACACACACACACCAGTGAAACATGACTATGTATATAAGCCAACAAAGGGAAATCCAAACCTATACATAATTCACTTATTGACAATGAGCTTGGATCTAGATTATAGCATGGCCCGCCTCTACCCGATAATGCTGCCCAATACCGAAATGCGCCATGAGAAACCAGACGAAAGTGAGGAGCTCTCCTCCTTTGCTGAGCCTTTGCGCATGGTTGTATCCCCTGCAATGGCTGGCCGCGTAGCACAGCATCTCCGTCCACACCGCGCTCACCATCTTCCACTTCTTCGTTCTCTCAATCTTATTAAGCTCCTCCGCGAGCTCGCGCGATTTGCGCAGCAAAGGCTTGCTCACCTTCTCCTCTATGGGGGTTGATTCCCCGTATATTTCAAAAACGACAGTTTTCTCAAAATCCTCCCAGGCAGTGTTTTTGAGGCTTTCCCCAACCATGGATCCAAAAAGGGCCTTATAAGGTTTCCTAATCCCGGTCGTGATCATCGGAGTACGAAAGATGAGGAGATACAACATGTACTTCGACAAGGTCAAGCTGATCTTTCCTTCGTTGGGCAGCTGACTGTTTTGGTTGTAGCAGAATTCGGTGGCGAGGTGCCAGATGATGATGCTTTCGTCGAATTCGATGTCGACGACGCTCCACCCAAGGTCATGGAGGTATCCACATTCTTGTAGGACCCTCTCGCCCCGACAGTCGCTCAACCGCTTGTAGTCCCTCGACGATGATGGCGAGTCAACTTTCCCAACGGCCTTCTTCTTGTCCTGCCCATCGATCAACTTTCTCTTGAGCTCCTTAAATATGAACTCCTTGAGTTCCTCCGTGACCGCGACGTTCCTCGTCTGGTAGAACTCTTTCATCAAGTCGATCCACTGGATCATCTTCTTCTTTACGTAGTGTGGTTTGTAGTACTGCAGCATGTTGTACTGTGCCATGTTGTGGGACCAATACCTTTTCTCCTTGCGTGAGAATAGGCGCAACAACCACATGTTATTATTAAACTTCCTTCTCTGTTTCAGCCAGAGGAAGGCCTGGTCAGAGAAAATATGCAGAATGCTTGCGAACAACTCAAGAACCAAAGCCCCTACGAGTAGTACATAAGTTATGGCCAAATCAATATCTTGGTATCTACTTTTATCAGTGATGAATTGGAAGAAGATGAAAGAAATGGTGATGAACGTGAAAGCAAGCGCACGGAAGCACACGCCCGGTATTGTGTACACCAATGGGGCCTTGGTGTACAAGGCTTCATAGATGAGGGACAGCTCGATCTCAATCACTCTGAAAGCTTGTTTCGCTGTCAACTTCATGAAGAAGGGCTTGCTCTTGTTCTGGTCATGGGAGGTGAGGATCTGATCCATGATGAGGCGTCGGAACGTGAGGTAAAGGTTGTGTGCCGCGGGTAGGATCTCTGATTCATCGACGACAATATTGGTAGTACTGTTGTTGGTGGTGTTGTTCGCGGCCTCAACGTAGTCTTCACTCTCCCCCTCTATGTCTTCCATGAATTCTCTAAGTTTGTCATGGCTGCCATGCGAATCGAGGACATTATATTTATTTTAAATCACATTAATCTACTTGATTTAAGATTTTCATAAATAAAATAAAATCATATTTATTATAAAATACAACCATCACATATGATAGAAAAATATTTATAAAAGTGCTCGGCCAACTAATAGATCCGCTCCTGATACCTGAGCATCCACATCCTCTCCCAGAACTTGAGCACCCCAACCAGGAGGCGCTGGAACATGTGGTAAAGCTTTAGGATCTTCGATTCATCGACGACACTACTGGTAGTACTGCTGATGGTGTTGTTTGCGGCCTCAACGTCGTCTTCACTCTCCACCTCTATGTTTTCCATAGATTCTCTAAGTTTGTCCTGGCTGCCATACCTGCAGTGGCGGATCCAAGACATTATTTTTACTTTAAGTCAAATTAATCTACTTGATTTAAGATTGTTACGAATAAAATAAAATCATATTTATTATAAAATACAAATAAAAAATATTTATATAGCTCGGCCGAGCCAACTAGTAGATCTGCCCCTGATACCTGAGCGTCCATGTCCTCTCCCCGAACTTGAGCACCCCAACCAGGAAAACCAGGACCGTCGGAATGAGGAGTTGATTCAACCGGCCCGACTTCATGATGACCGACTTTGTGATGACGTAGAGGGCGAGCCCGACTTGGGTGATGAGTCCGAACAAGTGCCTCTTCCATAGCTCGTTGTCTTCCAGAGCAAACGCCGTGATTGTGTCCGGTCCACCAAGGTGCAACAGGAGGAACGAGGACCAGAATGCGATGAGCTCCATTGGCCCATCGTTTAGTCCATCTGACGACGACGATGATGATGGCGATGTCATCACTTTGGAATTGAAGTCTTCACCACCAATAGCAGTACCACCTGAGAGGACACCAAGAGCAGTCGTAGCAACATAGTCGGCTACTAGGTAGGCGAACCAAATGGCTAAAAAGCCCGATCGCCAACCGCGCATTCTCAACTTTCCCGTTAAGACGAGAATGATTTGTAAAACGAGGCTCGTTAAGACGAGCCCCCGGAGTTCCCACGCGTTCCATAGTTTCTCCAACGCAGACACCAATGAGTCCTCCATCTTCTTCGACTACTATATATATTAATATAATACAATAGTATAATACTACACTGGAAAAGATGACTAGCTCGGAGAGATTAATTTAATATAATAGTATAATACTACAAAGTTTTTGAGTGTTAGGAATTTCAGTTCATGAAGAAACAAACCAAAGTATCTATATCTTTGCCATTCTTCATGCTCACTCACTAGCTAGATATTGATCCATATGTGTCTTTTTCTTTATTTAGATTTAGAGGTGGAGACCCTTCTCTTAAGGCACTTCATGTTGTAGTACTATTCTAGATCCATTTCGTGTTTGTCTTTTGAGTTCACGTGGTGCGTGGGGTTTGTGGGCGATTCTCATTTATATCCTGCATGTCAGATGTATTGATTTTGGAGAAATTGTCACACCAGAGAAAATTCAGAAATATAATCATGAAAATAAAATGTAGTTGTTAGAAATTAAATGGTGATGATCTAAGAATCATAGCGTGTTGAAATATTTCTTGGAGATACTATTGGATTTCAGTTGATTTTTGCCAAATTCTTTAATTAAAGCCTTTAAATAATTATGTACAATTTCATTGTCAATATTTTCGTATGATATGTTCTCTTTTCTCAAAACATAGAATTGATGATCAATTCTAACTGTCTTTTAAGATCTCATAATAATTGTTACTAATATCTTTTAATTTTTACTTTTTTTAGTATTTTTAGTATTTGATTTAGGGCTGCAATTCCAGCGGGTTGGGTTTGGGTTGACCCTAACCCGAAGTTCAAGGTGTTCAACTCTAACCCGACTCAACCTAAATTTTCAATCCGATGACTCTAACCCGAACACAACTCGTGACGACCCAAATCAACCCGCGGAACACGATTTTCAAGCCTAACTCACAAAAATAAATCCCAAAACAAATAGTATATATAAAAAAAACACACACACACACATATTTCACAAACTTTTATCACCCACTAAAACAATCTAAGTCCACATAAAAAATTAGATTGTGATTCAACAGTAGAGATTTAGAGTAAGAAAAAAGATACATTCAGCCCAAATTGCAGTCCATCCTGTTTTTTTTTTTTTAATCATACACTCACCATTTGAAGTGCATGTTGTTATATGAAATGAAGCATATACTGAGATACATTAGAATATTTTTTTTCATGGTGAAAAAATGGAGAAAAAAAATTTAGTCATATACTATGATAGGACCCCATATACTACGATAATGCAGTATATACTATGTTATCATAGCGTATGGAGCTGCAAAACGGACTGTAAAAAGGACTGCGTGTATTTTCACTCTTTAGAGTAAAGAATCAAGTGCAATGGCCCATGACCTATTTAAAATATCATATGGGTGTCTACTGAGGGTCCGGGTTAGATCATGTTGTCTATGATATCAACTCGAATCCAACTAAATTTTATAGACAACCTAAATTTATCGATCTGAACCCAAACCCAGTTTTTAGAACCTAACCCGCATAAAAATTGGATTCAACTGGTCAGGTTTAGGTTGAAATCGACTCAAGTCGTAGTCCTAATTTAATTTGATTGGATTCCTAATTCAGCCTAATAGAAGGAAACATGTAGCATGATGGCATATATTTTTTTTTTTTTTGTATCCATAATATTGAGTGTTCTTCTCTTTTAATAGTGACTTATATCATGGTGAAGTCAGGAATTATAATAAGGGAGGTCGAGGAATTAAAATACATAAAAATGCTTATAAAATAAAATAAATGTATGATAGTGAAGACAATTAAAATTATCAGATAATGATGTCCATGAAATAATAGACGATTGATAGAGAAAGTTGTGTTTTTATTTCCTTTTCCATATTTGGAAATTTAAAAATTTAATTTAAAAGTCTACAATTTTTCTTTTTTTGAAATGCCATTATTTCCTATCACAAAAATGAAAAGAGAAAAGGAATCTTCAAAAACAAATAAAAAGCAAATATGAAGAAAAGTAACCAAAGTATCTATCATGAAGAAACAAACCAAAGTATCTATACCTTTGCCATTCTTCATGCTCACTCACTAGCTAGGTATTGATCCATACGTGCCTTTTTCTTTATTTAGATTTAGAGGTGGAGACCCTCCTCACAAGGCACTTCAGGTTCCGGTTCCATTCTAGATCTATTTCATGTTTGTTTTTTGAGTTCACGTGGCGCATGGGTTTGTAGGCAATTCTCATTTATATATTGAAATACGTTACACAAATGATGCATGTGAGATGCATTTATTTAGAAAAAATTATACCACCAAAATTGATTGCCATCAATTCCAAGTATCTCTTAGATCTCATAATGATTGTTACTAATGTCTTATAATTTTTACCTGTTTAGTATTTTTTGTATTTGATTTAGGATTGTGGGTTCAGGGGGGGGGGGGGGGATGCTGGGGGCCGGGGGGGGGGGGGGGGGGGGGGGGGGGGGGGTTTGAGTGTTGATACAAGTAATCCGTTTTACAATCCCATACACCACGATAACATAATATATATTGTACTATCATAGTGTATACTACAATCCATTTTTTTCATTTTTTCACCATAAAAAAAATATACTAATGTATCTCAGTATATACTTCATTTTATATAATAACATGCACTTCAAAGGATGAGTGTATGCCCTAATTTTAGTCGTATATGCGTTGATAGAAAATTATCAAAGCATATACTCACGTTAACGAGGTATATGCTTTGATAAAATATTTTTGTTGGGATTTATTTATTTATTTTGGATATAGTTTTTTATTTATTTTGTTGATTTTCAATTGTACTTTCAAATTATTAATGAGCAAGTTTAAAACAATTGACTCATTATTTAAAGGCAATTGATCTAACCTGAAAATCAAGCCACTTCATTCTTCCGATATTAATCCATCTCCAATAACTGAAAGTACTTCACTTGAGAAAATCAACAAGAAGAAATTTATCGAGTTGTATCTCAGGGCCGGACTTTATCAATATAAGCTTTTAGATTATCCAACATCAGGTGAACATAAGTGCAAATTTCAGTATTCTTGGTATTAAAATTTCTCTTCATGGTTTGAGTATTCAACTACAAATGATGCAGCTTTTGCTTACCATGTTTTGTCTTAAATTATCATCTTTATATTTCTATTTTATTATAAACTTTTTTTATATTTAATGTATATTGTTTGGTCACTCCCCCCCCCTAGTTCTAAATCTTGTGTCCACCCCTAGGTGGGTTGGGTTGGGTTAACCTCAATCCGAATTTCAAGGTGTTCAACCCTAATCTGACCCAACCCGAATTTTAACTCGACAACTCTAACCCGAACCCCACTCATGGTAACCCGAACCAACCTAGCTCACAAAAATAAATCCCAAAACACATGGTGTCACGCCCCAGAGCGGCCGTCCCCGAGATGTGACAATATAAATAATATCATCTATCAATACTTGAGGTCAACAAAGACTCCAACAACAACATACAAGGTGGTAAGAAAAACACAAATGATAGCTAATTGAAAAGCGGAAGCATAAAATATCAACTATGTCTGTAAACCAAAATATTATTATAGACCCGAATACACAATCATTGTCATGTGAGAGCCAAGTCTAGTCCAATAAAATACATCCTGTGCAACACGCACGATTAACAAATACATGACTCTAGGACTGTTGACAGCCTCGCACTCACCAACCGCCGGACAGAACACTCCACGCATGCAAGACCATGCCATAGGGAAGCTCCAGCTCCACGCCCAACACCGCCCTTGTAAAAGAAACAGTATGCGAGGGGTGAGCTACACGCTCAGTGAGTGGCTGAAAACCAAACACCATTACAACAATTTAATGTTAAGGCAATTTCCTTTCGAGAAAAACATGGGTGAGGACCCAATGGATAACAAGGTCGCACGGCGGAGCGACCAGCCTCACCCTCACCCTCACTCCCAGAGGGAGACTCTTAGGACTCTTGGGGAGAGACCATACCGTTTGTCAAAGAGACGCGGAATTACTGATCCACACAACACTATTGGATTATCTACAGAGAGATAACTGTCCACCGATGTCTCTCAACATCGATACATAATCGGATCCAACAACTATGGGAACGGACAAACAAGCGAATGGGTCACGTAGTGATGTGACTTCATCTCACCCCCGCCCCCGAAGGGAAACTCCTGTGACACACGGGGAGAAAACAAAGGTTAACCATAACACCTGGTGTTACAAGATAACAAAGGACGATGATGCAGACATCATAGCCGCACATTATATGGATGGACGAGATTGGATGGACTAGAAAAGAAGAAGACATCTTGATCGTTAAGGAACATCATAACTTCAAATGGCCATAACTTTCAAACCATAGATCGGAATCGACATTATAATATGTCCACACGTTCATATCGACGAGCCCTACAGGAGTAGTTGATATGAATTAATGCTAAATTTCAAAGCGTTCTGAGATTGTCTTAGGGGTCAAATTGACGGCTTAAAATTATTTTTACTATTTTTTTACAGTTTTGAGTTTGTTAGGATTTTATTCCTTGTTTCAGGATTTATATTTAGATTTGAATTTCAAATATTGATTTAAATTCAAATTTGAATATTAGTTAGGATTAAATAAAAATGTGTTTGTTATTCTTTAGATTTAGATAATATGTTAGCATCATAGTAATTAGTTGAGATCCTAATTTTCTCTACTCTATAAATAGACCTGTAAACCAATTGATTATGAAGTTATTAATTATTTGAGTTATTATTTTTTCTTCTTTTTTGTTATTCGTGGTGAATATCAATTACGTAGAGTTCCATCATTTGGTATTTCGTCAGAAATCAACAGATTGTTGAAGCCTAACGCCCTGGCATTCTTCTTGAAGAATCAACAATACGTCAATACCGCTGGAGCCTACCGATTTTGTTCATTTGATCGAATCCGTAGAAGAGCGTATTTGTACGCTACATCAGATGATGATAACCGCCAACTCAAAGAGACCTCAAACGTCGATGGACGGGGTGGGGGTGGCTTGCAAAAGGCTCTAATCTGAATATTGATATAGGGTTTTATGAAAAAAAAAAAAAGAGTTTTTCACATACATCGATAGGGAGATCTAATTCCCTATTTATAGTGTAGTCCATCTGCCCTTTTGGATTGACATACCATCTCTCTTTGATCCAATGGATTGGAAGAGATCCCGTGATCCAAAGATTTTAAGATTATGGAAGATTTTGGGTATCTGTATTAATTGCCCCAAATCTTATCTTATCTTATATTTATTGGAATCTGGTCCCAATCTTGACTTGGGATTCATCTGGTCATCTGATGCAAATGGGCCAATGGGCAGGATATGTGTATAGTGGGTTGGTCAACCCGTGGGTGTTGGCTAATCGGGTAATGGGCCTTCGACACATGGCGTGTTGCTGTTGAGCTTAGAAAATGACCCCTACACAACCATTCAATCTCATGGAATATTTTTCAAAGCGTTTATTTTTATATATATCCCTCCAAATCACATTTTCTAAAAATATCCATAAGATTTGTTATTTCTAGCAATGTCCTTCAAAAGGGTTTACATTGTACATAAATGTTATTTTTTTAACCTATTTGAGCGATATTGTTGACAAATACTCCTAACTTATTTCTCTATCCAAAATAGCATGAAATGATTTCAACTTTCTTCCTTCATTCGTCACGCTAAATAAAATAATAATCTTTTAAAATGCATGGAATGAATGGCATTGATCATGCCACGTCATTCATATTTATTGTTTTTTTATTTTTTTTATATTAGGATAAAGATGGAACAAAAAAATCTATCAAACTATATATGTGCATGTATATATATAAATTGGATAATATCATATCCATATCCACCCAGTCTCATAGAATATTTTTCAATGCGTTTATTTTCATATATACCATAAAATATCACATTTTGTCAAAATATCCTATGATTTGTTATTTTCGGCAATACCACTTAAAAGAATTTATATTGTACATAAATGTTGTTTTTTAAACCCATTTGTGGGGTATTAATGCTTAAGACATTATTATAGTAATATAAAAAGATGTATAAAAGATATAAACTGAGTAATGGTTATTCTAGATCGATTTCGTGTTTGTAAAATTTTGTTTTACTTGCAAAATTTTTAAATGATATATACTCCCAAATATGTCTCTGTTGATAGATACTTGGTATCTATTTTTTTTATATGGAATGTGGACATATCTATTTCAAAATATTAACAAAACTGATCATGTCCAAATGAAGGATGAGAAAAATAGAAATAAAAAAATAAAATACAAAACACAACATACACGCATGAGCACCCCGATAAATACTTGGGGTATATATTGATAGATACTTACGTAATAGCTTATGTATCTATTGCTATACTTTTGAGGCAAGAATTCAGATCATGTAATTGAAATGATCAATGTTATATAGGCTATATTTTTATATATATAAAAAAATGTTTATGTCTATGTCCAAATGACACCAAATGATTTCAACTTTAATTTTTCAAAGATACATGGGAAAGAATGGTTGATCGTGCCCACATCATTCATATTTATTGTTTTTTTTATTTATTTTATATTAGGATAAAGATGGAACAAAAAATATGCGCATGTTATATATATAAATTGGATAATATCGTATCTATATCCACCCAATCTCATGGAATATTTTTCAATGCATTTATTTTCAGCAATACCCCTAAAAAAATGTTTAAATTGTACATAAATATTGATTATTAATTCATTTGAGGGGTTTTAATGGTTTTAGAGTTTCAAATGGGAAATTTTGATAATATATGATTGGTTGAAAGGTATATATACCAAAACCCTTTTTTAGTTGTAAAATATTCTTTTTATTTATAACTTTATTAAAAAATTTATAAATGATTTATCTAATAATATTAATATTTTTATATATAAATGTAACATGAAATATCATATAGTATATATATGGGTTGAAAACAATGAGGGTGCTGGTTTAAGGAAACTATTTTAGTTTTTTTATTTGCACGCATATCGTGCGTGGATGAAAACCAGTCCAGTTCTAGTAGAATATGCAGAAGGAGAATTTTTGTTTTAAATATTTAGGAATGAACATAAAAACAGAGGATTCCAAATGTAATTTTTAACATTGGTGTTTCAACAAAATAAAAATGAAAATGGGCAACAAACTAACAATAAGAATGGATTCATGGGAATGAAGAATTCTCCTTCTGAGCCAGAGTCACCAAACTAGTTATTTGGTTTTGATTTAGTGGAATGAGAAATTTGACCTGGAATGTCAAAGAATGTAAATAAGAATGGAAGATTCGAAATGCAATTTTTCTGAGTGTTCCAGCATAATAAGAATGAGAATGAATGCCAAATTGACCCTAGCTCTATATGTGAGTTTGTTTTCCATGTTGCTGTCTATAGAGGTGTAAAATAGGTCGTGCCAGGCTGGCTAAAAACTTAGGAAATTTGTGTTTGGAATCATCCATTCACATGTTCATTCCTGGATATCTCAATTAAAATTTTTTATTCCACACAATCTACTTGAACTTGAACTGGATTATTGAGAAAGAGAAATTCTCAATCAGAGTTATCAAATTGACTCTTAATAGTATACATATAATGCATAATAAGGATTGATATAATAAAATACGTGGAATGAATAAAAGTGTAAGAGTGAATAACATATACAGAGTGTATAATCGTGTATAAAAAGTATTTCATGGGATAAGCGATAAAAAAGGAAATAGAAGAATTTATATATAAAAAAAAATCACTACTAGGGTGTTTTGATATATTAAAAAGTTTGAGAGACCTAAACAAAATAAAAAGTAAAAAAAAAGTACTTGAGAATTTTTGTTATAATATCCATATTAAACTCAGATTATCAATGTTCTTGTTTGTTTACCATCAAAAAAAAAAAAAATGAGGGTGGACCCAGACCCGACCCGAGTTGGACCTGACCCGGCGGACCCGAACAAACAAACGGGTCGGGTCCGGGTCCACCCCGCCCCGACCTGTTGGACCCGAGACCCGATTGTTTTATTAAAATATGCTCATATATTATAAGACCATTAGTATTAGTTGATACATAATTTTATTTCTTACTTAACTTATTTTTGTATCCACAAGTTCATAAATCATAATCATAACAAGCCCATAAATCATAAGTCATAATCATAACATTTTTTTCGTTGTGTTGATGTTGCAACTTGCAAGAACTTGATTGTTTAATATGTAATAAACTTAGTAATGTATTGTCGTTGGTTTATTTTGGACAATTAACTTATTAGCTTTTGAATTTGTATAATTAATTAGTTTGTTGCATGATTTATGTTTATTATTTAGGTTAATATGTTAGTATTTATTATTTTGAATATTGTTTAGGTTAGTATTGTTTTGGATGTTTGTATAATTAGTTATGTTTATTATTTAGGTTAGTGAATATTGTTTTGGATGTTGTTTAATAATTCATTTGCTTCTTTTGAATTGTATAAAATTATATTCAAACATAGTCTCATTAATAATAATGTTTTATTACAAAAAATTTCAAATAGAATAATAAGGCAAAATACATGAGCTCTTCTTTTTTCTTTTTTTTTACCAACCATTCGAGTCGGGTCGGACCCGGACCCGACCCGAGTCTGACGGGTCCACATTTCCCCAGACCCGCCGGGTCCTGGGTTGGACCCGGACCCGACCCATTGACAGGCCTACTTGAGTCCCCTTTATCCCTACATAGCTATGCCAATGCATATATACACACAAAAACTATACATACTTGATATAACAATGAAATAAGATACTTATTCAACCTATTATATGCATTGTCTACTGGATTTGTCGTGTCATATCGTGTCTACGTGCTATGCTCACAAATGTACCATGTCGGAACAGTCCAACATGTCATAAGGTTGACCCGACACGATCCATATATATTAATGTGCAGGGCCGGCCCTGAGATAAGAAAATCTAGGTGGGGCCCTAGGCCAACTCATAAAATGGGGCCCTATATATGTATATTGAAATTTTTGAGTTAATGTTTTAATCATGTTAGTAATAAAAAAATCAAGACTAAGCAAAAAATTCATCGAGTTCTTCTTTAAAAAGAAAAAAAAATCACAAAAATAAGATCATTTCTTTTATAGAAAATAAATAAATCCCTATAAAATAGAGTATACTAAAAATATATTAAATATATAAAAATACAGATGAAATTTTTTAAAAATCACAAAAAAAAAATACTTTTCATAATGATGCCAACAAAGATTACATTTTCAAATAAAACTTATAAATTTAAATTTAAAATAAATAGGAAGACATATTCAAGTTATTTTTTTAAAAAAATTTAATTTTAGAGTGTTGGTACACATAGTTTTTATTCCAGCCTCAATTTCAATCTCATATGCGTCGATGGAAAATTATCAAAGCGTATACTAACTTTAGCAATGCATATATGCTATTTATTAAAGGTATATGCTTCACTTATTGTAAAAATATGTACTTTATTAGATGATGTATACTATTTTTAAAAAATTCAAAACACTTTTAAATTGAATTTAGGGTTACAAAATGGATTGGATGTAAAATTATTATTAAGTTTAATTTCAAAAGGTTAATATAAAAAAAAATCTTGAATTTGGGGGCCCTCTTTGAACAAGGGGCCCTAGGCGGTCGCCTACTAGGCCTATAGTCAGGGCCGGCCATGTTAATGTGCCGGGCTGTGTCGTACCATGCCAATAATGTGTCGTCCATGTCATGCCCGTTTCTTATAATGTCTCGTGCTTCTGTCATGTTGGCCTGGCCGTTTATTTCTTACACCTCTAGGTGCCTATTTTACTCATATATTTCATTCCATCTATACCTAAAACAATATATGAAAATATGAAAATTTTGATAAAATATTTTTACATTACTAATCTTTGCATAATATTTTCCTTTTATGTCTTTATATATTTTCATTTATTTTTATTATTTATTGTGTTGTATTATTAAGTTTTTCCATAATAATAATACATGCAAAGGGAGCTTTTTAAGTACCTGTATAAAACAGCAGGAAAGACAATTTTTATTATTTAAACCAATTTTCTTTATAATTTTTAATATGCCCAGCAAACACTGAAAATCATATCTAAACGGAGACAATTCAATAAAACCTAGATTCATAATAAAAATGAATATTATCGTTGACTCAAGTAGGAAAATGATGCTCTACCATCTCTTAAAAAAAAAAAAAAAAAAAACTAAAGGAAAATGATGTGTGCAGTCTCATCGGCATTACATCGTTTTCATTTTTTTTTATAAAATATTATATTGTTATAAAAATAAAATATATTTTACATAGAAAATTTTAATCTAAAAAAAAATTAAATTTTCATGCGCACTATGTTAACGGAATATTCATGCGTATAGATATTATATTATCTTTAAAAGACTATATTGTTATAAAAAAAATGATACATCCAGTCGTTTGTGCAACCCTAATTATAATCTATATTGATTTTATTTTTTTTAAAAATTATATATTCCTCAATTGAAGTATGCAATCTTATATGAAATGAAATATATGCTAAGATATATTAGTGTATTTTTTTTGCGTTGAAAAAATAAATTTTTTTTTATATCATACACTGTGATAAAAAATCATACACAATGACAACACAATATATATTATGTTATCATAGTGTATGTGAAGGTAAAGCAAGCTATAAAATGCACTGAGTGTAATCATAAAAGCACCACTTATAAACTAAGGTTGCGTTTGGTTGCGTGATTGCGTAGCGTCTGTGATTGCAGGAAGTTGCGTTTGTAATCGTACAACAAAACAGTTTTATTGTAGGAGCTTCCCGCACATAATTTTTCAGGCAAATAGTGCTCAAAAGCTGCGTTTTAAAAAGTTGAGAAAATGAACTTTATGCAGAATCAGTTTTAAAATTCAGATTTTTATAGAATGAATTTTGCAATCGCACAAACAAATGCACCCTCAACCGTAACCCTGCAAAACGGATTTGTGCGTCAATGCTCCTCAGATAAATCGGATCCTCAAGCGCCATCTCCAGTTCGCGACCGTTGATTCCGATCAGACGTCTCTCATAAGCCGAGACTCTGTACCCCCGTCATTGTGTGCGATCTAGCGAAGAATCCTAACCAAAACCCAAGCTCGGCCCACTCTCTCGTCCAGACCCGGCTCGTCTCGCTCTCTCTCTCTGAAGCTGTGATTTCCGATTGAACGAACGAGGTAACTTATTTCCCCGTAACCCTAATTTTCATTTTGTCCATTTTTTGCTCGCAAGTGATCTTGATTTGCTGGAGAAACCCTATTGACTTCTTGAGTTGTCCGCGCTTCATTAGGTTTTCTTTTTCCCCCCTTTTTTTTCTATTGATTCATCGAGATTTGTTATCTTTTTTTGTCAAATTTCGTGTCTTTGTATCCCTACTTCGTCTTCGTGTCTCTATGTTTTTTTTTTCTTTGCAAGTAATATTGATTTTTGGAGGAACCCTAATTTCCTATTTGACTTCTGAATATCCTACTCTTCATCACTTTTTTTTTTTTTGTGATTCGTACGTTGTATACTTGTATTCGACAAAGATTACTCTTGATTTAATTGGTTGACGATTAGTTGTTTGTATTAGGGTTTTGGGCCTTTGGCACTGCAAGGTTGAGCTGTTTCGTTGATTGCTGTAGTGGGTGAGATTTGCTTCAGTCACAAGCGATGGATGATCTGATTTAAGGTTGGTTTTTTATATTATCTTGGCCTGCGGTATCTTATATCAGAACACGTGGAACTTTTAAGATTTTTTATTCCTTAAATATGCTTAAATTCAACAATTTTTTGTGTGGTGTCTTTTTAATACGCATCGTTGAATCTTTATAATCATGCAAGTGAGGTCAAGTAAGTGGTCTATGTTAGCGTGATGAACAGAAGAGTGTCTTTTTAATACGAATTGTTAAATGTTTATAATCATGCAAGTGCGGTCAAGTAAGTGGTCTATGTTAGTGTGCTGAACAGAAGTGTCTCACGAATTTGGAGGTCATGCTGTTCATGTTCTTTCTATATGATATATTTCCTTTCATGGAAAACTCATCTAGACTTATTTAGAGAATGTTTGATTAATACTTGAAGTGGTTAGTTTCTGTTTCATTTAGAGAACATCCCGTGTTCTATGAAGTTATTGAAATTAGAACTGGAAAGTGTCAGTATATAATTGCTTTTGTTGCCGGGGATGTGAAATAATTAGTTTATAGTATCATGTGATCTCGGCATGAGTCCCAGTGTTTGCATGACCACCAATAACTTTTATCTTTTTGATGTGTTTGAGACTTTGAGCTTAAACTGTCTGATGGCAAGTACATCTTCTCCGGTGATTCTCCGACAATTCTTAGGTGATCTTCCACCACCGCTTCAACAGCATTTTTTCCCTTCAATCCTCGATGATCGGTCCAGATCCTGTCGGATCCTGTCCAATTCAATCATTTCCTTCAGATTGCACTCTAGGTCCTATACGCATCTAAGATTCAACCCTTGATAGCTTCTTTTTTTTAGGTTTCTTTTCATCATCTTTTTCTTTTGGTTGTATGGAGATCTCTCATCTCTGATGTTCGAGGGGCTTTGTTTTGATAATCGATTTAGGGAAAATTTCAGTTGTTGTTTTAAAAGAGTGAGCTGTTAGATATAATTTCTAGGTGGCTGACTGGACTATGTGTTGCAACAACCATAAACCCCTTGGCTAATGATGGGGCAATTGAGTGGGCCTGTCTTAGGGAAGGATATCTCTTATTTAATTGTAATCTTCGTTTGTTGAAATTAATACAATTGCTGATATCACCTTTCTTCACACACACACAGAGGCAGGACCAATGTTTAGAAAATAATCTGGGACTCTGGTGATTCCCTTTTCAAATAGGCTTGCAGTTTTTGAATGAATATTTTAAAAGATAATTTTATTTTTGAAATGTTTAAATAGAGTTTTTTTTTTTTTAGAGAAAGATAGGAGCAATTTTTTAGAAAATGCAGAAAAAGGAGGCGAGGGATCTCCATACAAAATTAGTTAAATAGAAAAGGAAAAAAAGGAAAATGACGGGGAGGCCCTTCAAATAAACCCTCCGACTTTAAATAGAGTTATGTTTGTATAGAAGCTTCTCTGATAGTGGTGATAGAAGAACGAGAAGCTCATTTTAAGTAACACCGTTAACCTTGTTGGTACAGCTGGCATGTAAATTGGTTGTCATATGGGCCATGCCCACCATATGACCAACCTAAAACCAGCCTTGAAGGTCCAGGGCATGATGGAAATCATCAATTTGTGATGACCTTTGCTTTAGCAATTTTTATATTGAAGGGTTGCTGGATCTGACTTCTGGGCTTTGATGGTTTCTCAGTCAGTGGATCAGGCAATTCCCGAGTGATGTGTGAAGTGACGCATATCATAAATCATAATCTGACTGCCGCACATGGAACAGGGAGACCTTAAGTATCAGTATCAGCATGTCAGTCTGATGATGATTCATTTACCTTAACAACTGGGCCCATTTCTATATCTAGGTCCTGTCAAGCTGATGATTAAGTTGGGCATGTATATTTAAATTTGGTTTCAGGTTGGCTTAGGGACCAAAATATTAAAGCTCCTCACAGTTTGTCACGGGAAGGTGGCCTTCAGATCTTAAGCTTCTGGCTGAGACCAGCCCTCGTCCAGTCCAAAATTAGCTTACCCGAGTTTTAACCTCATGACAAGAAGAATTACAGTAGGAGATGATGGATGTGATCTTACTTCCTGTAAGATATTAAGTATCTCATATTGAATTTAGTTGGGTCTTGTTCATTTTCAGGGACTGCTGCATTCCGTGCACCAATGATTGGGAATGGCAAGCTATAAAGATGGGAGTTATATATGCAATGATTGGCCTGCTGCTTGACCACCCGACAAATTCTTCTTGCCACAAGAAGCCTTTCCTTCATGATGGACTCATGTGGAGACCAATTGCTGTTGGGACATTGATGAACAAAGGCCAGACCTCGCCTTGTATCTGCACACGCTTTGAAATTTAAAGCTCAAATGCACGCAGAAAGGGAAAACTGTTTTTTTTTTTTTTTTTGGTCATCTTTAAACTGCACATCGAAGACATTTCAAGGCATGGGCATGTTAAAGGAACCTAATGATGTCAGATTGAGCTTGCGGGTGGAGGAGTTGGTAGATATGCAGACAGTTCTTACAAAAGAGAAGATTGTCATATCATTGACGAGCTGCAAATAGTAGGAGGCTTGCTTTATGTGCCCAGGAATTGCTTATCTTTGGAACTTTCAGAAGTTTCCATTTTCATAAGATTCTTGTATCTCACAATAGCCTTGTATGCTAAACTTAAGCTGGCACTACAAAGGCTAGCACATTAGTTGAACATATTTTGACCAGATTTTTATTTATGGCTCTTGCAGACCAACTTTCATGGTCATCATGCATGAAAGTGTAGCTTGTTTCTGTAAAGTACGTGTAGGTCTGTGATATTCTGTCACAGATTTTTTAAGAAAAAGGCAGAGAAAAGTGTAAGGCTCATGGTCTTGGTTTGTTGGAAGAAGATATTGTTGGATATTGGTGATATCTGAAAAAAGGCTATTCATCCTGTTATATAATATCAGAATATCATTTGGGATCTGTTTGACACCAGGTTGATCTACAAATAAATAAAGAGACAGCTGCCCTGATGTGTATTCTTCCTAGCATTAAAAGATTCTCATCCCATGTATATCTGTAATGGTTGATATTCTTCATGCCAGTTCAAGAATATTCTTTTCTTTTGGTTTATTTTAGGTTATAGTCAAGCTTTCAGTACATACATTGGTGTCCCTTCTCCGTTTGATTTATATTATTGCTCCCTTGAAATGGTCCTTCTGAGAATTTTGGAGGGATGTGACCATGACATTCGATGTATGGGAGGTAAACACGAAAAAGAAAGTATGTCCACAACATAGATTGTGATCTATCAGAGAATCAAAATTCCTTGCTGTTATTCTCTACTCATTGTTTTGAAGATGATTGTATGGATACTACATTAATTGTTTTATATTGTAATAAGATTGTGTGTTTACCATTGTAAAAATATTCCAATCTATTGTTCCTTTTTCCTAATAAATTACTAGCTAATCGGAGGTCTCTCGATCAGAGTATTTCCCGACTATCTCTTAACCAACAACTTTGCACAACGGCACATTCCTACATTCTTGGAAGAAAGGTGAACCAGTACCGATTGGAATAGGAGAGGTCACGCGCGCATGTGTCTTCTGCCATGAATGCTATGCACTGGTTGTCAAAATCTAACTCTGGAATCTGTGTTGTGGAAACACTCACAAAGATGACTTTCTATTTATTATTTCCACTTGCCATCTTTACTTAATGGAAACATCTTTTCTCCAAAAGTTGATATAAAATTTAAATTTTTTAGGAATGGTAAGAGCTCTACCACCAAATTTACCTCATTATATTGGGGTACAGATCCAAAGAAACCAGTATAGTAATAGATAGTCTACTGTCTGCTATCCATACAAAACAACAAAGCAACCAAAATAAAACAGAAAAAACTACGCTTACCAAAATCACTAGTTAACAACTGGGATTAAGCCAAAATGTATAATTTGCCCTGCTCTAAGATTACTGCCTCAGATCCTGCATAATGGGTTTCCCAGCCATTCATGAAATGGATAGCTCTCCTAAAGGTTTTCATAATAAGGGATACGCTTTCTGAACACTACTGCATTTCTAGGCAACTATATAGCCTAACGGCTATCTGGAATCAAAATTTGAGAGAACTTTTCCCTGACAGTTGACACTATTATCTCCCTTTGTTTTCATTTCTTGTCTGCCTCACACATGCCATCCAAGGATGTGAAGTTACTGATTAAACCAGTAGCATAACACAGAAAGAACCATAGCCTTTTAGCAAAAGAACAGTTGTAAAACAGGTGCACAACTGTTCTATCTTCAGCCCCACAAATTGGATAAATGGTCGAATCTTCCACCACCCATTTTGACCTATACAATTTACTCATCTGAATTTCATGGCCTTGGTATCCCATATTTCTTTGTGCTTTGTAGACAGATTTAGTGGAAAATAGCATTCCAGCTGCATTAGTTAGTTGTTGAATAATCTGCCTGCAAACTGCAATTTAAGGTTCAACCTGGTGTTGCTCATTTGCTCCTGAAGTTTTCTTTTTATCTTTTGAAAATCACGATTTGATAATCTTGAACTTCAGTAGCCTATATGCTTCCTGCGAACCTGTGCATCTACCAAAGAAACATCATGTGGTACCTGTTGGATCAATGATAAGCATCGACAGTTGCCTAATTTGATGACTACCAATGTATTTCCATTAGATGAATGAGTAATTTTGAATGTTTCTTTTGTCATTCTGCTGCATTGTGCTTGTGCAATCCCTTTGATGCCTACTCTAGTACTCTTAGTAGAATGTGTCTTCCATGTTCGTGTCAGTGGGAATGACCTGCTGAGCTGGGCAAAATATTATACCTTATATATAATTAATGCAAATGTTAATGTTGACTGGCCCTTTTTGGTTTCCTTTCTGCTGTTGTTAATAGTTAATAAAAAAAGATCTGTTGCTTAATCCTAGATGTTGGACTTCAATGCTAACGTGACTGTGGGGATTGACTTATGTCATTTTTTTTCCAGTTTATATTGAATTTTCTCGAAATAGTCTAGGATCATGGATGCTGTTCCAGGAGGAAATGCGACTGCAGAAAAATTTAAGAAAAGGTCTTCTAAATGGGATGTGGTTGCAGAGGTCCATGTTCCAACTGATGTTAGACAAGAGCCTTCTCACTGTTCTGGACTTGATGACCTTTGTCATGATAAAGAGAGAAACTCTGGGTGGAATCTGTCCAAGAATTCTGATGGTCAGAGTTCGAAATTTGAAACAAAAGATGACAGCATGGCTCGTAAAAGTGATCCCGGGCTTCCTCGTCAGCAGTCCGTACCTGGAAACAAAACTGAATGGAGAGATGGTGATGTCAACAAAGATTGGGGTGAACGTTCGCCTACTCGAAGGACTTGGGATGAAAATAAGAATTATAGCAGAAGAATGTCTACGGATCTTGATGCATGGAGGCAAAGAAGTGGTAGTAAGTCCCCGAGAGATGAGGAGGACAGGTCACGCAGGTATTATAACTGTTATTGATGCTAATTGAAAATTTATGTTCATTTTGCATATTATTTATTCAATATGTTCAAGATCAGTCATGTGATTATTAGAATGCCACAAGAAAATATATGTTTTAAGCTAAAAAAGTGGTCACTTTGCTGTCACGACCGCGTCTGAGTAATATGCAGTCTGTCGTCATGCTAATTGAAAAATTATGTTCATTTTGCGTATTATCCATTCAATATGTTCAAGATCAGTCATGTGATATTTAGAATGCCACAAGAAAATATATGTTTTAAGTTAAAAATGTGGTCACTTTGCTGTCAGGACTGTGTCTGAGTAATATGCAGTCTGTCGTCATAGTTTTTCTTTCCTTTTTTTTTGCCCAAAACAAAACTGTTAAAACACATCCATATTATTTTTATCTGCAAACCAAATTTCATCCATCCCCACCCAGTCCGCAAACTTGGCTTGTATGAGATTTTTCACACTTCTAAAAGCGAATGGTTTCTTTTTCTTATATAGGTTGCGTTTGGTTGCACGATTGCAAAATGATTTTAGGCAGAAGCTGAGTTTAAAACTGATTTTAGAGGAAACTGCCTCTCCACAGCTTCTGAAAAACTCAGGTTTTGGGCTCTTTTTCACATAAATCTGTCTGAAGCAGCTGTTGGTCTCAATTTTTCTGTTTGAAAACAGGTTTGGGAAAAACAGCTTCTTGCAAATCCAAAAGCTTCCCAAACCCATTTCCAAACGGGGCCATAGTCTTGTAAGTAACATGTTGGATTGAGTAAATTCCAAAGTTCTTCCACAAGACAACGAGCCAACACAAGAAGAGTAAATTCCATCTCTCTTTTCAAATTTGGGGACAACCCTTGCAGATCAATTGGTGATTCAGAACACATTTCATGTTCTCTTCTCACTATAAGGAAGGCTATGCTCAGAATTGATCTTGGAGACCTTTATGGTTAGGAGAAGAGTTAAAAAAACTCTGTCGGACAATTGTTTGCAAAAGCTTGAAGCCCCTTCTCTAGGATGAAATCTAGGTGGCCATTTTTGGAGCAGATGATAAGAAGTCTTGAGTTCTAGAGGGGTTTTGCTTGAGGTTCTTCAAAGAGTTTTGGCCGACCATAAAAGAGGACATTCTCGACATGTTTGACGTTTTTTCCATAGATGGGGCCACCTCAACTCCACATTCTTGCCCTCATTCCCAAGGAGGACGGTGCGGTGCATATCAAGGATTATAGACCTATCAACCTTGTTAATGGGTGATCCACTACTACAAGATGATTGCTACTCTTAGCCAATAGACTTAAAGAGGTCATCTAACGTCTTATTGAGGAGAATTAGTCAGCTTTCATTCCCGGTCGATTCCTTCATAATTGATTTATGGGAGTTCAAGAATGCATCATGACGGCCAGTAAGGACAAGAGGAAGGGAGCTATCCAAATTGGACTTTCAGAAAGTCTATGGCACGGAGACTGAAACTTCTTGTGTCACCTTCTATGTTGTCATGGTTTCGAACCACCATTGGATTCGAACTGCATAACTTCGGCTATGGCTTCGGTGTTGGTGTTAAGCCATGTGGTTCCTTTCCTATTCGTAAGGGGTTTTATCTAGGGATCCTCTTTTCACCGTTGTTATTTATCATTGTGACAAATGCTTTGAGCGGCATATTGAAGATGTCAAACAACATGTCATCTGCATACTAAACATGAGATAAAAGGCCCAGAAGCACTGCATGGCAAACCGTAAGCCGGATGTGCACTTAAGTACATCGGGTGATGTTTGTGGTTAGATGTTTTGGCATCCTTTCTACTTTACACTTAACACATTAACTCCATAAAAAGCTCGTCGTTGGGTATCAATCTCGAAGATGAGATGGGCTTTAGAGGAGGTCTTTGGAGGCAAGACAAAGTCTTTTCTAGCTAGATACCCAGGTCTACCCTGAGTATTGGTTGCATCTCTCTTGTGAATTGGGAATCGGTTCTATGCAGATTTCCCCGTCGGTTAGAAGTTTGGGCCAAGTCTGACAAGTCGTTGAGCTTGGGAGATAGATTGATCATTCTACAAGTAGTTCTTTTCAATCTCTCGCTTTTTCTTCTTCTCCCTTTCAAAGTTCCCAAAGGTGTCATCTTTAAAATTGACATCATCAAGAGTAGGTTCCTATGGAACAACGCAACCCATACTCTAAAAGTGTGCACCTGGTGGATTGGGACTCTATCTATGGGAGGAAGCGATGTGGCAGGATAGGTGTCATGAACCTTAGTGATATGAACCTAGCATTGCTTTGTAAGTGGCTAGTCTACTGTAGTATTCTATGGTGTCGGATGGTCGAGGCAAAATATTTCACCAATCCTCTGCCATGATCTATCTTCTCAGTAATGTCTTACAAATCATCCAAACTATGGAGAGATATTGGCCGGTTGTTGGAGAGCTTGTTAGAGACTATTGCATGGAACATTGGGAGCGATGATCGGGCTTTGTTTTGGTTTTACCATTTGGTGTGATTTGTGGCCTTTGGGGGAGAGCTTTTCTTGTATTCTTGCAGTGGTGCTAACAAGACGGTCTAGGTTTGGGAGTTCTGCAGATTTGATGGTGGGGGTCGTCACTAAGAGGTGGCCATGAGGAGAAACCTCTAGCCCCTGTTTGGATGGGAGAACAGAGGAAAATAAGGTCAAAAAGTTGTTTGTTTGCAAGGAATAGGGGGGTTATAGCTATGTCAGAATATGTGAGAATAAACGATATTTGTATTGCAGCCCCCCCCCCCCCCAAAACTGTGTTATTTCATATAATTTATTCCACTAGTATAAAAATGGTTCACATATCAAATCACTTGTCATCATCTCTATTAAATTGGGGACCTACATGTCAAATCAATTTTTCACATTTTATAAATTCTTATTCACTTTTTATTCACAACTTATTCAATATCAACCAAACAACAACACTTTATTATTACATTTCTTAATGAGAATAACTAAAAACACAACTAAAAAAAATTACTTATTCTTTACCTATATTAGACATAACCTAATGTCGCTACCCAAATGGGGGCCTAGGATCAGGAGGTTGAGGAGTTCTTATCTTTGTTGGCTTTGCTGCTGCGATCCGCGTTGGGGAGGGGTCTTTGGACTTGGGAAGCTTGTGCCACTCCCCTTCGGAGGGTTTCTTGGTTGGAGGGGATTGGATGAGAAGAGAGGTTTTTCAATGTGCTCTTGACATCACAGGGAGGTTTGGGGCATCAAGGCTCCCCTCAAACTCCAAGCTTTCATGTGGCCTTTGTATGAAGAGGGGTTTCTCACCAAAGTTTACAGATCTTCGTGGGCTCCAAAAGTCCCAACGGATTCTAGTTTATGTGGTGCTCAAGTCAAATCTACTGTGCACCTTTTTTGTCATTGCCCTTCTCACCATGGAGAGCCGTCAGTGATGTGTCAGGCCTCAACCACGAGTTTAACTCCCTTGAGCAAATTTGGGATGTTGAGAAACACCTCAAGAAAAAAAAGGTGACCTGAGCAAAAAGGCCAATATTTCTTCAATCCTCATCCCGGCTGCAGCATGGGTGATTTGGCTTGCTAGGAACCAATTGGTGTTCAATGGAGCCCTCTTTTTGTTTCAAAAATATGTGGGACTTTCGTGGAAAAGTTTATATTTGATTTGGGGCTTTATTGTGCGGGGGTTACAAGCGTTCGCTTCGAGAGGGGAAGGCTTGTGACCGAGGAGTAACTCGTTAGGGTCAAGGGGCTGTGGCATTGACAACTAAGTTATCAATCGGAAGGATACGGATCGGATAGGCCCATATTCGTATCCGTATCCGAATTAAATATCCAAAAAATATCCGTATCTGATATCCGATGGATATTGAAAGTAAATATTCGTATCCGATTCGAAAATTCGGATTCGGATATGGATAATTATCCGAAATATCCGAAATTCAAATTTAATATGGAATGACTAAAATATCCAAAGATCCAATATCCAAAAATAAAAATCATATATCTAATATTTGAAATATGTAAAAAAATATAATAATTACCTAGTATAAAACATAAAATTATAAGTATATATATAAAATATTACATACTTTAAATTAAAAATAAATATAAAAAACTCATATTAATTCTAAAAATATAAATATATTACGGATATTTTTCGGATCGGATACCGGCATATCCGTATTCGATCCGAAATTTTTCGGATACGGATAATTTTTTCGTATACGGATACAGATTTTTCAGATATCGGATATTTTCTTGATTTTCGGATACGGATTCAGATCGAATACGGATATTTTTTCGGATAATTAACAGGCTTATTGACAGCTTGTCTACCTCTATGCTTCCCCTTGTTTCTTGATTTCCTTTTTTGTTCTTCTTTCTTTACTCTTTCTTGGTTGCCTTTGGGCTATGTACTTCTTGGTTTTTTTATCAACCAATATTCATCCAAAAACAGAAAAAACATGTTGGATTGAGGACAGTTAGGCTTCTATATCCTATGATTTTTTTTGTAGGCAAGTATTTCATTTAATTACTTGTTTTCTTTTTAAGAAAAGGCAGGTAGTTGTAATCACTCAAATCATGATCTAGGTTTTGATTTTGGAAAAAAGTTGATCTGATTGGCTGGATCACTTCTAATTAATCTGAGCTGATTGTAAGGTGACCAGGTTCCTTTTGCTATTGTGTAAATATTTTACAAATCCAGTGTGCTTTGTTTTGTTTTTCTTATACATCACTATATCTCATTATAATTCATTATCCATGGTCAGCAAAGGCAAGAAATTTTGAAATAACCAAGGATAATCTTTGCTGAAATTCTCTATACTTATCTCTCTCTCTCTCTATTTAAATTTCTTTTAATTATTTAGTAAAAATTCTGAACAATAATATCTTGTTCACTGTTCTTATAAGGGCCAGTTATTTCTCTATGTGGATTGTGCACCTTAACCTGATCTGTTTTATATTATGCTGTTCAGAAGTAGAAGCAGGAGTCGGAGTAGGAGCCCTTCTCATAAATACAGACGTGAATCCGAAAGTTGGAATGGAAGGAGCAGAGTTGGGACTGGAAGATCTGCTGAAGCATGCAGAAACTTTGCTGCAGGCAGATGCTGGAAAGGCAGTCAATGCAGGTATCTTCATGATGATGATGACAGGCGGCATTCTGACTATAGGTCAACAGAAAGCAGGGAAGCTCGATATAATGAGAGGCGTGGAACCTCAGGGCAATCAAACAGTGATGTTTTCTCCGATCCCCATGGACAGAGAGCTTATTCACGGGATAGGAATTCTTATGGCTATAGTAGTCATTATGATAGGGAAAAAGAGAAGCCTGATGATTCAAGGAACAACAGATCCTCTATTTCCTGCACTGACTTCATGAAAGGCAGATGTTATCGAGGTTCAGAATGCAGGTATGTCCATCACCGTGACCCTGATGATGGTGGAAGACCTGTGAGAGAATCAACCATGTTAAGTAGCGATGACAGAAGAGACACAGGTATCTTATCTGGTCAGAATCAGAGGCGCGAATCCCAA
Source organism: Acorus gramineus (assembly GCA_030737835.1). Lineage (NCBI taxonomy): Eukaryota > Viridiplantae > Streptophyta > Magnoliopsida > Acorales > Acoraceae > Acorus > Acorus gramineus. The sequence continues at coordinate 15,022,632 of CM060847.1, read as the reverse complement.
AGCGTGAGGGATACACCTTGCAAATACTTTTTTGAAGGTCGATGCCGTAACGGGGATCGCTGCAGGTTTTCTCATGAGGGTTCAATCCATGGTCATTCCGAAGGGAGATCTTTTGATGATAGGAAACACCGTGGTACTAAGGATGAATCTAGATTGCTTGAAGGTATGAAATGGGGTGATAAAACAGCATTAGTAGAACCTATGTCTCCTGATTGGAGGAGCAACAATGGCAATGCACGAGTGAATCCTCATGAATCAGGGACCAACAAAGATCAATACCGTCAGAGTACAGATATGGAATCCAAGCGCGATAATGGAGATCTGCGGTCCTGGAATTCAGAAGAAGACATCAAATGCCAGGTTTTACTGGGGGAGGTAGCTAAAATAGCTATGCCAACTTCCGAGCAGGTTCTGATTTCAGATGATTCAGGCCAGAAACTGACAGCTGAAAACTCTAGGTTGCCACATGACAATGAGAATACCTTGAACAAGAGTGTTGGATCACAAAATGTGATCACCATCTTTGCCACTGATCAGCAAAACATTTTATCTGTGCCTGAAGAAGGTATCAAAGAGAATCCACAGAGCCAGTACACAGTCCAACAGACTACTACCTCGCAAAACTCAAATCTGGATAGGCAGAGCAATCCGATTGTCACTTTACCATCTTTTAATGGGCTGTCTCAGCAGATTCTTCATTTACCGCATAAGAATGCTCAGAGCTTTAATTCAATTTCATCGCATTCTTTTAATGTGCCAAGCCAGCAGACAATCCAGTCTCTTCCCACAAATAGCCAGGTTCAGCACATGGTAACTCAACCTCTTCCAAGCACACAAACCATTAATCCAGCCAACCCGTCTCAACAAATTGCCCTTACACCAAATTTTATTAGTCAGACTCAACAGATAATCCACCATTTACCACCTCCAAATGGGCAGAATGCCAACCAGAGCAGGGCAAGCCAATATATGATTCCTCAGGCTACTTCAAAGGCAGCACTTCAGACAGAGCAGGATTTGATATCCAAGGCAGATAACACAATAGGTTCCAAAAGTTTGAGCACTCTAAAAGTAGAGAGCGGTAGCCAAGTTTTAAATTCTCAGAGCTTTAATTCTATTTCATCGCTTCCTTTTAATGTGCCAAGCCAGCAGACTATCCAATCACTTACCACAAACAGCCAGGTTCAGCATATGGTACCTCAACCTCTTCCAAGTGCTCAAATTATTCATCCAGTCAACCAATCTCAACAAGTTGCCCCTTCACCAAATTTTATCATTCAGACTCAACAGACTTTTCCCCAATTACCACATCCAAATGGTGAGAGTGAGAACTACAGTGGGCCAAGCCAATATATGATTCCACAGTCTTCCTCAGAGGCAGCAATTCAGTCTCAGACGAATGGAGAGAATTTGATATCAAAACCAGATGACACAACAAGTTCCAATAGTTTGAGCAATCAAAAAACAGTGAGCAGTGAGCAGGTTGCGCAACTGACCAATCTGTCAGCATCTCTGGCTCAGATATTTGGCAATTCGCATCAGCTTCCACAACTATATGCGGCTTTGAATCCACCGAATGCTAGTTACATTAGTGCCAACAAAAATGGTGGTGAGGAGGAAAATCCAGACCATGTTAATCATGAATCGAAGCCAATTGAGATGCTCGGTAGTAAAGCAGACCCCAAAGAAGAAAATGAAACAGTGACTGAAAAAGGCAAGAAAGAACAACAAACCACCGATGTGGAGGACGCAGAGCCAGAGGCTGAGGTGGATGCAGGTAACAAGAAGACTAAAGAGGCAAAGGAAGTTCGGAATTTCAAATTTGCGCTTGTTGAGTTTGTCAAGGATTTGCTGAGGCGTAGCTGGAAGGAAGGGCATTTGACTAAGGAGTCTCACAAGACCATAGTTAAGAAAGTAGTTGATAAAGTAGTAGCCGGTGTTATGAAAAGCTCCACTATGCCTGAGACACAGGAGAAGATTGATCTCTATCTCACACATTCTAAACCCAAGCTCAGCAAACTTGTACAGGTGACAATTGGTTTACTAAGTTCCTAACGAGCTTTGTTTTAAAGAAGAATGTTAATGTATATGAGCTGTCTGACATTTATCTTCAATGCAGGCTTACGTGCTGAAATATATGAAGAGTTGATCCAAGTTTGTTTTTATTTATGGTATTCTGTATCGATGCTAAGGTATAAAAATCTCTGCTTTTTAGTGCTGGGAAACTTTTTGTAAAGCTTGGTTACATCCTGATGAAGTGATGTTGAAGTACACTTAATTCTAATTCTTTTGCCTTTTCATGTCTGTTCCATGTCCTGTAAAATTTTAGGTTCTTTTTATCCATCTCCCTTTTGTCATGTAAACATGATTTAGCCAATGCTCATCATTCGATGTCTAATTGATCTTTTCCTCGACAATAATGGTCATTGAAGCTGCTTTATGAATCAAAAGCCTTATGTGAATAAGTTTTATGTGTGTTAAATGACTTGGAGATGTAAATGAGGAACTGGAGATATAAATGGAATTGGAGAACCGAAAGACAGATACTTTTAAAATGATTTATGAGTTTTCTTTAGGGTGTGTTTGGATATGGGTTTGAGAATGAATTTTTTCTCAAAAGTTGAGTTTAAAGCTAAGTTTGTAGAAAGTTGTCTCTTAACATATTATAAAAAAAGTTAGCTTTTGATGATTTATTTATAAAATTGTGTCTGTGGCTTTTAATTTAGCTACATTTTTTTATTTTTCTGTTTAGAAATAAGTTTGGGTAAATTAGATTGTTATAAACTCATAATCTTCTCAAACTCACATTCAAACGCCCCCTCAGTAGAGTTTGAAAATAATTCTTTTGATGTTGATACCCGAGAATCAAAATAAGTGAGGAAATCACATCCAATCGGGAGCATGGATTTAATTTGTCCAAAGCAAATGCGTTAATGAGCCTATCTAGTAACCAATATCTATATCAATGGTGGTGTGTTTTTTATCAATAACGGAAATTTTGTTGTTTGGTGGATGGCTAAAGTTTTGATTGGATAAAATGTGAATTTATAAAAGATGAATGACTGATTTAATATGTGGGTCTCTTATTTTTAAGATATGGTGACAGTTGATTTGATACGTGGATCATTTATACTAATGAATAGATTGGGTAGAATAACACAGTTTCAAGGAGACCTAGAATATAGATACCATTCTATTTTGACATAATTATACTCATTTTATCTATTTTTCCAAATAATCAGTTTGTAGACTTTTATTGTCCTCCTATTCCTTCATATTCTCCTCCTATTCCACTACTAAAATAACTCTCAGTGCTATTTGGGTTGTGGAATAGAGGGAGAATAGAAGGGAATGGGGGGGAGGGAGGAGCCTAAAAAGCTATTTGGGTGAAATGAATAGATGGGTATAATTATGTTAGAATATGTGAGAATAAAGTAGAACTTGTATTCTAGATCCCCCTAGAATTGTGTTATTCTACTCAATCAATTCCACTACAATCATGATTTTTAGGTCTCGTTGGTAGACCCCATCCTAAGCCCCATAAGGTGGTAAGATTGAATTCTTCACTTTACCCTTCACATCTAATTCAAGCAGTTTTACCATAACAGATCCCTTAAATCATGAGATGGTTACGATTTGATTTGTTATGAAAGTTATGTCAGTGTAAATTGACAACTTTACTTTTAAAAATGATATATCCATATAGACTTCTCTACGCAGATTTCTTCAATTTATTAGATCTTTCTGATGAAACATGTGAACAAATTCCACTTCAATCAATCTTTCAAAATAAAAAAAAGTTATCATTTACCAAAATGTTTCAAAAACTATCCAGTCAAAAACTCATATTTTAGTTTTGTAGGAATTAAAGGAGAAGAAAACAATTACTCAAATTTTTTTATACACTTGTATCTAATATAAAGTTATTAATTCAGATTCCAGGTACATTTGTATCTGAAATATATATCCATCCCAATTTGTTGTTTGTTATTTTTGTTTTCATAGATTTGATTAATGTGTATCTAAATAATATTTAATTGTTTTTGTCATCTTTATTTAATGACTTTTATTAATCATCTATGCAATGCATCATTAACATGTAAACCATAATTGTTTCATTTTTAAACTCATTCAGATTCCAGATACACTTGTATCTAATGTAAAATTGTTAATTCAGATTCCAGATACAAGTGTATCTAAACAATTTATCCAACCCAATTTGCTATTTGTTAGATTTGATTAATTTGTATCTGAATAATATTTAATTATTTTTGTCATGTACATTTAAAGATTTTTATTAATCATCTAAGCAATGCTTCATTAGCATGTAAACCATAATTGTTTCATATGAATTTTAGATTAATATTGTATCCAAAATCTGTATATGAAATGTTTTAGATACATGTGTATATGAAAAAACTAATATAGAACTGTATTCAAATCTGTATATATATCTGAAAAAATTAATATATTCATCTGTATATGAAATTCTAATATATTCATCTGTATTTGTAGTTGTATCTGAAAAAAATGGAGATAAAGGTCGGAGGAGATGGAGGTCGAAGGAGGGCTCAAAAAGGGCAACGAGAGGAATCCAAAAGTGGTGATGCTAGTCTCCGGAGATGAGGAGGCCAGTTGGAATGAATTTTTAAAGTGACAAATTGAGGGTAAAAAAGCAAATGGTCAAAGTGAGAGTGTTAGAGGCGGTTATATAATCCCAAATAATGAGAGATTGTTTTTTAGAGTGAAAAACTTAAATATAAAGAAAAGGTAGTATTATCTTTGCTCTTTTTACCATTTTAAAAAGTTAAGTAGTGAACCAATCAGGTAATGACACCTATTGGGGCTTCTCAATGGCGCTTAAATTTTGAGGTCCATGTAACCAGACCCAGTCCACTAATATAGTAAGTCCACATATCAAATAAACTGTCATCAGTCTTATAAATAAGGGGATTCATATGTTAAATCATTTTTTCACTTTTTATAAATATTTATACACATCTTATTTACATTTTATCTACAACTTATCTATGATCTACCAAACAAACCAAAAAAGTTTATTATTACGTTTCCTAACGAGAATTACTAAAAACCCAACCAAACAAAAGATTACTCGTACCACTGATATAATTATTTATTCATAGAATAATCACAAATCTTAAAATAACTTATCTCTTTATCCAAAATGCACTAAATGAGTATACTCCGTCGTCACTAGGGAAGTAAAATATTATAGAGAGATCCTTTTATATTTCACTTTGACAGAGACTCAACTTTCTATAAACTTCACGAAATAGTTAAAAGTCCTCTTCAAAATCATGGGACAATCCCCTACAAAGTTTTATAATTAAACGTTTTAATCCATTCTGATACAAATTAAACAGTCATCTTCTCAAAATCCAAATCTAACGAATACACATGATTCAATATAAATAAATTGAATGACGATACAATAAAATGTGACACGACAAATCTTGAAAGTTTTTTTTCGTATACAAAGCACAGAGAAACAAGCAGCTAAGCCTTGAATGGGCTTCAACAATCCCAGAAGAGACTATTTTTTTAGGTTTACACCCATATCCATTTTCAGCCCCAATATGCGTCGATGAATTTCCATCGACGCATATGTTCACGTTAACAAAACATATGCTTTAAAATAATTTTTTTACATTTTTTATAAATACATCCATACAATTTATTAGAGTATATGTTTCATTTTTTATAAAAACATGTATCTCATTAAATAAGGTATACTATTTTTCAAAATTTAAAACAATGTAAAATGAAAATGGGACTCAATATAACATTTATCCTTTTTTTAGTGCTTCCCGCGGCCAGGCAAGAATCCAACCGTCGACCTCCCACAAATAGGACGACAAATCTTGAAAGATTAGTTGATACAACAAAGACACTACCATAAATGAATAAATGATATATTTGTCATGTTATGGTTATTTGAAAATGGGAGAGAGAAAGCACATCCATAAAAAAGGTTTGATATAACTAATACAATTATAATGTTGCACACCCATTTTAATTTCATACACTATATAAAAGATTTAAAATTTTTCTAACAAGCTATATTTATGTCTCACATCCAATTCGCATCCGAAGAACACGCGTGAGACATGCCCAAAACCTGTTGCTTCGCGTACCTTATCCCAATACCTGTGAACAGTCCGAGGTGTCTGCACTTCCCAGATAACAAGTAATACACTATTTGGCAGCAACACAACCTTACATGCTGTCTCCCACAACATATTTACAATGAGTCCCTGTATCATTTCCATGCATCATTTAAAGAAAAAACCTTTTTATAGCTCCGTGAGGATCTTCCTGAGTTCGAGCTTTCCATCGGCGAGACATCCCGAGCTCGACAAGGAGTTTATCCACACTGAATCAGAATTCACTGGCTCGTCGTCATCGTTTCTGTGCCAGCTCCAGTATGCGTGAGTTGAATTCACAATCTTGAGCTCCCCATGACCAAAACTAGCCTCCCGAAAGACCGACCATAGTGGTTTTGGGTGGTGATATCTGAAAGTTCAAATTTCACTGTTAATCGAGATGACAAGAACAAGTACGACAAAAAAAAATTACAGAAAGTAATGATACATTGAAGCAGCAGACAAGAATGGTATTGTTGTATGTATGCCAGGACAGATGACATATATAAATCAGAATTTAATTATAAATCACTCACATACGTTCATTATTATTCAGAAGTTCTTTGTCAGCTTAAATAATTGTATGTAACAGTTGCATGCTTTATAATCTTCTATGCCTCAACCAAGTGAATCCAGGATGCTAGTTGTCTTAAAAAGGGAAGCATTGTATCTTATGGAGCTGATCAGCTGAAAGACCTCTTCAAGCAATAAAAAAAAGAACATTCTAGTATAAAAACCCATCTTTATGACCCAACGCACTTTAAAAAATCCATTCCTAAGCATAAATATTTCCAAATAGAATTTTTTGGGGAATAAACCAATCTTATTTTTTACTTTTTGGATAAAATAGGACAAGGAAATCTCGTCCCTGTTTTACCGCAAACAGGAACCTTGTAATAATGCATGCAGTCTTTAAGTTACCTGTGAGCCAAACCCTCTTTGTTGCCCCCGTCCCCAATTGTTATGTGGACAATTCCACAGGGATCTACTCTTCCATTTTTAACACGTACCTGATACATGAAGACATACGTTATTCATATAGGCAACCATAAACTTATAAGTAAAAGTTGGCAAAAGGAACATCTCCTCAAATATGGTGTTGTCCTGCATACCGATCGTTCGTATGCATGCACATGGCCAGCAATCAATAAATCTACACCCGAAGCATAGAGCAGGGGTTCCATTGTTTCCATCATGTCATCCCCATCGCCTTGATGAGCCCAGTTACTGTTATACCATGGAGCATGCAATAATACCAACAGCCAGGGTGTTCTTTTCCGATCCACTTTTGAAAGGTCTGCCTGTATACAGAAAATGAAAACAAAGTCCATGACATCGATGAATCAATCTTATTCTCCCATTTACTCATTTTAAGTGGCATTTGAAAAATGGAGTTTCTTTGCTTAATTCTCCTGTTTTATAATAGGTCAGTAATGCTCTGTCGCTTTTAAGCAAAGACTTTTAATGACATAGGTGCGACTAATGAAGGAAACTATTTCAGGTTTATTGGGCTAAGATGTAACTTAGATGAGATAATCTCTTTATTGGACTGGATATGGACAGTCCATGGATTATGTTTCTTGAATTACTGGAAACAGGTTCTGGCTAGGACGGTCTTATATATAATAATGAGCAATTGGCAACTGTCTCATAGCTCTGAGCAGGCTAACAACCACTACAATAAATCAAAATCTCTTCGTTGGGCCAAATCATAAAAGTTACACCGAAGTTCGGAAGCAAAATCTTCGGAGGAGTAATTTATTTGCAGTGAATCTAGAGAGAAGCTTAAGATATCCATTGTGCCAACCACCTCGCTAAGACTATCCTAAAACCCAAAACCTGTAATGCCCAAGTTGTTATATAGCAAGGGCAATGACTAGAGGCACACAATTTATTCAAAAAGTTCCCTTTAGAAATCTGGCCAAAGAACATTTATTTCAAGCGCTGCACATCTTCTACCATTACATATAAGATTATCGATTTCAGTTTTGCACAAAAAAAAAGCTCGACTAACCTTCAGCCAGCTATATTGTTGTGAATCTTTTCCATAATCCGTGTAGGAACCGAGCATGATAATGTGCACTCCAGCAACCTCAAAAGAGTAATACAGGTTTGATGGCGATCCACTTTCTTGAAAAGGCATCTTCCACCGCGCATTGTACGCCTGAAACCCAGATTTCAGCAATGGAATACTCTCCCTGTCATGGTTCCCCTCTGTCACCATCCATGGCCTTGTGCTCGCAAGAGGCTGCACGAGCTCACCAAAAGTGTCCCACAAATGCTGAATGTAATTAGCATATGAAAGATCCCCGGGGAGCAGATGCACGTCGTATTTGCACTGACCGATGTGGTCCAGAGTTGTAGACGTCCACCCAGTTTGACCAAGATCACCAACCACAGCAAAAGTTATCGGAAATTGGGAAGGAGGGGTCTTAAGGCTGAACTCTGGACCAGACCTTCCGCAACGATAGAAGTACACTGTGTTGTCATCCAGAGGCCCAATAACTACATGATGTATCTTCCCTGAACTGTATAACATGTAGCTGTAGGATGTGCTTTCTCCTTCGGATGATGACGCATACTGTCCTGATGACGTCCCGTAATCGACAACAGAGGGAGAAGATTCATCATCTGTGACCCATGAGATTCTCATGTGTCTATGACCAGCCAGAGATATGTGGACCTGTAAACTCCGTTATCAAATTTCGAATCAAAATAATTACAAAAACTAAGGCCCCGTTTGGTTGCACATTTGGGACAACTTTTGCTTTTTGAAAAACTGAAAAGCTAAAATCGTGCAGCCAAATGGGGCAGCTTTATTCAGAATCGAAAGCTGGATTCCTTTTAATTTTTCTCTCGAAATCCGTGTTTTGAAAAGCTAAAAAACAACGCTTTTAGGTTGGAATAGATTTTTTGAATTGAAAAGCAACTTTCTCTGTCAAACATCAACCGCTTTCAAATATTGATTTTTGAATTAAAAAAAAACATCCCAATAAAAGTCCAGGTCTAAAATCATCTTAAAAAACAGCTTTATTTCAAAAACTACTTTTCAATCTGTGTTTCCAAACGGACCCTAAGCAATCAAAGCTCTAGCAGAAATCCGTATTTATTATGTTGAAATGTTATGTTCATAGTGCTGGTGATGGTGTATCCATGGTTACGGAGTATTATTCATGGCTGTGGTGATATAGCTCATCCAATAAAAATGATCTTTTCCCCTTAATGGAAGCACCAATAATTTATGAATCCATCTTCCTAATGGTACTCAAAACTTGTTTTTATTTCACAGATCCTTTTTTTTTTTTTTTTTTTTTTTGAGGAAATGGAAGGCATGCGCCTTAATTATATTAATAAAGGGCATGCCCAAATGTTTCATAGATTCTTGATAATTGGTTCCAAATGGGGAAAAATCTCTCCACGTGGGGTTTCCACTACACACTTTCACTTTGCCCTGATTTCTTCTCCATATTTAAATTTCCTAATAACCAAGACAATACAATTAAATAAAATCGTTTTTAGCTTCTCGAGTGATGAAAAATTGCACCAGACCCACCTAATCATTCCGTAAGATTCAATAGAGCCATCAAGAGATGAACAAATGACAGAAATCGAAGGACAGGAACTTTCAAAAGGGAATCACCGACTCACTTGATGGGGTTCGGAGGGATGGCGTGGCTTCCAAGGGAAAGACAGGTCCTCCCTCCGCATCGGCCTCGTGTAATCCTCCGCCGCAGAAGCGGTGGCGCAGGCGATCAAGATCGCCATGAAAGCACACCTCACATCCATGTCAACCTTCCAATCCTCTGTCTCTCTCTCTCTGACCTTTTTTGGGTTTCAAAACCTAAAAAGTGACGTTCGAACAGTTCTCAAGTTATGGTTCGGGAACTTGTGGATTGCGCGGTTATTATTATTATGGAAAATGTTAAAAGACTTCAGTTTTGACTCGGACTAGTATTTAAAACCCGACCTGATCTGAGCTGATCCGTTTTAAATTTTGATTCGATTTACTTTTAAAATATGATGATATAAAAAATCGATAAAACTTAATTAACTCACTGATTGAATCGATAATTTTTTATAAACTAGCTACGGATTGATTATATCGATCATAAAAATTATGATTAATCACTTATTAAAATATGAAATCTAATAAAAAATTTAGATTTTATATGTTTAAATCATGTTACGATGTTCAATAAAAGTTTTATGTAAAGATTTTTTAAATTGTTTCATAATTTTTATTTAGTAATGAAAATTGATATGTTTATTGTATTATAATTATGTTATGGTATATATCTAATTAAACCAGTGACTCTTAGTCCATTCGTTTTTCTGGTTTATTGAAATTTTTAATAAATTGTTCATGACCACGTATTTTTCATTTTTAAAAATGGATAAATTGTATATAACCCCTTAAAAGTTTGCTAATATCCCTATCCTTTGTGTTTTCTAAAAATCCATGTAATCCTTAGAAGTTGCCCCGGTTAAATAAATACCCCTTGAATTAATGTTTCATCAATTTGTAAAGAATATTCACGGAATGTCCTGTCACTTATCGTTACCGTAAAATATATATGTATATGCATAAAACCCTTTAACATTTGAACAAAATACAAAAAAACCGCTACACATGACAAAAATCTTCATTTGGTGTGTTGGGGGTTGTTTAATTCCATCTTCCAAACATATTGTTTTTCCTAATTCCATTGTTGTAATCCAAGACTTCCATATTCCTGTTGAAGCATCGAAGCTATTATGTCAGAAAGTGTAAGTGTTTAGCATTTGTTTAGCAAGTGTTTGATGGAATGTGTGAATTATATTTTTTGGCTTATTTTTCAATTGAGTATTAATAGCAGCAGCCCTCTTGAAACTTGTCAAACTAACTCGCACAAAGAAAGAAAGAAAGAAAACTTCAATAAACGAAGTTAGTATTAATACTTCTTCTAGTCAACAAAGATCCTCCTCAGCCCTTCTCTCAGGTACCTCCGCCACCACCACCTCCCACCGAACTGCATCATCACCGACTCCTTCCCGTGGGTGAGATCGCGCGAGAGTTTCACCGTGTTCACTGTCGGCGATGAGAAGGCTAGCTGTCGACAAGGTCTGGTTGGGTTATAAAAGTTGGGTATGGGTGAAAGTGATAGGGGTATGACAGTAATTTAACAATGTGTGGTTAATTTAACTAGATCATCGTTTAGGGATGTTAATGGGAGGGGGCGGATCTATATGTGGATTTAACAAAAAAGAAGAAAGGAATATGGATATTAGCAAACTTTTGGAGGGTTATATACATTTTTCCCTTTCTAAAAATAATGAACATCATTGAGTGAATCTATTTTTAATAAGTCTAAATTTTTTAATAAAGTATATACATTGTCTAATGATGTATATGCTTCACTAGATTTTCAATCAATTCTATAAAACCGCATTTTTTTTGTTTTAATATAGAATTGCAATTTGAACTGTAAAAAAAAACGCGTTTAACAACGCCTTATTATTATTGTTGTTATTTGGCCACAAAATCCTTGATCGCATTTTGGTAATAAAAAAAACTTGAATTAACACTAAACTAGACTAGAGACACAAAAAAAAAACACACCACCTGTAATAACTTGATTATTTTAGTTTAGATTGAACGAGATCACTACCACTTGCCTAGTGTAATGGTTGAGTTGCACCCTCCCCCATAGGAGGTCATGGGTTAGAACCTGACAACCCCCTTTGGGTGTGTTTGCCTCTAATAAGCATGTTGTTGTATTTGTCCCTCATGAACCTTGTTATGTGAAAATAAGTGACAAAATTATTTCATATTACTCTTCATTACAAATGATGCAACAAAAAATCAATGAAAAGCAAAAATAATTTACTTTCTATCATTTTCTTTGATCCAAATCCCTTCCCCTCCCCCTCTTGTCCCCACCGACCAAAAAAAAAATTTAGTTGGTGGAGATGGAAGGTGGGTATAAATACTCAAGTTAATAAAAACGTAACGCAACATAAAGGTTCCACAACAAAAATGATCGTAGTCTTCATCAATTGATATCCAAATGATTACCAAATTTATAAAGTTTACTATACTATATACTAACTATAGATCATACTGTCTGTACATGGTGCTGAACTCATCTATCTTGACAGTTGAACACACACACACACACACAAACAAAAGAACAGCAATGCAACCACCACAACAGATTTCAGATATCGACTTCTGAGCTCAGGTTGAATTGATACATGTTCTTCACCTCATCGACATCAGGAGAGAAGCTTAGGAAAAGAGGTGTTGAAAATTCACATAGCCAAACTAAGAAGATGCCACACAGAACAACAACGAAAGTCAAATTTAACATCATAGCCTGCACTTCCATTTTTATAGAACATGAAAGGGTAGAATTGAAAGAATCATATGATATTACTAAATAGTAAGTTGATTGGCATAAGTTCAAATTCACAAGTTTGTTTGCACTTACATAAGACGCATGGTGTATCTCATCGACTCATCGATCCTTAATCAACTCCAAAAGATCAACAATGGCTCTTAGTCTCCGTTCGGTAGTGGCACTTGCAGCAAACAATCGGGGATTCCTGAAAGAATATAGCATGGATGATGTATAGTGTAGTCAGAAGAAAATAAATGTCAGTCGGAATTGCAGAGCAAGACGTGTTAAGAAATTAAAAAAAAATTGACCTTCTCTGATTGTTGGCCTTCCTTTTGAGATCTTCAGCATGAGCATGAATTCTCTTTAAAAAAGCTTGTGATCCACGAACTACTTCAATGCCTTTATGTGTCATGCACAATTTTTTCAGAAGCTCGCAAGATATGAAGTAGCCATCATCCTTGTCCCTACGGCAATCAAGTAATTTGGAGAACATAAGATAAAAAAAAAAAGTAAGAGATTTTTTTGTCCTGACAAGAAATATCATTTTATCTCTTTAGGTTCTCTTGAAACCAACATTATGTGCAAAGCAGCAAAGGACTCCAGTTAATCAGATAACTAGCATAAATGCATAATACACCCATCGATTTTCTTGGACACAGCAGAAGATTTTTTTGTCAGTAAGAAAAATATGTCCAAATATCTCACATTGGAGGCATCTAATGAGTGGATGATCAATACCAGCTATGGATTTTCATATAATTTGAAGAAAAACAGCAAAGTTGGTGAATGGGGAAAAATGCAAAAGAACTAGATATGAAACATGAGTCAAATTAAGCCTACTAAGCAACTGACCAACCTCAATAATTCTTGAAAGACAGTTTCAACCAAGCCATGCGTACTGAGCAACACATCAGCCAAATCTGGATGACAAGCGATGTTTCTCAAAGTCGAGCATGCATGCTTTGCAACTTCTCTATCAGGTGGACTTTGGTTCGAAGACTGAATTAGTTCAAGCAATTTGTTTACTGCTCCAGCAGTGATAAGCGAATCGCAACACCTTTGAGAATAACCTGTAGCTCTATCTGGTATCCAAAAATAAACAATTTTAAAAAGGAACGAATCAATGTAGTTTACAAAACACTATATATCTAATGCAATTAATAAGACACACCATTTTCAATACCAAAAATCTACACAATTAAGTGGTGGTGAGAACAAAGGTATCACCAAACAGAATAAAATCCTCCGATTGAGAAATCTACAGTTTTTAAGAACAGTGAACATATTCTATTTGCATATAAGAAATAAATGCATATACAAACAGCACCATTCTGAACAGTGCTCTGCTTAAGCATCTTTCAAAGTTTTACAATAAGTAACCTCAAAGAAGATACATATAACCACGGAGAGTTTGAAGTTCCAAAGCCAAAAGCATGACAATTTTAGAAAAAATGATCATCTAAATATTGAATGGATTGCCTATATAGAAGCTTACCCAATGTCGCACAAGTTTGAAGGATGCTACTGACACGCCTACCCATTAACTCCGACAGTGCAGATATAAGATGATCGATAAGTCGCATGCAGTTGTCCCCATTTGCTTTAGACTTCAGAAGCCTGTTCCGCAAATCAAATAGATTTTTTCCCACATCTCTGCGTACCATATAACCTCTCCAACAACACTGGAAAACACCAAGCCTATTTAGTAAAATAAATTGCATCAAAAAATAAAAAACGAGAATCATTCCTTCATCAGAAGAAACATCACATGCGATTGTACATACACTGTTAGCACAAGCTTCAGCAACTTGGGCCTAAGTAACATTTGTTGGTGCTCAAGAAAAGGGTCCTTTTTTGTTAATTTCATATGTTCTACAAGGGGTGTTTCTAATTTCGTTGTCTGTACTTATGTTCTTTCTCTGCTAAAAGGGCTCTCTCTAATTTCACTGTTTGTACTTAAGTTCTTTCTCTCCACTTTTACTTGGATGTTCAATAGTGTCAACTCCAAAATAAGTTTTCCCGATGTCTAGGATGGTCTACCAATATTGTTATGCAGATGTCTTGTCTGTTAAAAAGTTGGTTTCTACTGTTAATTTTAGAGGTGCTGGATTCATAAGAAACCCAACTTTGCTGTTATCTGGATTTGTATTCCAGCATTTTTTTTCATGGTTGCACACAAATTATCAATCCTTCTTTGAAAAACAGAATTTGAAGAATACAAGAAACCCATTGAAATGGAAATGAGATCCAGAGGATGATTTTAACAATAAAATTACCAGGATCTCCAAAGCCAACCTGCGATGAACTAAACCTTCATAGATTGATGGTCAAACAAAGTATGTTAAAGAGAAACTTAAAATGGGACAAATACTAACAAAATATCTTCAAGTATTCATTACTGCATAATATGTTCTCCAAAATCAAAGGTTGAATACAAAGTACAATCACATACTCAATTCAAAAGGTTATATCGTTATAGAAATGTGCATTATTAGCGCTCAATAATCCTAAAAAACCTATAAATACCTACTGAAGGGCATAGAATTTTTGTACTGTCCAAAGGTCATAAAAGATGGAATACCTACTCAAGGGCATCCACTTAGATACTAAACCTTGAAAAAACCTCAAACCTTTAAAGTTGAAAGTTTCAAGTAAAAACAACACTTTCTTTCATGTTTAAATAGAAAAATTTGACTCAAGTGTATTTTTTCCTTTATTCCTTTTTTTTTGCATAGTTTCACACGTCTATGCTCAGAGCAGAGAGAGAGAGAGAGAGAGAGAGAGAGAGCGAGCTTGATCTATGCTAGTCAATAAATATATGATGTAAAAGGTGCATATGATACCCGTACTGTTAATGAGAATGAAAGCATTAGCAATAACTGGATAAAAAAAGGGGGAAAAAATGGAAATCAAGATGCATTTGAGGCATGTTATCTTGTTCAAATCCATCAATTTTGGCGTCTACTAGAGCATGGGTGCATGACAAAGACAGATGGCGAAGCAGGAAAACCAGCAAACTACACTTGGTGAGACTAAAAGGTGCAACTGTGCAAGTCGAAATGTAATGAAGTTTAAAATGGAGGCCAAAGATTATACGTAATAATAACTACCTGGATGACTACAATGCTTCTTTTCTTTCTAATAGATTCTTCACGAATTAGCCATCCACGGATACAAGACTGAATCATTACAACCGATCTTATTTGTGATTTCAACCATAAAACCCTTCTCCACCACCTTTGCAGAATCAAAACTGAATGCAAGAAAATTTTCGTTTCTGATAACTCTGAGGAGCTCCAAATAACCAGGTCCTCGCACTGATCCATCTGCTGGCCAAATTGACAAGAAGATGCACCTGTGCAGAGGCATAGAGAAACAGTGATCAATTTCTACAAAGCAACTGTGAGAAGCCACAAAATTTATCAACTAAAGCAATGAGTTGAACAAATTTCAAATCCAGAAGTAACAAGTAATGTGAACCTAATAACTTCCTTCGAGCAAGCTGGCCTCTTGCAAATCTTTGAATTTTGATGGCTGACAATCTACACAACTTGAACTCCTTTTGACATTTATGCAATCGGAAACCACTTTGAATCATTAATATGGCACTTTTTTGGTGCAAAAAGTTTCTCTTTACTAACCAGCCACGCCAATATCTCTGTATCACAATTGCTGCACAGATTTGATCTAAAAAGAGGCGACGTATGATAAACTTTCGCCAGGCAATTTGGATCTGAGTAGCAGCCTCCAGTTCCAGATTAATTTTACCCTTGCCTCCATGTACAATATTTACCCTCTGAATCTGAGAAGCCGTACTATTATATCTGGACCTTGCCATCCGTCCTCGTATATATGACTGCAAAGTTGTTGCTGCATCAACAAATTTTTCTTCTGAAAGCAATGCACCTTTTTGCATGTGGTTCTGTGTCATCCATCTCCTTGTCGCCCGTTGAATGAGCAGTACAGATTTCTGTATTCTGAGAAAGCTATATCTTTCAGTAATGAATTGAAGATATCTTGTAAAGATAACCTGATGTTCTGTTACATTTCAAAAAATTAAGTTAAATACTTGGCGAATGGGGAAATAAGGAGATGACATGAAAAAAAATGAATAATGTAACTTACCAAAAGACAATCGGTGGGAAAATAGAACTATATCAACTTTGTTGGATGCAATTTTACTTCTTCCTATAAACCAAGCCCGAGTAACAATTTGCAGAAACAAGGCCGAAGCTTTAACCTTCAAAAATTTTCTTCGTTCAATGAATCCTCTATAATAGCATTGTATAACTCTAGCAGCCCTTTCTGGAACACATTATGTGCAAATAAAATCAGAATCAGCCATAAATCATACATAGAGAAACATAGGAATCAATGATAAAGAATATATCCTCTTAAGCTTGCTCTTCAGGAAATGACTGATTGGCATAGAAAATCCAATGCAAAGCATGTACGTTCAATAGGGTCACAACTGTTATAAACTCTATACATTTATGACAGTGCAAGAACAAAAGAAAGAAGGCAAATGTAGAAATCATTTTACAATTAAATAAACATGATGAACAAATAAGCAACTCATCAAGTAATAAAGTAAAGAAACTACTTAACAGTCTGAACAAAAATAAATTTCTCCTTTTTGATGAAACTGATCTATCCAAGGTCATACAAGGGTTAGGAATACCTTTGGCATTATTGTTTTCCAAGATCTTCTGGGCGTCCAGATGATCAGGATTTTGGGTGATTGTTTCAGTCCATGATTGAATGTTTAGCAGACTAATTCCAGAGCTGTATGGAGAATGGGAAGTTGATGAGCATCTCAGAGATGGAGTCCGTAAATTAAATCCCATTAGCTTGTAGATGTTTATTTGATCCTGAATAAAAGAAAAACACTCTGTAAATGTGGTTTCGCCAGTGGCAAAATAAACCATTTTCTCTCCAATATGATAAATTCATCACCAAGTCTTTTCTGCCAACCAACTGTGCAGCAAGGAATACTAGCAGAATTATCACACTTCGCTCATCGAAAGTTTCATCTAGTTCTAGTATGTCACCTATCTGCAGTATCTGCAAAAGGCATAAAAGGAATCATATAACAGCATGTAAAGCACCAGGATCGGCATTAAAAAAAAATTATATACCTCCGGATAGCACCCTAAAACCCTTGCTACTTTCTGGGCTAAAACAAAGTTATTTATGGGGGCTGTTGCAGCTGTATTGTCAATTGCAGTCAGAGAAGGGATTGCACATTCATGTTTATGTTCATCTTCATGCTAAGGAAAGGTACAAATGAAAATTTCAGTATGTTAAAATATATTTGATTAAAAACCATAGAGATGATGTGGTACAACCTCAAAAATATTACATCCATGAGGCTCATCACCAAAGTAGAAATCCACCAAGCATTTCAATGCTTTTCCGTCAACCATCGAAGAAAAGTCATCAACCTTAATGCCAAACTTTTCACCAATAGCCTGCAATGAATATTGTACAACATAGTTCAAAATATGGACAATATTTCTTATACTCTGATAAAAAAAATTACTAGTCCACAGTATTGTAAGCAAAAAAAAAAGTGCAGGTGCCTAAAGATGATTGATTTGTAAATATAATGACATATATAGCTTCCTAAAGTGGCATCAGGATTGAAAATTCTAAAGGAAAAACTCAATTGCCCATCAAATTTACTGTTTTATTTGGTGATAGTAAGAACGTAACATGATATAATAGCAAAATAGATCAGGAAATTACATCCAGCAATGGAATAGTAAATAAATTGTGGATCTCTATAGATGATTTCCTATTTTTGATACACTGGATAATCATATTGTCTCTCCTACTCTAATAACGGAATGAATTATCAAAATCATCCAAAATATATTAATGAGTATATCATCGCATGAGGAAAGAGGTCAACACCACATGAAATAACCATAAGACTACAACAAAACCATGCACAGTATGCACAAATGAAATGTGTGATTTTAGGGACTTCTATTTATATGAGAAAGACATTTATCTTTAGCAATAAAACACTGACACTGTAGTGGAAAACCTCAAGTCAGCATTAATAATCCAGTCACAGCATTATAAATTTAGCAAAGATACCACATTTAACGAATCATGGAGGTCTTTTATAAATTAAAAATACGCAACAAATTGTCAGAAAAATAAGACCATTTTGTTGCATTTACTAGAAATACACCCCATCGTCACATTCCAAGCATGTTCTCATTAGCATGTAGAATTTCCTTTAACCAGTTTCAGGGAAAAAGTACAAGATATATTGGTCATGACAATTGAAAGCACGTGAAAGGGAACTAAAACCAGGAGCTTTCTCTAAATAATTTCTTATACAACTGCAGTACCTGGATCCACGCCAATAGAGTGCCCAAATAGTTGTTTGCATCATATTTGGAGTCCTACAAACCAAAAGCAAATGCCCGATACATCATCCAAATTGATGAATAAAATCTTATTGAGGAGAATTTGTAAAAATAATAAAATTTCTTTGAAATCAATAGAGATAGGAGAGAAATTTGCATATTGTTCAAAGATAACATGCATGTTAAAACATCCTTGCCAACTTATAATGGGGAGCTGTGAAAAGGATCAAGCTTACCATGTCACATCCCTTGACACTAGCTATTTCGTCAGCTAACAATGTTTTGTTAATCAGCAGAGGTATCTGCAAATGTATTATGACAATTAGTGCTGTCCATAAAAAAAAAAAAACCAACTCATAAAGAAACATCAAAACAACCCTTTCAACAGTGCCAAACTCACAAATATAAAAGAATAAATATAAATCAAAGCCAAAAGCTAGAAAATCTTGTGATTTGGCACATTCATGTGGTGACTTAGGCTGCGTTTGACGCGGCGGAATGCAGATTTTAAGTTCTGATTAATAAGTGCAGAAAGAGGTTATGTTGATAATCTTTAAGAAGTTTAGAAAAAAGTGTTTGGTTCAACGAAAAATATTATCCAGTTATTTAAATAAGTGTGTTTTGTTGACCACTGAACATATGCGCTTATTAGGAGGGTATTTCAATCCATTTTATAAGTGCTGAATGTTATTTTGATGTTTGGTTGAACCCTGAAAACATGTTTTAAGATATTAAAGATTATTGTTTTTATTCATTAAATACATCAACCACTAATGCCCTATGTAGAACAATGAAATATTTTCATGGATTAGCCTACACGTGAAAAAAAATTCACAACACAAACAACTCCAAACAAATCTATGCTTCATGGAAAAAAAAATACACAAAATAAATAAATAAATAAAACAAAATCAACAACTCCAAACAAACCTCATATGTATCAAATCGAACCTATTCATACCTGTTCAAACACAAACACAAATCCAAAATTAAACAATTCCAACTTGTTCAATGACAACAAGTATTTCAACAGACCATTGCTTAGTACAAAATTTACAGGCATGCCATTATTCAAAATCAGAGACCCATGTGAGTATTATGAGAAGAAACCCCTAAATCATGTCTTTCTTTTAGCTGCGCTTCTGCTGTATCGGAATCTGCTGTTGTTGGGATGCAAGGGAGAGGAGTGCCCAAAGCTTCAAAAGGGCAGCCTTCTTTTCAGGAGGGACAACTCGACAGGGCCAACCTCAGCAACTGAAGGGCGACGTCTGACCTCTCAGCGGAGAGTTCAGCGCAGGCCAACTTGTACGCCTCCTCCGTGACCCAAGCGCCGCCGCTAGTGGAGGAGGGAGATCAAGCTATGTTTCACTGATTTTGGGAAAATTCAAAATGAAGGAGAGAGAAAGCCTAAAAAGTTGGGTTATATACCCTATGTAATTATGGGTTTTAGGCAGGGGCCGAGTAGTCATTTCGCAGGGAGTTTAATAGGGCGGAAGGCGTTCGACTTTAAATAAGCGAAGTTTTTTCGATGAATTTTTGGTGGGATAAAGTTCTGAAAACGGAAGTAATAAGTTCTTCTTATGAGTTCCAACCAAACAAGTTTGTATGCCAATAAGTGCTAAAAATCAGCTTTCAGCTAAATAAGTTCTTAAAATGGGTTCAGCCAAACACCATTAGATTTTGCTATACCCTTCTACTGTGTAAACAACTAGAAAAACAAGAATTATTTTTTCCTCAACAATAAGTTAAGAGTTTTATCTGAACAAGTATACAAGCCGTGAACAAAGCCATCATAATTTGATTCAGTGAGTCCAATAAATGATGCATGCATTAACATACAGACATATTGTGAATTTGTGATGCATATTCTATGAAATAATCCAGAACGTACAAGCTAAATGTGAACCTGAAGATAAACAAACATATTCCAGAGAATGGAAAGTGTCAGCTCCTTGTCGCCATTGAGAACATCCTCAGCTACAATGATCACGCCATCTTTGTCTGATAAAGGAACACCAGCCTTCTTGAGATATTGCATAGCAACACCACAATTATGCAAGCTCTTTTTACTATTATCCGAGGGAGCCATCAACTTCTGTTCAGATTACAAACCGTCAAATAAATGATAACAGCAACATTATACCAAAAAAAAAAACTTAGATAGACATTTGTTTGTTGAATAACAAACCGAGACAATTGAAGCATCACTTTGCAAAAGTTGAATAGCTCTACCGAGACGTAACCCATCTTGCAAGTCTTCAAATAAACTTGTTATTCTGAAGTTGTATTCAGCTAGTGGAAGCTATAGAAGATAATATATATTTCCACCATCAGAAAGGAATGTGCTCTTTAATATGCAAATACATTATAAGAAGTCACTGCATAATATAAACACATAAAATAAAGAGAATGAAGCATATATAGATGAAAATATGCACCTGTTGATAAGTTACTTTATAGCCAACAATTGCTAGATGAGAAAGAAGATCACCTTCTCCATGCATCACCTCAGATAAGAACTCTACATCATAAGAAAACAATAAAGCATCACTAAGTCTTGGTAAGGATCAATTCCTCAATCCTGATCAAAGAAGGTAGAAATTAGTGGTATATTTTAATGCATACCACATATAACTTGACGACTTGATTTGATATTAGATTGGCAACAAAACAGTGGTGGAGAACCACCATCTATGCCATCAATTCCATATTTAAGAGGAAGAGCACTTTGTGATTTAGCTCTATCAAGTATAAGGACAAAGAGTAAGAATCTCTTCAATATGATATTCCCCAGGGCTTCATAGTAACCAGGCCTATACAAACCCTCAACCAACTTATTATAAGAATAGGACTTCGCAAGACCTATATGAGAGAAAAACTGCCGCTCGATAATCATCTTCAACAACAAATCATCTTGCTCAGAATTTCTGTCTTCCTTGAGCAGCAGGGATTCTCCACCAAACACGATATATAATCCAATACAAAGCCATTTCCTAGTGTAGCACATAAAAACCCTTGTAGCCTTCTTCTTCAATGCTAAATCGGTTACAATGGGGCAGTATCCCTTCATCTTTAATCTTCCTTCATCTATATTCTAGAAAATAAAAAGAAAAATCCACTAACATAAGAAATGAACAAAACCATGAAAACATCAAAACTAATAAAGAGTCAAGATGAATATAAATGGGCAGTCAGTCCCCATTAGTAAAGTTGTCCTTCCCTATTAGAAAACATGATATATAAGTCCTTTTATATCCCCTTAAGCAGACTTCAAAAGAGTCAAGGTTTTTTGAATTCCGGCATAGTTAAACTATGAGTTCTCAACTTACCCATAGTAGCATATCAAAGTGATTACATACACCAGAAAAGCAATAGTAAGATAAGAAAAGGCATGTTTTTAAATAGCAATTATAAAAGTCACCAAATTAACCCACACAGAGTTTGCTCCCTGTAAGTCTCAAGTTCTAATCCCCCCGCCCAAACTTGATGCACATAATGCAATCAAGTGAGCAATTGTTCAGAAGATCACATTTTTTACATCCAGATGAATCTCCCCATTTGATTGTCAGTTATACAAATCACATTGCACATCAATACATGATCTTTTAATTTTTTTTTTGCATAACTGACCTTCACAACCTGACTCATCATCGAAAAAACCTCATCACAATTCCTCTCATCCAAATAACCCCCCATCCTCTGCTTCAAATCCTCGAAACTACAAACATCCCGCAGCGACTCCCGCAATGACAAGAACGACGTCGACCGCACTGCCACATGGTCCACTCCCCTCTGCCGCTTCGGGCTCCTCCACGCCCTGTCCACCCCAACCCTCCCACCCCCCTGTCGCGAACTCTCTCTCTTCCCCTTCGGCGACAACCCCACACTCAGACCCTCCGATCCACCCCCTCCACTCCACACAGGGACCTCGCACCCGCACAATCTAGGGTTCTCGAGCAGAAAATTAAGCCAAGCAGTCATGGACCTTGAGAAGGACTTCAGGGCCCTCTCGTGCCGGATCTGGGCCTTGCGAGACGAGCGGGACTGCTCGGCCTCGAAGGCCTTGAGACGGCGGGCGGCCTTGATGCAGCGGGAGGCGGAGGGGTGGCGGCGGTGGAAGGCGAAGGTGGGGGTGGCGGCGGTGGTGGAGGGGGTGTTCTTGGAGGCGGTGAAGAAGAGGGGGAGGGGCGAATGGGGGACGGTGGTGGTGTTTGCGAAGGAGGGTTTCGGGGTCTTGAAGTTGGAGATGTTGGCAAGAAGAGGCGACGGCGGGGGTTTCGGTCTTTCTCCACCTCCTCCTACCATTCTCTCTCTAGAATTTCTTCTCTTTCTCTCTCTAGGGTTTCGTCTCTGCCTCTCTCTCTCTCTCTCTTGTTTTTTTGAGGGTGAGAGTGTGTTTTGAAGAGAGAGAAATGGAAGGTTTTTGAATTTGAAATGAAATATAATGGGCGGGAAAAAATTGGGGGAGGATGGACAGAGGAGTGGGGGGTGTATCCGTGATATTGGAGTTCATATGGAGGCAAAATCGTATTATCGTTGCATTTTAACGGGAAGTCCATTTTGCAGCCTTTATGTTAAAGACACATTACTATATTATTATATACCATGATCTGAAATTTTTAAAAATATATTCAATTAATTTATGAATATTTATTTTATTTTCATGAAATAGTCTACTTTTATTGGTTTTGTGTGTCTGTGAAAATGTGTGTAGATTTTAAATGAAACTGTAAAGGGCCGGTTTGGATGGAGGAATTAAAGTTGGAATAGAAGGGATAATATAGAGAATAAATGTAAAAAATTTTTTTGGGTGGGTGGTATAAAAGGATATAACTATGTAAAATTAGGTATTTGTATTCTAAGTCTTTCAATGGAATTGTGTTATTCATCTACTAGTATAAGGGGTCCACCTATTAAATTATATGTCATCACATCAAATCATCTTTCATCACCTCTTATACATCAGTGACATTCACATGTCAAATCAAGTTTTTACACCTTATTCACATTTTATTTTTCATTAACCAAACACTCCAACCTTTATTATTACGTTTCTTACCCCCCGGTATGGGGTGTGACATTGGGTTATTCGCTCCTGATAGCTATACTAGGATAGATAACAATTCAGACTGAATAAACAATTTTTTATTTTGTTCTATTTTCTATTATTCTCATTGGAAAACGTAAAAATGATTTTTTTGTTGTTTGGTTCATCTTGGATAAAGTGATGATAAATAGTTGATAAGGGATGAATAAAAGTTTATGACTTTTTAAATGACAACTATACCCTTGGGAATAGTATGAGAAATGTATGATTGATTTGATAGATGTGACAGTTTTTTAAATCTGTGTGAGACTATTGAGTGAGATACATTTTTTAAAAAGACAGAGAAGGGTATGCTTATTCATTAGCATAGATTAGGTCTGATAAGTGATTCTAATATTTTCTTAGAATAGTTATCAGATCTTATCCTAGCTTATCCAGACATAACTATCGGGGTTTATTCTGTCAAAACAAACAGCTTTTTTTTACTATTCTCCTATATTCTTCCTTATTCTGGGCTTATTTCTCTAGCCATACGGGGGGTACGAGAATAACTGAAAACACAACCAAACAGAAAATCACTTATTTCATTGATAAAGTCGAGCAATTCATAGAATATGTATAAATTTTAAAATAACTTATACTTTTATCCGAATGGGCCCTAAGTGGATTTTAAATGAAATTGTAAGAAAATTTTAACATAATTTTTTACTGTATATAACCATGTTTGGTTTAATTTTTAGGATTAATTTTACTTTTATTCTAACACCCACATAATCGTGCTTGGAATACTCAATGCTTGTGATCATTTCTTTTCTTTTCTTTTTGAAGTAAGACCTGTGATCATTTCTAAGCATTCAATTCAAAATTTTATTCATTCATTTTTTTTTTACATTTATCCGATAAATTTTATTTTTGTATTAGAGTTACAAATTTGGCTTTTTAAAAAAATATTATTTATTATTTAATCTAATGAGGTATATATTTGTATAAAGATAAAACTTAAATTTTTATTAATAAATTGTGTAAGTCTATTTATAGAAAATGCGAAAAAAAAAACCTGGGATATATACTCTAAGACTGCAACTCAAGGTGGATTTTTAAAACTATTCAACTCTAATCCGACCCAACCCGATTTTCAATCCGGATTGGAATAACCCAAACCCAACCCGACCCAACCCAATTTTCTAACATGGTGCAAATTAAATAAACTAACCTGACCCAACCCGTAAAATTAGTTAGATTTACTTAAAATTTGGACTGCTCATATTAGAAACTACATAATGAACGGCCATGATTTTTTTTTTAACTATTAATTTAAGAATTCAGGTTGGATCGGGTTGTGAGTGAGCCAACCTAAATCCAACCCAATTTGTGAGTCAATCTAAATTGGTCAATCCGAACCCAATTTGACAAACTCAACCTATGTAAAAATTGAATTCAATCTATCAACTTTGGATTTAATAAGACCCAAGTTACAGCCCTAATAGACTGTGATCACATTGTTAACAGTTCCGTGTAATGAGTCAAATGATTCTAAACAGTAGAAATGCAACAGAAAAACCCACCCCCGTATCAAACACCTCAACAAAGATTTCTAACCCCAATTTCTGAATTTTTTAAAAAATCGCAGCATTATCCCTTACATGATTTTCTATCGAATCCTACTTTTGCAAGAATCTCAGTTACTCTGCTCGAACAGAGTGTAGCCCAAACATTCAACTCCTCACTCTTGATCGAATTGACAAGAAATCCCAAACCAAATCAACCATTCCAAAACAAACCCAAATCAAAATTGATCAAAACAATGCAGGGCCACACCTCCACAGATCAAGATGAAGCCGCCGCCCCA
Source organism: Acorus gramineus (assembly GCA_030737835.1). Taxonomy (NCBI): domain Eukaryota; kingdom Viridiplantae; phylum Streptophyta; class Magnoliopsida; order Acorales; family Acoraceae; genus Acorus; species Acorus gramineus. The sequence goes on along the minus strand of CM060847.1, from coordinate 14,996,809 downwards.
CTCAACTTCTCCGCCTTGCACCGCCTCTGATCAGCGACCATCGACTCGAATACCTCAAGAAGCCCGTCCAATCCCTCCGCGTCATCCCCCAAAGCCTCCAAAGCACAGACGACGCTCTCAATGGTCGACAAGCACCCCGTCTTAGGCTGGTGCCTCACCTCGCTATACAGGCTCGTCCCCTCCGGTTCCAGCTTCAGGTGCGGCAAGAGTTTCAACCATGGATTCTCGTGATACATCCTCTTCGCCTTCGCCCACGTCGCGTCAAGCACGATCAGATGCTTCACTTCGGATTCGAATTTGATGCGGTGCGGATCGACAGCTCTGTCGCTCGGGAAGAGGAGCGCCGTCCCCGGAGGGATCGCGAGCTCGAATTCTTCGATGGTGCCGTTGATTGGTTTCTTCTGCGATCGTTTCACGATGAACCCTTTTGAGATGGTTTCGATGTGGATGTTGAGGTCAAGCCTCCCGTGCTTTGGAATCGTGAATTTGAAGATGGGTCGGTCAAGGTGTGGTTTTGAAGTCGATTTTGCTTCGTTTGGTTGATCAAAATCCGATCTTTGACACCCAGAACTGCCCATTTTGGAAAGCCCGTTTGGGTTGTTCTTATGACCCTGTTTTGAAGCCCCATTGCAATCAAAATCAGGTCTTGATGTCGATTTCGCTTCACATATTCCATCAAAATCTGATCTTTCACACCCTGATTGCTCTGCAAGGCCATCCCCATTTGGGTACGTTGGGTTCTTCTGAAAACCCTGTATTGAAGCCCCATTGGAAACAAAATCAGGTTTTGATATCGATTTCGCTTCACTCCTTCCATCAAAATCCGATATTTCAAACCCTGATTGGTCCGCAAGGCCATCACCATTTAGGGAGGTTGGATTCTTCTGAAAACCCTGTTTTGAAGCCCCATCGGAATCAAAATCAGGTCTTGATATCGATTTCGCTTCACTTCTTCCATCAAAATCCGATCTTTCAAACCCTGATTGGTCTGCAAGGTCATCACCATTTGGGGAGGTTGGGTTCTTCTGAAAACCCTGTATTGAAGCCCCATTAAGATCAAAATCAGGTCTTGATGTCGATTTCGCTTCACTTCTTCCATCATAATCCGCTCTTTCAAACCCTAATTGGTCAGCAAGGCCATCCCCATTTGGGTACGTTGGGTTCTTCTGAAAACCCAGTTTTGAAGCCCCATTGGAGACGAATCCCGGCTTCAATGGGCAGATTTGAACCTCGGCCTCGTAGTGGACGTCGGAGACGGAGACCACGGAGAGGCTCTTGAGGCCGATGACGGCGATCCTGGTCGAGTTCAGAGGGTGGTCCTTCTCCAGACTGTGTTGGAGAATCGTGACGTGGATGGAGTTCTCGATGGGCGGTGACTTCAGTCGACGGCAGAGGCAGAGACGGGAGGGTTTCGAGCAGGTCGCGCAGACAGGCCTCTTCGCCGCGGTCGACATGGTTAGCCGTGCGAGACCCAAAACCCTAATATGCTGCCATCAAAAAGCTTATACACTTTAAAAAGTAGATGTATTGGGTGCGGTTATTCCCACCACACTAATTATTAATCCCACCATTCAAAATTACTTAAATTAAAAGAGTATTGATCCTATCACCTATTAAAAATACTTAAATCGACGAAGAGTGTCGACCACACTTTGATTGACAAAGGAATGTCGACCTGAGTAATAGACAATGTGATTCAATTTGACAAATATTCTATTAAGATGCAATTATGAGGTTGGACACATGACTGTCGAACTAGAGCATTAGTTTTAACTTAAAATAGGTTGAAAAGAAATTTTTTTTACTTTTTCACACCAAACTAATGAACATATCATACTAAACCATGCACATTTATTTATTTATTTAATTAAAGAAAGATACTCCTCGTGATATTCTTTTATTAATTGAGCATTCATGATAATGACAATCCATTCATAGGTAATCATACAATACATAAAAGTTTATGATTTATTTCAATAAGAAAAAATATTTCAAGTGATGCTCTAAGTATACACTTTCATGATATTGACAATCCATTTATAAAAAAAATAAAAGAGAGACAGAGGGGGCGACAGTGGTGGACGGCGGATGCCAGTGGCGACAAAGGGCGATGGAGGTCTCTCTCTCTCTATCTCTTTTTCTCTCTCTCTCTCTCTCTCTCTCTCCCCCCACCCCATCCGCCCTCCTCCCACCACCACCACCACCTTCATCTCCCTCTCTCGCCCTCTCTTTATATTTTTATTTTTTGCTTTTGATGGAACCCACCCCGATAAGACAAAAAAAAGTGGGGTGGGTCTCCACAAAGAAAAAGCCCGGCAAACGTGTTCACCTAACCGTAAACGTGCGAAAGCTTTTGACTTTCGCTTTTTGTTGACCAACCACTTCCCCCTCCCCAGTCTGAGATTTCCCCCAAAAAACCTAATTTTTATTATTTTTTGGGGGAGAAGAGTTTGAGAGGAGACCCAGATCGGAGAGATGCACGACTTCTGCTTCACGATCCCGTACGGGATTCTGGTCTTGGCCGGAGGGGTTTTCGGTTTCGTGAAGAAGGGAAGCACCGCTTCCCTCGCTGGAGGCGTCGGGTCTGGGCTTCTCATCCTCCTTGCCGGATTCGTCAGCCTCAAAGCCTTCGAGAAGCGCCGGAACTCGTACTTCGCCATGGTCGTCCAAACTTGTAAATTAAATGAAACTCACTTGAGATTTGTTTGTGATGTTTGATGATTTGTTGCACTGTTGTTTGTTTGTGATGAATATATAAAAAAAATTGATCTTTTTTTTTGTTATTAGACAGAGTTTTAGAAATTCATATGGTTCTGTGGTTTGAATGCTTGCCTTTTGCGGATCTCAATTGGGTTCATCTGATTTCGCACTGTTTTTACTCGTAGATGTTCTAGATTCAATTTTTTTTTCGTTTATAATGCTAGAAAATTTTGATATTTTGATGAAAAAAACCCACTTGATATTTGTTTGTGATGTTTGATAATTTGTTGCACTGTTGTTTATTTGTGATGAATATAAGATCTCTGTTGTGGTTTTTTTTTTAATATAAAATTTAATATAAAAAATAGATTTTTTTGGATATCAGACAGTTTTAGAAATTCATATGGTTCTGTGGTTTGAATGCTTGCCTTTTGCGGATCTCAGTTGGGTTCATCTGATTTCTCACTATTTTTACTCCTAGATGTTCTAGATTCAGAACCCATACGTGTTTTTCTTCTTCTTATAATGCTAGAGATTTTGACTTTATAATGAACTGATGTTTACCCAACAATGCTGGTTAGTGTGGGTTCTTATGAGAATTGATTCAAAAGGAAAGTATATTGTTTGAAGAATATATTAGAAAAAACGAAAGTTTTACTGATTTATGATTCAGAAGACGGATATTTTTATGATTTCACGCCAAGGATATCTGGATGAATGTGGTACTTGGGGACAGACTGTGAGTAGGCGAGGCATAAGAGCTGGGTGCGTTTGGTTACGCGATTGCAAAACAGATTCTGCAGGAATCTGGGTTTTAAAACTGGTTCTATAGGAAGCTCCCCTCCCTCAGTTTTTTGAAATCGCAACTTTTGAGCACTATTTACTTGAAATATGTGTGCAGAAAGCTGCTACAGTAAAACAGTTTGGTTGCACGATTGCAAACGCAGCTTTCTGCAATCGCAAACGCTGTGCAATCACGCAACCAAACGCACTAAAGTTAGAAATTCTATCCCATGCATTAGGATATCATATCTGGTCATTAATTTTCATCTTCTGGTGTTGATGTTGGATTTGGTGTTTCACTCCATTCTCTCCACACATCAAGAGTAATGTAGTTTTTTTTTTAATTTTCTTTAGTCGTTGGTGAGGACCAGTAATAACATTATGCTCGATGAAGCAACTGGTCTTGAAATTGAGGGTTTAGAAGATTTAAGCTTGTTTCAAAGATTTAATTTGATTAGAATTTCTGTCTTGCCATTCCATTTGAAAAGATAATTGCTCTTGGGTGAAAGATGAAAGATTTTAATATAGGAAGGATGAAGGGGATATAATGAGGAGAAGAGTGCTGATTTCTATGTGACTGTTCACAATATAGTTTTTTTTTTGTTTGCTTTTCTATTTATCATATTCATATCAACTGTTTCTCTTGTTATTTTTATGTTTATAAGGGGCACCCTTTTTTTTCTAGCAGGTGACACATATTTTTCAAAGAGATGGGTTATTCACCCAATTCATTAAATATGGAAAAAACACCCATGTACAAGGACACAAATCAGCCCTGTTGCCTTTAACCTATGAGCGGAACTCCCTAGATTTCCACAAAAAATTAGGAATTTATATTGAAAAAATCTCTCTCTACCCTTGGCTCTCAAAATGTGTTGACTCCACCCATTGAAGAAACCCAAGATACTCTGTGTCCTTGTCAATAATCATCAGTCATTTCTTGAATCTTTCATTTACACGGTAGTATGCATAAAATTTTATAATTATTCATAAGATATGATTGTATTTGCTTGCTAGCATTGATTATACTGTTCAAAGTTTCTTTATTATCAGCCATGTTATAATTCCGAAAGGCTGCTAATTGAAGTTGCACATACCAGCCAATATGAGTTTTTTTATTTCATTTGCTTTGGTATTTAACTTAAAAGAGAAAATCAAAGTAATAGTTGTGTGTTAATGGCAACAATTTTTGAATATTTTCTTAAATTTAGAACCTATCCATAGAAGAAGGGGTATACTCAGTGAAAAAGCAAGAGGAAGAGGTTTGTAGCACAAAAAGAAACAAAAAAAGGAATAAAAAATTAAGAAAAACCTGACAGCCACACTTCAACAGGGTCCACATAATGCGGCAACCACGTATGCAGTTATAGAGTTTGGGGCTGCATGTGTGGCCACATACAAGTATATGTCAACACCGAAGAAATTACTATCCTGCAGAATATATCCAACCCATTGTGCATGTGAGAAGTTATTTTTATTTTCTTTCCTGAATGGCAAGGAAAAACTACTACTGAATGTGTGTAAATTGTGGTGCATGGAAGGAATCAGCTACCAAATGATTTGCGAAATGTGAACCCTGCTTTGGATAGTGTATGGATCATCATTTTGCTGTATATGCACTATCAGGATTTAGTGATTGCAGACTGCTTCTATGATAATACAAAGGTCTTGCATAACTTAATTTGTTTTGGTTTAACATCAATGGATTCCACACTATTTGTTTTTCATGTGATATGTTACGAATCATGACAGTCAAAACAAGAAAACTTCATTTCTAGTGCTTTTTTCTGGTTCTTGTGCTGACTTTTTCAATATGTGACATTTGTCCTTGACTCTTTGTACTTGTCATTGCATGTAAAAGTCTGTGCTCTAGCATTAACATTTGTCATGGGACAACGATACATCCAGACATCAAAGATAATGCCTGCTGGAATAGTTGCTGCTCTCAGGTATGTTCAAGTGCAAATCTGTTACTATTAATGTTCATCATACTTTCTATGATTGTGATGTAACTATATAGCCAGCTTGTCTTTAAATACCTGCTCACTTTTCCTGAATTTGTAATATTGCTCTGCAGTGTTTTTTTTTTGTCACGACTTTTCTTCTATGCAATGTGTCATGCATAAATAGCCTGTAACATGTATTGTTTGATCAATATGGATTTCTGTTCACTAATCTGCAGATTGTATATCCTTTTTTTTTTTACAAGGATATCTACCCTGTTCATGCATGTCTTTGCTTGTGAATATGAACTCCAGTCTGAGCCTATCCTAGTCAATGATATTACTTTAATGAAGTTGGACATTGTTCTTTGCTCACGTGGCATGATTGGTTTTAGGACTTTCTTTAAAGGCAATCAATATCTCCTGGTTATATTTGTTCATTGGAAAACAAAGAAGAAAGGCTTACTGGGTCTACATTTGCTTATTTGTACCTGAACCATGGTCCAACTGCTTCCATCTTAAGGAACCCCTGTGCATGTCTTATTTCATGAGATGTTAATTATCTTAGGGCATCATCATGGGAGATTTTCCTTCTCTCTTACTTTAGTTGTGTGCAAAGATCTCTCCCTCTCTCACTGATATCTGAACAGTAGGGCTGGTAATATTGTGTAATGTTAGTGAGAGACTTTAGCTCATTAGTAATTGTTGTTGGCCTCCTTTGTTGAATTTTGGACAAATATGATCTGCCCCTTTTCTCTAAATCTCTAAAGAAGTTTAAGCTATATGTTGGTTTGAGTTGAAGCAATAATCTCTTTGAAGATCCTCCATCTTTCCAGTTCCATCATCCGACTCCGGTGCATCACTTAGAATTGTTGTGTTTGGAGCAATTTTTATTGTTAAGGCATCTTATGTTTAATGATCATCCTCATCTTCATAAAAGCGAACTATAGTTACGTAGTTATCCTTCACTGAATTTTCTTCAGTTTCAGTTGTCATTCTTGTTTTTCCTTGTTACTTAGGCTTCAGAAAAAACTTGGGTTTGCCTTATGTTTGATAAAAATTATGTGATGCTTATAATTATTTTTTCGGTCCTCGAGAAAGATTGTGCTATTATTGCATACATGTTCCGGTGAGGTCAACACATTCCAACTCGATTGCATTTCATCCATCCACCCATTCGATGTGGATATTCACTTGGTGCATTGAATGGACGAATATGATGCAACTGACTCACATTTTTTTTTTTTGGTAATGATTTATTGCTATACAAATATTGAAAAAAACATGTACATGTGTGAGGAGGGATGTACAAGTAACAAAACACAAACTAATCAATGCCCTCTACATTACGGGAGGAAAAACTAGTTCAAGCTGGAGTGCATCGCCTTAATATAGAGTGTATCAATCAGTTTGCATACATAATAGATGGCCTCCTGAAAACAGAACTCACAGATTATAAGAAGACCCAAGAAAAGAAAAGCTCACATCAAAACTGATCTTTTATAGGGCATTCCTTCATCTTTGATAAGAATTTCCTCTACGCTTATTGTGTGAAACATTATGTTGTCTCATTGTGTGAACCATGTATTTATAAATAGCAAATTTTCTTACGAGAATAGAATTTGTGTATTATTATTATTATTGTTCATTATTACTGAAGATCAATTATTATGTTATTATGATTACTACATATTCTAATATCTGAGTCCCCTTGCAGTGCACTAATGGCCATATTTTATCTCTACAAGATTGCCACTGGTTGCAACCACATCCCACCAAAGGCAGAGTGAAGCTCATCCAACATATCAAATGAACTGTGGCAGATTATGTTGTATGTATGGATTTGTAATTTTGAGAAGAGTTCCATCACATGTGTGAGTTTTTTTTTAAGCTTATTTTTAATAAATTTAAAATGGTGTTTTTGACCCACATACACGAACAAGGAAGTAGAAAAATTTGACATGGGTATTATATTTCATATTTAATCAGTGGATTTGGTCGTCATCCCTATAGATTTCCAGAGGAACGCATGTTTTCATTTATATTATTTGGAGTGAATTTATATTTGTCTTGATAGATGATAAAATTTCTTCTGCTGTTTGTATTTTGCCTAACACATTATATATTGATTTAGCTATGTGTGTTTGTATATTGTGAAATAGTAATACTTTTCTTGAGTATGTATTTTTGAATTTATATATATTCATAGTGTAAACTTTCAAAAAAAAATATATATCAAAACTGTGTCATCAGATTTTATAATTGGATGAATATATTGATATTTGAATGGAGGGACATCACCTGAACATATTTTGTCTGCGTTATTTATTGGAGTATATATTTCGTGTTACATAAAAGTTATGTCCCTTTAAATGAGATATATTATTTAAAAAAAAAATGAAAACAGAGGTAACATGAGAAGAGTATCTGATCCCTAGCATTTTCCTAAGCTTGATTTACACATGTAATATTGTTTGTTTTTCCTGTTAAGAGACTAAACTATAGGTCTAATCTTACCTAACCCTCACCCCTCATTGGGCATGTTGGGCTCATGGCCAATCCAATCCTTCTGATGGGCTTCACGTGCCCAATCCATCGTGTAACAGACGTGTAACAGACATGTTCTAGCACCAATGTAACACCTAGTTATTTTAAAAATTTTAAGATATATATTTGTTTAATAAAATACACATACGTGTGTGTACTCAAATAAATTGAATGTCTCATGATTGCACATATTCATGGAAGTCCATAATAGCCAAAAGATCAAAATAAAAAACACATGTATGAGAAAAATTTTACGTGTGATTTTGGCCTAAACCCACATCCATGGAGTAAAATCTAAGCCCTCGTTTGGATGCAGTATAACTCTGAATAGATTATGGAATAAGACAGAATATGTTAAATAAGATATTTGAATGCTCAAAATACCAAGTTATAAGTTATGTGTATAAAATGATATATGGATTTCAGTCAACCATTGAAATTAAAGTTATTTTATATTATTCCAACTAAGGAATATGTGCGCCTATTGTCAAATTAACTGTCATCACTTTTTATAAATTATATGTCAAATCAGCTATCATCATTTTTTCACATTTTATAAATCCTCATTCACATTTTATCCAAACAATAAAAACTTTATTATTATATTTCTCAACGAGAATAATTCAAAACACAATCAAATATAAAATCACATATTCCCCTACTATACCCAATTATGCTAGTATAATTGTATATCCCAAAATAAGTTTTATTTTGTATTCAAATATGAGTTAAGAGTTGTGATACAAAATTACAGTAAGTTTTAAGGTCTCTATGTTTGAATTTTTTTTAAATGTATATAGTTGCATTATTTGCAGTAATTATACTCGAATAAACTGAGAAATTATCTTTTATATTTCTTTTTAGGGAAAAATTCTTGTAACCCCTTATAAATTGTCTGAAATTCATATAACCCCCTGATTTTTCCTGAAATGTATATAAACCTGTGGAAACACCTATGTAAATTCAAATAGCCCCTTGAATAAAATTTTCGTTGATAGATAAGGAATATTATGTGAATATTCTGTTTAGTTAACTCTGACTGAAAACACGGTATTCTAAAAACCCCTTACAATGTATTAAAATTGCAGGTAAAATCATTATTTAAAATGATTTTTTACATTTTTAATACATTATAGGGGTTTTTGGTTCAGCAGAGTTAACCAAACGGAATATTCATATAATATTCCTCGTCTGTTAACGAAAGTTTATATTAGGGGGTTATTTAGATTTAGATATATGTTTTAAGGGGTTACATGAACTTTAGAAAAAGTCAAAGATTATATAGATTTAAGAAATCATACATGGGTTATTTGGATATTTTTCTTCTTTTTATGCTCATACAATAGGACCGAATGACTGATTACATCATCACATAACGAGTCAATTCCCGAGCAAGATTTTGGATAAATAAACTCATGCTCTTCTGTTCCATGACCTGACAAATGTAAGTTAGTATTTTGGCCGACTGTATTTTTTCTGAAAATACAGACTGCTTGTTTTTTTTTTATATAAAAAAAGTGAGCATATTCTTTAATAAAAAATAAATCATGTTTGAATGATGATGAGAAGAAATATAAGAAAAACAACATAAAGAAAAATGAATAAAAGAATACGAGACAAAAAAAAAAAAAACCAATGGGGAAGGAAAGGTAAAAAAGGTTTCTGTCCCCCCTCCCCAAGCCATACCCCGCCCACTAGTTACCAATGCGATTACAAGCTTCTTCGAAATGAATGCTGGATTCTCCCCCTAAGTGAAACCTCCAATCGATGATAAATTGACAAGTCAATTCTTAAAGGTTTTCAAAGTAAAAATGCTCGGACGCTTGGCTGTTCTATAGAAATTAAAAAGTCTTATTCCGGAATAAGCCGTCAAGAAAGACTAGTCGGGGACTTTTAAAAGTTGAGTTTCCAGAGAACAACCAAAGACTTCAAAGATTTGAATAGAGAACTTTTAAGAATAAGAGGATAGTGACTCAACTAAACAGATACAAAAGTATATAGTCCAATCACTACTATCTTAATCAAACCCTCCATTTTCTTCAACGCCAACCCTTTTAGACGGTCGCATTTTGAACCGCCTCTTATAACCAATCTCTCTTCAGCCTTACATGTGTCAATAATGGATTGGAATATCTTTCCACACATCGGTTTAAATAAAATGATATCATCAAATACTTTTGGCACACTAAAAACATATCTCATCACTCACGGCTCACACATGTGACATTTCTCAGTTTCAAAAAAAAAAAAAAAAAATCATCAGTACAATGAATTGTCATTTAGAAAGTTATCCATTCTTATTTATCAATTTTTTTTCAATTGATTGAATATGAATGATAGTAGAGTGATTGGATACCTCATGTAATACTTTTGTTTATGAATGCATTTAGAATCTAAATGCATGTTTGGCAACAAATCTCAAAAGCAGCTTTTAATTTTTGGGGTCATATTAATTTAAATACATCATCATTACTAGATTTTATCTCTAAACTGTACCTCGAAATCTGTGTTTTATAAAGCAGTCATCATCATTACACTCTCAAATCATCATCATTACATCCTCAAAAGGTGTGCATAAAGCTGCAAAAACTAAAAGCTGTTTTTCAAACTGTGTTTCCAAACGATACCTTAAATATTTATTTAATTTAAATGATTTATTACGTACGTCATAATTTAAAAAGCTAATCCTACTTGTTCACGCCGCCGCATTCACACCTACCAAAGACTTTTCTACGTGTATTTTCCACTATAATAACATGATATATCTAAAAAAAATAATTTAAATGTCTTCATATTTGATCATATTTATCTCATATGATTTATCATTTTACCAATGTACGCATACCATACTCGTAGAAAAAATCACATCAATTTTTTTTTTTTTTATATTCAGCTATCTATCCTGATATAACAATTAACTACAAAACAATCCTAGTCAACGGGGGACTAATTGTTTCAAACTCACCTCTATATATACACACACATAAATGATCTAACACACACAAACATAGATAAGAGAAGAGATCGATCGATCGATCATGGAAACCCTAATCTTGTTCACTCTACTCCTTGCACCATTACTCCCCATAACATTCATTCTTCTTCTTATTCTTCAAAGAGAGAATAAGAATAACCCACAAAAGAAAAACCTCCCACCGGGCTCTCTAGGGATCCCCTACGTGGGCCAAAGCCTGGGACTTCTGAATGCGATCCGAACCAACACCGCCGAGGAGTGGCTGAAGAAGAGAATAGACAGGCACGGCCCGGTCTCCAAGCTGACCCTCCTGGGACGGCCCACGGTGTTCGTGGCCGGCCCGGCCGCGAACAGGTTCGTGTTCGCGAACGAAGGGAACGCTTTGGGCAGTCACCAGCCGAGCTCATTTACAAGGATATTGGGTAGGAGGAATTTTTTTGAGTTGGTTGGGGAGGAGCATAAGAGGATGAGAGCGGCAGTTGGGGTGTTTTTGAGGCCGGAGGTGTTGAAGAGGTATGTGGGGAAGATGGATGAGGAGGTGAGGGAGCATCTTGAGTTGCATTGGAAGGGGAGGAGCCATGTCAAGGTGTGTGTCTTCATGTCTTCCTTTTTTCTCTTTTTTTTGTTGAAAAAAATCTATATAACTTGAAGAGTTAAAATTATCATTTATAAAAAGTTTTTTGTATTTTTAATATATGATAAGAGTTTTTTTTGGTATACTGTATTGTCAATTTTAATTTCAGAATCAGTAGGCTATTACAACCTCAATATCATATCAAAATAGAACCGAACCGTCTGAACCATGCAAGTAAAAGAAAACAACAAAACATAAGAAAACAATCTCCCTGGACCTCCGAGTCCAGCAGAAGGGACATTTTCCTATCTTCCCTACAAGTTTGGACTCATGCCATCTTATTAAGAAGGGAATGGGTTTTTAGTTTGTTTGTTTGTTATTTTTTAAATCAATCAGATATATAAAATTTATCAAATGAATAATGTTTATTCGTCAACATGCATAGTCCTATTCATTTGATGAAATGAAAAATGTCTTTAATTTAGTTAAGCGAGAACAAGTATAAGCACAAGATCACTTTAATTGTTTGCCAATGATAAACCGCAAATTATATGCTTTTATTTTTTTAAAGTAACAACAAAATTAAGAGCATTTTCTTGAACTTAATTTTTATTTTTTAAATTGTGACAGCATGCTAGAGAAATACACATTTGGAATTGAATGAATCAATTTTTAATTAATGTAAAAAAAATCAACGATGTATGTATTTCAATTCATTTAACGATACATATGTATGAGACTGTTTTTTGAACGATAAAAAAGATCAAGTATAACATAGCCCATTAAATCACAGGTGGTGCCGCTAACGAAGATCCTAGCGTTCGACATCCTCTCCTCCCTCATCTTCGGCCTCGAGCGAGGAGACCAAAGATCAAGACTCTTGGAGGACTTCAAGCTCCTCATCAAAGGCATATTTTCCGTTCCGATTGACCTCCCTTTCACCCGCTTCGGCAGGAGCCTCCGCGCCTCTCGGAGGACGCGCGACACGGTGAAGGAGATCGTCCGCGAGAGGAGGTCCGCGTTGGATCGCGGCCTCATCGAACCTAACCGGGACGTCATCACGAGCCTGATATGCTTCGACGGATCGGAGAGGGCGCTCACGGAGGAGGAGATCGTCGATAATGTCGTCTTTCTCATGGTCGCCGGACACGACACCTCGTCGGTGTTGGTCACTTTCATTGTGAGGCAGTTGGCCAAGGATCCCACCATCTATGACAACGTTTTGAGAGGTATGGTTTAATTTATTATTATTATTATTATTTTTGTACAGAGTCCTTATGACCCTTACATGGGGAAACATAGAGGAAGAATGATATGATTCAACAAATATATTACCCTCTAAAACTGAATAAATTTGAAGGTTTAATTCAATTTTGTTTTGTTGTTTTGTTGTAGAACAAGAAGAGATCACCAAGAACAAAGGGCCTGGAGAGAGACTCACATGGGAGGATCTGAGCAGAATGAAATACACTTGGAGGGTGGCAATGGAGGTGCTAAGAATGGTCCCTCCCCTTGTTGTGAACTTCAGAAAAGCATTGAAAGACATTGAATATGGTGGTTATCACATTCCAAAGGGATGGCAGGTGAGGCTACATCTATTTCAAATTTATTCATTCTTCTCTTGGAAGATGGGGTACTTAAATGCATGTGGTATAGCTTTGAGTACTATCCACAACCAAATAGGGATAGCATTATCCAAACACGATTAATAAAAAACACACCACTACAAAAAATTGATTATGTTTGACCAAATTAAGAAATAAATCTAGCCAACATGACAGAAACTTCCGATTCAAGTTATAATGAATTTAAATAAAATCACCACTAACTGACATTAAAACCCAATTTTATAAGAAATATTGCTAGGCGATAATCAGGTTGTTAGTGACCGATCAACAATTAATTGGCTGGACAGTGATTGATTGGTCACTTTAATTTAATAAAAAATAATACATACACACAACGGTTAAAGTTTTAAATAGCAAAATAATAACAAAGTAACATTAAAATAAAATTAACAAAATCAATATAACAAGGATAACATACAAAAATTAATTAAAAGGCATAGCTTATAAATAAGAGAGTTATCAAATTACAACAAGTCTAGGCCCGCAACTGTCTATGAAGTGAGACTAGGTAAGTGATGCAGGTTGAGCCTGCTTAGGCCTAGTCAAAGGATTAATTGCCGCCTAGAAAGGATATTTAAAACTCTTAAAACCAACATAATAAAACATGGTCGAGGATCATTTTTTTGTTTTGGTTCTGTTGTACAAATAAAATATGTATAACACATTTAATACATATCTAATTCATCTGATATACATGAACCATTGAACAAGAATTAAACAATTAACATAAAGTATGCAAATTAAAACAAGGCTTTCTTCAAGTAGTACTGATTATTTTCTTTTTCTTTTATTTTTGTTTCTCATAGATTCTCTGGTCTAAGAGCGTGACGTACATGGACGAAAACATGTTCCCGGAACCGAAGAAATTCGACCCGACGCGCTTCGAGAACCCGTCGGCCATCCCTCCTTATTCGTATGTCCCATTCGGAGGGGGTGCGCGGATCTGTCCGGGGAACGATTTCGCGAGGATCGAAGTCCTCGTCACGATTCACTATCTGGTCACCCAATTCAAGTGGAAGTTGTGCGGCACAGACGACTCGTTCACCAGGAACCCGTCTCCGTCGCCCTCTGAGGGTCTGCCGATCCAACTCGAACAGAAGATTATTGTGTGACAATTGGGCATCGATGGAGATCAGATGGTGACTGACATTATAAAATTTCATGTGATTTGGAAACGGATATTGACATTTATATATGTAGGGCTGGTTTGGAAAGGGATTAAAGTTTTGTGGATAAGTTGTTCTAATTTTTACAGATAAAATATCCAATAATTTTTTTTGTCTTCCTCTTGGCCTCGGTACTCTAGTCTATTTTTGCTTTGTTAGGACATATCTCTTGCCCCAGTGGTCGAGCGCAAATCTCTTGTGAGCGCCCCTTCTATGATCAATTTGTTTATAGAAAATAAAAATATTGACCGTGGGTTTATGGGTTATAGTTTTTGTGGACTTTAATTCACTGTCTACTCTGACCTATATTAATTCATGTTTGCGTAATAATCATTGTAGGTTACCAGTATGTATCATTCTGTCTTGACCTATGTACTAAACAAAAAGAAATCACCATATGAAAAAAGTTAAGCACAATTTTTTTTTCAACCTAAATTCCAGTCATATGTTAATTTTTAAAAACATACATCGTCTAATGATGTAATTGTTTTTATAAAAAAAATGAAATATACTAATGAATTGTGAAAGTCATTTATATAAAATGAAATTTTTTTAAAGAGTTATATATCTTGTTAATGAGGTCTATATGACTAAAATTAGAGTTGAAAAAAGGATTATCACCATACAAAGATTGATTCTTCTTCAAAACAAACGTCGCTTTGCAAGATTCCACCTATAATGAATTTGTTTTTAGTACAACTTTAAAAGCACAAGAATCCAAAGCTAATGAGCTAAGCTTCACCTAATACAACATAGTCAGCCAAATTAAAATGCTTTAGCATATCAAAATCATCGATTCCATTCACTAATATATATATAGAGCCCATCACTCTTCTTACCCATCTCAATCTTTCACAAGTCTAAAATCATGATGAACATACCAATATTGTTAACAGTACTAATCTTTGCTTTGATCCCCATCATCCTAACATTAATCCTAACTAGGCACAAAAAACCATCCCAAAACCTCCCACCAGGCTCTCTTGGGATCCCATACATAGGCCAAAGCCTCAGTCTTTTAGGCGCCATGAGGACCAACACCGCCGAGGAGTGGCTCCAAAAGAGGATCGAAAAGTACGGTCCGATTTCGAAACTAACACTCTTTGGATGCCCTACAGTCTTCATCACCGGCCCGGTGGCGAACAAGTTCTTGTTCACCAATGGGGGCAACAAGTTGGCTAGCCAACAGCCAAAGTCGATAACGAGGTTGCTAGGCGCGCGTAACGTGATGGAGATGGTCGGGGAGGAACACAAGAGGATGCGAAGCGCAATTGGGATGTTCTTGAGGCCAGAGGTGTTGAAGAGGTACGTTGGTAAGATGGAGGATGAGGTGAAACGACACCTTGAGATGCACTGGAGCGACCAAGGGCAGCTTAAGGTATCTCCTTTTATCTTGTTATTTAGGTGCCCACCAATCGCTTATAGTTTGGAATTAGGGATGCAACTTGTTAGGTTGAACTCGATCTGATGATCTGATTCAACATGATGGGTTTTGGTTGAAATTTTAACGATAAATCCAAACAAACCTGACCTATTTCAGTTCGGAATGAGATTGAGGGCTCAAGTCATTCAGAATAGTGTAGAAAGTTTAGTTCATATTTCAAAATATGATATGCAATGTGGATTGCGTAATTTGATTTTATTCTATAATCGATCTATCAATCTTTTATAGTTTCACTTCTTGAATCTTTGTTGTTCCTCTTCCTACTTTTATCTATATTATCTTCTTTAGCCGACGTGTCAATATTTTTTGTTATAGTTAATGTGGATTATAAATTATTTAAAATCCCACCGATCTGAAAATCTAATCCAAACATAACCAAAAATCAACTTGGACCCCCGTTGGGTTCAAGTTGAACTCCTCATTTTAATTTGAGGGTTGCCTTGGCTTAGGTTTGGATTAGTCTCCTCCATCTTTGTGTTGAGTTCGAGTTCAAATTCAACTGGCCCAACCCCCTTGATACTATTTGGGACAACATCAAATATAACTTGCATTAAGCCTAAATTAATTCATGATCACAGGTCATGCCACTAATGAAGACCCTTACATTTGATATCATCAGCTCCCTCCTCTTCGGCCTTGAGCGAGGGAGGCTAAGGGAGGCGCTCGTTAAGAACTTCAATGAGATGATGGAGGGGATGTGGGCGGTCCCAGTGAACCTCCCTTTCACACGCTTCAACAAAAGCATAAGAGCGAGTCGGAGGATTAGGAGCATGTTGTCGAAGATTGTTCGTGATAAGAGGGTCGCATTGGACGAAGGGCGCTTCCACCCAACTGAAGATCTCATCACGTCTCTTCTCAGCTTCGGCCATGAAGAGGGCGCGAGGAGTCTCACAGAGGAGGAGATCCTGGACAATGTGATTATCGTTATAGTCGCGGGCCATGACACCTCCTCCATCCTCATCACCTTCTTGATGAGACAACTCGCCAAGGATCCTAAATTGTATGAGGAAGTACTACGCGGTACAATAATCCTTCTCCTTTTTGTTGAATTGTTAAGAGATATTGTACATATCTTAGGATATTTTAGTCTTTTCCTTATTTCAATATAGTTTATACATTTACTTTTTTCTTCTGTATATACTATATATTAAAAAGATTGATTCATTCTCTCAATTCATAAATCTATCATGAATGTACATTTTTAAGGCATCATTAGTTACTTAATTAATGTCGCAGAACAAGAAGAGATAGCCAAGAATAAGGTCCCCGGAGAGAAAATGACATGGGAGGACCTCGCTAAGATGAAGTACACTTGGCAGGTGGTGATGGAGATGTTGAGAACGGTGCCTCCCGTGTTTGGAAGCTTCAGGAGAGTCTTAAAAGAGGTCGAGTACGGAGGGTATCGCATCCCTGAAGGATGGCAGGTGACACCACGTCCTAAACTCAAGCTCTGATACCAGATGTTGAGAAGTAAGTACTAATAGCAAAATTTTCATTATGTATGCAATGACCAGATATTTTGGGCTTCAAACATAACGCACTACGACGAACAACTTTTCTCAAAACCAAGGAAGTTCGATCCCACGCGGTTTGAGAACCAGTCGGAGATTCCTCCTTATTCTTTTGTGGCTTTTGGAGGGGGTGCGCGGATCTGCCCAGGTTTCGAGTTTGCGAAGATCGAAACGTTGGTCACGATTCACCACCTGGTGACGCGGTTCAAGTGGAGGTTATGTGGGAAGGATGACTCGTTCATTAGAGATCCAATGCCATCGCCCTTCGAGGGACTTCCGATTCAGCTCGAACCAAAGATTGTGGAGTAACAATGATCAATAATATGTAGGGAATGCTATGTATGTTGTGTCTGTTATATGCAGAGTACTCTGTTAATTGCAAGGCCTTGTTGTTCTGCTTCAGCTCAAGATAATACAATTTGACTGATGAAATCAAAGGGTGACTCCATATTACAACTTAAAACACATGAATTGAAGTTGTAGTATCCTTTGGATGCAATCTGGTTGACCACAAACAAGGGGGGAATTAGATCATATCTGGCCTGTCGGCTGTCACAGGAAAGTTCTCCTGTGACAAAGGCTAGCTTGGTGGTGTACCACGTAGGCGCATGGGTATACTTGCTACCCTTTTAAAAATGGTTTGGGCTGTTCCCGATATCTCTTGCAACCCTCCATGTGCAGTCCATGTTGATACAGATTGGGTGGTTGATGCATTCTTGGAACAATTGAACCACAATAAGCAATATATGAAATAAAAGAACATATTTAACAGCTGACAAAAACAAATTAAACTCAGTGATCTCATAATCCCATGAAATTCGACATGGAGGCGTATCTGATGGAAGAGTCAAGAGTAGTTATTGCACCACTAGACAAGCCTTTTTTTTTTTTTTTATCAAATTTTGTCATTAAGACCATTAAACAAGTGAATTTGTCACACAAATATCAAAATTGAGTGTTGTCAATTCTAACTGATACGTTGGATCACAAATTAAATGACTATTATATTTCTTGAATATTTTTTTAGGAAATTATATAATTAGGCTTAACAATGTTTCTAATTTGGTTCACATGGAGAATCACTTCACCTCTCATAAGTAGATTTCAACACACCACTCAGACAATAAATGTACATTTTGCTTTATAGACAATGTCTTGTATGCTTCTCCTCCAGGACCTCCACCTTCCCTCCACCCAAACCTAGATCCATGAACACTAGCATCATTTCCATTGATCAACGAAGGTAATTCAAATGCAACAACAAAAACTATTGTTCAAGACTTGATTAAACATTATTGTTAACCTGGTCGGGTCGGGGAAGATGCAGTCGTCCATGTGTGTGGTACTTGCTGCCCAGAACATCCATACATAGAGTTCATAAAAAGGACATAATGAGCATAGCAAATATTTTTCGGATGATTGACAGGTTTTATATATAGATTCTAATTGGGGGAAAGTTAGACATATTTTTAAACATTATTGTTGTTTTTACAAAGTCTTGTTGTTCTGCTTACAAGTTACAACGTTCATCACAAACACATCATTCATTCTTGGGCTTGAGTCGAACCACCAAGCCTTTCGAGGGATACGGCATCAGATCCCTCGTATAGGTGGTGTCGGTGCCGGAGATCTCCAACTTGTATTGGGTGACCAAGTAATGGATCGCAGTCAGGATCTCGAGCCTCGCGAACTCATTCCCCGGACAGACCCTCGGGCCCGCTCCGAACCCCACGAAAGAATACGGTGGAATGACATTTGACTCGTTGAAGTGCGAGGGATCGAATCTAGTTGGATCGGGGAAGATGCGCTCGTCCATGTGTGTGGGACTTGCAGCCCAGAATATCTATATATAGAGTTCAAAGAAAAGATCTTATAAGAATATCTATATAATCCCCCGTGAATTGTCTAAAATATCTGTAACTCTCTGATTTTTCTTAAAATTTATATAGGCCCTGAGTTAAAATATACAAAAAAAATTCTCTACAATATGTTAAAAATGCATTCAATTCAATATAGCTAGATTTCTTAAGTTACCTGCCATCCTTTCGGAATAACATATCCATTGTATTCGATATCCTTCACAGCTCTCCTGACATTTCCGAAGATTGGAGGGATCATACGCATAGTCTCCTTCGCTGCTCTCCATGTGTAGTCCATCTTATTGAGGTCCTCCCATGTCAGTGCCTCCCCTGGGCACTTAGTCTGAGCTATCTCTTCCTGTTCTGTAATCCCAACAAGTAAAAATAAATAAATATGGACCTCACACAGTCACACTGTTAGAAAAGTAACATAAAAATTGTTATATGTAAAGAACTATGTAAAGTGATCCATGTGTGGGTTGATTGATGGGTTGATTCAAAGAATCTGGGTTGATTGATGGGCCACAGAGATGTCACAAAACCATGTAAAGTGATCATGCATGGGTTCGAATGACATATTGAGGATGGGTACTGTTACACCCACACACGTTTTCTTTTCTCAATTTCAGTTCTATATATGTCGATAGAAAATTAAGAACGCATATGTTCACGTTAACAAAGTATATGCTTCAAAAGAATTTTCTTACATTTTCTATAAATACATCCATGCAATTTATTGGAGTATATGCTTTATTTTTTTTTTTATAAAAGCATACAACTCATTAGATAGAATATACTATTTTTAAAAAATTCAAAACATATGAAAACTAGAATTGAGGTTGAAAATGGGGTTGAACGTAACATTAAATGATTGAATCCAACACTCAAATCACAAAATTGTTTAAGGTGATTATATGCAGGGACTGACATATGGATGTTCGCATATATAATATATAACCATGATTTCATTATTCATGGTCACATGTCATGCATGTGACTATCACATGTCAGTCCAAAACTGAAAGCATTCAAATGAATCACACGAAGATTCATTGTACCTTGCAAGACAGCCTCATAGATGCTTGCATCGATTGCGAGGCACCGGATTAAGAACGTGAGGACGATGGAGGTGGTCTCGTGGGCCGCGGTCATGGCGATGTGCGAGTTGTCTAGGACCTCCTCCTCCGTAAGCGACTCTGGTCCGACGCCACCCCCCATGCTCAGAAAGCAAGTGATGAGATCTTCGTGGGGCAACGACTGGAGGGTGGACCGCTTCGCTTGGATGATGTCGAGGAGGGATCGACGGATGCGCGCGCTTGCTTGCACGCTGCGGCGGAAGCTGGTGAAGGGAAGGTCTAAAGGGATAGACCATATGCCGTCCATTATGTGGGTGAAGTCGCGCAGCATCTGCGCCTTGCGCGGGCACTGCGCGAGGCCGAAGAAGAGTGTGCACATGATGTCGAAGGTCAGCATTTTTATCAGGGGGAACACCTGCACATTTTATCATCATCATCATCATCATCATCAATTTATAATGTTGGCATGTGCAGTATCAAGAGTAAGAGCGTTGATACACCTAATCTGTTTTACAGCCCAGATTATAATTCCGTGCAGTATGATAGCACATTATATATATAGTGTATGAGGTTCTATCACAGTGTGACAAAAAAAAATTCATTTTTTCACAACGAAGAAAATATATTATTATATCTCAGTATATACTTCATTTCATATAACAACACATACTTTAATGGGATAATGTATGATTAAAAAAAAAAAAAACTAGTGTGATCTGCAATTGAGGATGCAATTGGACTGGACGTATCATTTTCCATAGTATCAATCCTGACACTAAACGGGGGCTAGGTGATCGCTTGTCTACCTCAAGGGCCGTTTTATTAATCTTCCACTTTTTATAAAAAAAAAATGTTAGATTCAATTCTTCTTATAGTCTAAAATACATATCAGATATGTTTTTATTTTTTAAAAAATAATAAACTTCATCTAACAATGTATATGTTTTGATAAAAAATGTATATTGTTCAATTTCGAATTGAATGAACTTATTTTTAGTAAATGAAAAAAAAATAATGATGCATATATTTTGCCTAATGATGCATATACTTAACTGGATTTTTAACTATGCATATAAAACTGCATTTTAGACTATAAAAAGGATTGGATATAACAACATTTTTTATATTTAAATATAAATTTACTTACATATAGTCTCTTTTTAGATACGAACATTAACAAAGTAAATAGCTCCTTAAAAATTTATTATGTTTTTATCAATGCAATTAAATAGAATATATATTTCAATTTTTAAAAATATATATCTTATTAATAAAAGTATACTATTTTAAATCTAATCATAACACATATTAGAAATATTGGAGTTTAAAACGGAATTGCGTGTATTTTTGTCCCCCGTATACAAAACTTAAGACGATATTCACATGTTTTAACTTATTTTTAAAATGAAACTCAAAAATTAAAAACAAACTCTGATAAAAAATATTAAACTATTTTGATCAGTTTTATTTATTTATTTATTTTTATGTTGTTATTGTGATCAGTTATGAAAAGAGGTTTTGTTTTTTCTAGAATAATAAATGAATGGATTTTGTTTTCTTCCCTCCGGTCAAAACAGGTCTTGTTTTAATAATGGAAAATAGTTAACAAGGCAAATGATCCTGTTTAAATATCTTCTCATGAAATTCAATTCATCCAATAAAATGTGCATACGTGGAACCTTTTATAGTCCTATGAAAATGATATATTCAATCCATCATGCATAGATATGCCACACAGACCCAGAGAAAATAAAAAAGAATTTCAAACTGATCCTAAAACAAAAACACACACATTCAAGATTCAATCCCAAACACACAACCCTTTTCATAACTTTAAACGTAGTCTCATATACCCCCATCAGTCATCCAGCGAAATATATACCTTCTTGAATAAGGTATATATATACATTGTTATTTATTTTGTTACGTTTGCTAAGGGCCTGTTTGAAATACGTTTGAAAAAATAAAATTTAAAATAAAAATGTTTAAATAGACTTAGGGTGCTTTTGGTTGCGTGATTGTAAAATTGATTCTACAGGAATTTGCTATTTTGCAAAACTGATTCTGCAAGAAGCTCATTTTCTCAGCTTTCTGAAATCGCAGCTTTTGGACACTATTTACCTGAAATCTGTGTGCAGAAAGCTGCTACAGTAAAACTGTTTGGTTGCACGATTGTAAACGCAGCTTCTTGCAATCGCAATCGCAGCGCAATCGCGCAACCAAACGCACCCTTAGATTCTTAAAAATCGCATTTTCTGCACCTTTTAAAAAACAACATTTTTACACGAAAAGCTGATATTTTAATTAAGTTGGATTTTTGAAACTTGTTTAATAACACGTTTGAACTTTCTGCTTAACTAAAAGCAGAATCACCCCCAATGGTGTTATCAAACGGGTCTTAAATATATGATCATTCAATTTAAAATAAAACGATATATATTTTTCATATCAAAACATATATTCATTAAATAAGATTTATTATTTTGATTGTTCAACATATTTGTAGACTTTTAATATATATGTTATTGTGAAATGATAAGATTTGAGAGAATCATATTATCAACTACTGAGACCCACAACACATACCGTGACCGTCTCCTTCCCCCTCCAATTCACCTCCAAATGCCGACGAACCTCGCCGTCCATGACTCCGACGTACCCCTTAAGCATCTCCGGCTTAAGAAACCTCATGAAAACCGCCCTCATCCGCCGGTGCTCCTCCCCGGACATCTCCAACAAGTTCCGGCACCCGAATATCTTCCTGAACGACCGAGGCCGTTGGAGCGTCATCACAGTCGAATCGCTCGAAAACAAGAACCTGTTTGCATCGGCGCCAGAGAGGAGGACCGTCGGGAAGCCGAAGAGGGTGAGCTTGGAGACCGGACCGTGTCGTTTGATGCGGTCGGAGAGCCATTTCTCCGCTTTGTTGGCTTTCATGGCCCTTAGGAGGGTTAGGGTTTGGCCTATGTAGGGTATGCCTAGGGAGCCTGGTGGAAGGTTTTTGGGTGGGTTTGTTCTTCTCTTTATGAAGAGGTGGTAGAGAGAGATTGAGATGAAGCATAGGATAAGAGTGAAGAAAATTTGGTCTTCCATTTGGTTGGGGGAGAGAGAGAGAGAGATTTGGATGCATTATTTATAGTGGTTCATTTGTGGAAGCAACATGCTCACTTTTAGTTTCATTTTGGATAGTTACCTAAGTTGTTTCGTGATTTATAATTACTCCATGAGAAGATTTATAAAAGGGAAATATTCATGTAACCATACTAATCTGATCTAAATTCATAAAACCCCTTATAAATTTCATAAATTCATATAACCTCCTGTAATCACCCTTCTATATCCATAAAACCCCATTCGTTTGCCTTCTGTTCTTTTGGTTAATGGGAGGGGATTATATGAATTTATGACAGATTAGATTTATGACAGATTACTAGAGGTTATATAGATTTTTCTCTTTTTTATTTTATTTATTTTCTTTACATGTTGTTTAAAAATTGAGCGATTTAACATTTATTTTTAAATTTTTTTTAAGATATCATACATTTTTAATTTTAATAAAAGAAAACGAGTTATTCAAACCATAAACACATACAAGATCACCCACCAAAGAGATAGAAACAGTGTTCCAAAAAGCTTACCAAACCACCATAATCGACCTATATGCGGACAAGGACCGCATATGCGGGCCAATGCCACATGTGCGCCCGCGTAAGCGGGCGCACGGGTTCTGAAATTTCACACTAGGAAAAAAATAAAAAAAATAAAAGGGGGTCTTCTAATCTTCTCCAGCCGGCCCTAACAGAGAAGTGGGTCTTCTTTTTCAGCTTCACCGACTGCTTCGACTACTTCTCCTTCGACCACCGCAGCAGCAGATCGAGCTTCTTCTTCGATCGACGATGGCTGCTTCTCCTCCTTCAAGCGCTTCTTCTACACCGACTGCTTCTCTTTCGACCACCACGGCAGAGCTTCTTCAACGTAGACTCTGTTTGGTCTTCTTCTTCACTTCTTCTTCTTCAGCACAGACTCGATTCGGCCTCTCTCACTCTCTTTGTTTGTGCCTCTCTCAGTCCCTCCCAGTCAATCACTCAATCTCTCCAAGTCTCTGTTTTTTTTTCCAGGTCTCTGTTTTTTTATCCTCTCAATCATACCTCTCATGGTAATCTGTCTTGTGGGGTTTATAACATGTGGAAGAGAGAGTGACACGTGGGTTTTTCTTAAGCGGAAGGTAATACATGTTTTTTTTTTTAATGGAAAAAGTGACACATGGACAGAGTGAGATGGATAAACATTAACATATACACAGCCATGTTTTGTTTATAATGTTAATGTGATAATGTGACATGAATTTATATAGTTAGTTCACGTGGATTTATGCTTCTCCACGGCCACAAATATCACACTAAAAATGGGTTGTGAATATTTTTTTTTTAAATTGTTTTTAAACATATTATTAACTACTGTCTAAATATTAATGTTACATGTGATAAAAATGTGATAAAAATTAAATCTGATTTGTGATATCTTCAAAATTTATTAGAATTATTTTTTATTAATAAAAATTATAGAACCGCATATACTCCCGGATATCGCATATACTCTATGCAGTATCCTAACCGCACGCAAACCGCATATCGCATTTCAGAACACTGGATAGAAGTAAAAGAGATATATACTTTATCTTTTAATATTAAAAAAAAAAACCCAAAACTACTCCTTCAAGTACAGTTTATCCCCAATAAAATTCGCCCATGACACTAACACAAGAGGTGCTCCAAGATTTAATAAAAAACATAATTCACATTTTTGAAATTTTGTTGGTTGATGTTACACATTTTTTGTTACAAAATTCATTCTCTTTTACTTCTATCCCTTTGGTGGGTGATCTTGTATGTGTTTATGATTTGAATAACCCTTTTTTCTTTTATTAAAATTAAAGGTGCATGATATCTTGAAAAAAATTCAAAAGTAAATGTTAAATAACTCAATTTTTAAACCACATGTAAAGAAAATTTTTTAAAAAAATGAGAAAAATCCATATAACCCTTTGTAATATGTCATAAATCTATATAACCCCCTGCCCGTTAACCAGACTGACGGAGGGGGTTTTATGGATATACAGTGGTGATTACAGGCAGTTATATGGATTTTTCCCTTTATAAAAATATATGAAAAATAAGGATACGTGATTCGACATGTGAGTCTCTTTTGATATATCAGAAGAATTGATTTGGTGGAATAATACAAATTCATAGGGGACCTGGAATTAAGACCAATATCAGTTTATTTTTATTTATCTTGACATAATTATAATAATATATTCTTTGTAAATAAACAAGTTTTTTGGGTTTATTCACCCTTGTTCTACCTAATTCTACGTCTATTCTTCTATCCAAACAAGTGCTTAATTCAGGTTCAATATTAGCACCGTAGAAAAAGATAAATAAATCAATTAATACATTTTTTTTTTTTTGATAACTTGCTTGTATTTATGGAGTAGAGCATTCGATTTACTATACTATAACAAACATTCGGTTGCAAAATCTCTTGAGTTTTTTTGGGTGGGGAGCTTCTTCTTTTTTTGTCTCTATGAAGAGGTAGAGGGAGACTGAGGCAGCATTTGGTTCTGCGATTTAATAACTTTTGTGTTTGTAGAAAACTGGTTCTGTAATTATATAATTAAACAATTTTGTAATCGCTGCTTTCTGTAGATAAATTTCAGACAAATAGCGTTCAAAAACTGTGATTTAAGAAAGCTAGGGGAAGCAATTTTCTATAGAATCAGTTTAAAAATTCAGATTTTTATAAAATCAGTTTTACAATCGCGCAACCAAATGCATCCCAAGATGAAGCATCGGAGGAGAGTGAAGCAGATTGGTCTTCCATTTGGGTAGGGTGAGAGAGAGAGAGAGAGAGAGAGAGATGGAGATTTGGAAGCACTCTATATATAATGTATTGTGGAAGCAATGACGCCTTAGTACTTTAGCCTCCTTTGAGTAGTGACATATATAGTTATTCTAAGATACATAATATATATAAAGAATAAATAATTTTCTGTTTGATTGTATTTTTATTTATTTGTGTTGAGAAGCATCATAATAAATTTTTTAACTGAACTTCCTCTAGGTAAGACAATAGAAGTACCCCCTCTTAAATGAGGAATTCTGGGTTAAGTCTTGTCACCTCCTTATAGGGAAATATTTGACTAGGAAAAATATTTATCAATAAAAAAAATGAATTTTCTGTTGTTTGGTTTGACCATAATAAATTGTTGATAAATGGTTAAAATATATAAAAATATATAAGGATTTATAAAAGATAAAACAATGATTTGATATGTAAAGCTCTTGAAGCTTATCAATTATTTGTAAAAATATTCGTATCCGATTTGAATTGATATCCAAAAAATTAAAAATTATCCGAAATATCCGTATCCAAATTACTTTAAATCTTATACGGATATGTCTTTATCTGATCCGAAATTTTCCAATCTCCCATATGTTATATATATTTATATTTTATTGATATTTAATTAAGATGAATTGTGAGTCTTTGGATCTGATCCAAGGGTCCACATTTATCTTACATACAAAAATAACTTTGGGGTTTACTCAAATACAACGCACTACGACGAACAAGAAACCAATGAAGTTTGATCCCATGCGGTTCGAGAACCAGTCGGAGATTCCTCTTTATTCACTACAAGAAAATTAAGTTTTACCGACGCCCATTACCGACGGCCTACACAAAAACTGTCGCTAATATGAATCCGGAACTGAATTTCGCGATTAAGAAGAGTATTACCGACGGCCAGCCACAGGCCGTCGCTAAAAACCTCTCAGAACCACTACTTCATAGGCAGTTGTGTATTAGCGACGGCCGGATGCGTCGCAAAAAGAACTATTACCGACGGCCAGAGTTGACCGTCGCTGTATCTCTCCCATAACTCATTGTCATTTTCGTATCTACCAATACCAACGGGTGTAGCCGTCGCTGATACCACTAATACCGACGGTCAGTTCCTGACCGTCGCTAATAGTCTGGGTTTTGAAAAAAATTTAACCTGACTTTTTTTTAACTTGATTTTTTTAACCCTAACTATCGCCTCTTCTTTCTTTTCATCCCAACCACTGCTTCGCCCGATCTGCCATCCCTACCTCGCTTGATCCGCCGCGTAGACCATCGCCCCGATCCACCCCTACCTCGCTTGATCCGCCGCGCAGACCATCGCCCCGATCCACCCCTTCCTCGCCTGATCCGCCGCCCAAACAAACCGCCCCTGCCTCGCCCAATCGGTTACTAGGTTGTGACTCGTCTCATTGCCTCAACCCGTCCCATTTCCTTTTTTTAATTCCTCTTATGTTGGGTTTCATTTGATGTTGTATTTTTTTACATGTGTTTTAATGTTTGTTGAAATGTTCAAAGGGTGTGTCGGTTGAACAGGTTCATATTTGAATTGATGTCAGTAATGCTTGTGATGGTTTCATTTTGTTATTGTTGGATTGTTATTCTGGAGGTTCAGACCATGCTTATACAAGATGACTTTTTCATTTAGTAGGTTAGATGTCTCCGCCATGATGTTCACTGCTGGGTTATTAATAAGATCACAAAGCTAAGGCAGATGTTAACAAAAGAAAAATTCAGCCATTTGATATGTTGATGATTGAGGGACTGAGAGCACTATTTTGATTTTCTGTTTTGATTTTGATTTTGATTGTTTAGATTTTAAGAATGAGTGAGATAAACACCAGTTTTTACTAATGAGACCAAAAGAGAGGAAGTGATAAAGAAAAAAGGCTGAGAAGATTGTAGTCTTCTCAATTAAATAGGACATCACTATCAAACTTCCATGATGAATATTTATTATCTCTTGTTGCAATAAGATTGTCTGTTAGCTTGACTTCTGTGATTGTTCTCTGCAGAGTTTCCAATTTACCGGATGCATTTTTCTTATAGTCTTATGTCAGTGAACTCAATGATGTTAAATTTAGAATTCTTTGTTGCTTACTATATGCATCTTTTTTTTATTGACAACTAATCTTTATCCTTCATTCTTTTCCTTTTCTTGAGTTTATTATGTTGCATCTTGTAAATAAATTGCTAGATTTCCATACTCGGGCTCATGATTGTCTGTTGTCTTCAGAAGAACAAGGGTTAGTGGTTGAAAGCTCAAAAGCAGCTAAGGTGTGATTTAATAAACTTTGTAGCAATTTATACATTTCAATTACAAAAATAAAAATGATATTTATATTTCATACTTGATTAGACATCTCTGGTTATTGTTTTTTGGGCTGGGTATATTTTCTGTTTGATTTCAACATGTTTTTGGTTAATTTTTATAACAACCTTCATTTTGAGCCTTTAATCCTTCATGTAGTTTTTTTTGTTTTGTTAGAAGAATTTGAGGAATCTAGGTTTTAGATATTTATTTTGAATTAGATGAAATCATTGATTTATATGTGATAATTTATTTTGTGATCATATGAATCAGGTAAAGGGTGTTCCAAACTTTCACATGCTTATTTCATATTTGACTGGGAGCGATGTCCATGAACCTGATGTGGTTATACATTATGTTGTAAGTCTTGGACTTTTTTTTAATGTAATGTGATTTGAATATTCATGATTTGAGTCTCCTTATTTTATTTTATAATTCATGTACACTTGTGTATGTGCCTGACAATGATTTACTTTTTCACTATTTCATTTGGTTAATTGAAAAGTTAGTTTGACTTGAAGGTGGCACATGTTTATGTATAATTTTTTGCCATTTAGTGGTTTAAAGTTTGGACCAAATGTTGGTGAAAATTAATTCTCTTCTGAAATGTCAAATATCATCTTGAGTACTTTTCAGTTTTGGGTGGTTTATCAATAAATTTTCTTATTATGTTCCTATGGCATTATATTTTAATATTTAGATGCTTGTTATTAGACCAAGTAGCTTGAATTTCTAAATGATCATGCAAAGCATATTCATTTTTTTTATTTTTTTTTTGAAAGAAGGTAGTTTATTTATAACTTGCATCAAAGTTACAATGATCAAAATAAACATATAGAGGAGAAACTACTACCAGGAGAAAGGAAGAAAAAGAAAACTCAAGAGATTTAAGTCAATCCCTCCTATGTCCCAGTAAGTGGACATCCGACTACCAAAAGCTAAAATCTATGAACAACGATCTAGAAGCTTAAAACAACATGACTAAAAAACTAAAAACAACTAAAACAAACTTAAATACCTTAACTTAAATAACTTAAATCAATCACCTGAAACAACTAAAACAAAGCATATTCGTTATAATATTATCTTTCTTTCACCTACTGTTGTTCAATTTTCAATCCTTCAAACTAGCTCAATGATTTAAATTTCCTTGGCAACCAAAATTTTATTTGACAGTGTTACTATATTCCTCTTTGGTATCATGGATGTCCCCTCTTAAATATTATTTTGCTAATCTGGTTATTCCATGGCTTAGTTTTTATTACAAATGAATTAATTTTTTTTTCAAATGTCAACTGTTCTTTAATAGAACAAATTAAATAAATTCATATTTAATTGTTTAATATATACCTCTTGTATTCTCAATATGTTTACAATAAAGAAACAATAGTTATGACTGCTTATGCATTCCATGGTTACAAATTTACATTTAATATTAGCACATCGACACACAACATTTCATATTCGGCACAACAACATAATGTTTCGACACATTTACATTCAATACATAAACAACATGTGAGTTCACACTCATGTTCTGCACATCAATAGCGCTTCACATTCAACACACAATTTCATATTCACATAAATAAACCTTAGTGATACACTGTGAACGACACTTCATTCAACACATAACAGCCCTCTCCATTTATTAACGTCTTTCTATTGTTTTGATATTAAACACACTATCCATTACTTAATTATATTTTAATATATGCAATATTTTTTATACAGGGATGAAGCACAATCATATCCTCTCTCAGAGGAGAGTTGCAAGGAATTAGAGACTCAAACAAAGAGGATTATTCAAGAAAAAGAAACATTCAATGGAGAGTTATTTTTTTTTATTAGAGTTATAAGGAATATTTTGATGTTAGCTATGTTATATTTTGGATTATAAAAATTTTCTATTTAAACTTTAGTGAATTTAAAAATTCTTAAATTTTGATTGTGAATGAAATATTCAAGAGGTGAAAATTGTTGAATGTCTTTTAAATTTTTCAGGTATAATTTTTTAAAAATATCAGCAAATAAATAAAAAAACAAAAAAAAAATAACATTAGCGACGGCCGCTGACCGTCAGTAAAGAATTGAAACTATATGGAATTCAAGCATTAAAGGGTTTTAGCGACGGTCATCGACCGTCGCTAAATCTTACACAGTTAACTATGGTTACTTCGGTGGGAAATCTGTTTGCCATATTAGCGACAGTCACAGCCGTCGGTGTAGGTATTAGCGACAACCGTTTTAGCGACGACGTCCAACGGTCGATCTGGCCGTTGGTAATACCTATAGCGACGGCTTTGGTGTTTTTTAGCGACGGCTCTGGCCGTCGGTGAAGGCTCTATTTCTTGTAGTGTTCGTTTGTGGCTTTTGAAGGGGGAGCGCGGATCTGCCCAGGTGACGAGTTCGCGAAGCTCGAAACGTTGGTCGCGATTCACCACCTGGTGACGCGGTTCAAGTGGAGGTTATGTGGGAAAGACGACTCGTTCATCAGAGATCAACTGATGCCGTCGCCCTTCGAGGGACTGCCGATCCTGCTCGAACCGAAGAATGTGGAGTACAATGATCAGTAATATGTAGGGAAAGCTATATATGTCGTGTGTCTGTTATATGCAGAGTACTCTGTTAATTGCAAGGCCTTGTTGTTCTGCTTCAGCTCAAAATTATACAATTTGACTGATGAAATCAAAGGGTGACTCCATATAACAACTCAGAACACATGCATTGAAGCTGTTTTAGTTTCCTTTGGTGCAATCTGGTTGACCACACATAGGGGAAATTAGATTATTTGTGGCCTATCACAAGAAAGTTCTCCGATGACATAGATCAATTTGGTGGTTTGTATTTTTATAAAAGGTGAACCATATACTCTATTGAATTGAATGATATCATTTTTCTTTTAAAATGTGATTTTCTTTATATGAGGTGTATAACTTGTTACAGTAAATTGAATGAGCTAATGAGGCACATGAAATTGCACATGGGACTATAAAAAGAATGGAATGTAATAGAGCTCTTGTGAGAATATGGTGTATGTGCTACAAAATGTGATGCAGACGCTAATCAAACTTTCTCATTGGGATTGTTTTTGCCCAAAATAGTACGCAAATATACATATAGATACACATACATATATGCATGTCTAGATACCTATATGCATGTATACAGGTATATACATATGCGTGTATATATAAAGATTTATGTGCATATGAATTAAATTTTACAAAAAGTATATATTATACTAAAGATCAACCAATGATAAGAGTGATTTACATAATAAGGCTAACTTATCAAGTTGTTTTAGAAATATAATTGAATGAGTTCATTCGTGAATATTACAAATTTATAATGCCCACAATGTGATATATTATTATTATTTTTTAAGAAAAAATAGACTTTTTATATATTAAAAAATAATTATAAAAAATCCAAAATGTAGAAAGGGAATGAGAGAGAAGGCAAATGAGACAAGACTTAACAAGGAAGGGCGATAAAACATGAGTGTCTACTGCCACATCTACGAAGTCTAGTCCCAAGGAAAACAACTATACTTAAAACGCCGTTGAAGTTTATATAAATTGAGGAATCAAATGAGGGAGTCTAGCTCGATGTCATTTTCCATTATGACAAGTTCTATCAAGATTAATTAAGTTTATATCACAGGGCAGACCTTGAAATCTACACCACCAAGTGAAATTAATCTTGATTGCCTTTATTAATTAAATATTCCAATGATTAACTCCTAACTTAATCGAAAATAATAATTCCACACAAATTAGTACTTGTTCAAAAAATAATTAAAATAGTTGGGAGGTGGTACACTCAGTCATCTTTGCATTTCCAACCAATCATGTGATTTTTCTGACCCAATATAAATATTGGGTTAGTTGATTATATACTTAATTAATTAGAAAAAATGCAAAAATAAATACATTCAATTTACCATTTCATTGAACAGATATATAGTTTTTTTTTTTTTTAAATTCAAAATATGTTGTAACTACAAGATTGACTGCATGCATAATGTCACTAATATTTTTATTTTTAAAAATCCCCTACAAAATGTTGATTCCTTTTAAAAACAAATGACTGTTTTGCAAGATTCCTTCTAAAATTAATTTGTCTTCATCTATACTTTAAAAACACAAGGATCAAAACTGAATGAGCTTTACTTTGTACATGCACATAATCTTTAAAAAAAAAACCCAAAATGCTTCATTAATACCATCGACTAATTCATCATAGAATTCTCCCCATTAAATACATCCTTACCCATCTCAAGTTCTCAACCTCTCACAAACTCAAAATCATGGACACACTAATCATGCTAACACTAATCCTTGCTTTGATCCCCATCACCCTAACATTAATCCTAATTAAGCACAAACAACCATCCAAAAACCACCCACCGGGCTCTCTGGGGATCCCATACATAGGCCAAAGCCTAGCCCTATTGCGAGCGATGAGGACCAATAGGGACAGAGAATGGCTTCAGCAACGGATAGAGAAATACGGGCCCGTATCGAAGCTAAACCTATTTGGGTGTCCGACGGTCCTCCTGGCGGGGCCGGTGGGGAACAAATTCGTGTTTATGAACGAGGGGAACGTGTTGGGCAACCACCAGCCGAGATCATTCACGAGGATACTAGGCGACCGGATCATTATTGAGCTAGTTGGGGAGGAGCATAGGAGGTTGAGGGGGGCGATTGGTGGGTTCATGAGGCCGGAGGTATTGAAGAGGAGTGTGGGGAGGATGGATGAGGAGGTCAGGCTGCACCTTGACATGTTTTGGAGAGGTAAATCTCAAGTTAAGGTATGTGTGTTTTTCCTCAAGTTTGTTGTGAAATGTGAAACATTTTTGTGGTGTTACATACAGTTCCGTTTATAGCGCTATCACATGCAGTCCGTACAGATAATCTACATATCTCCGTAACCATCTAACAAAATATATGCATCATCTCAATAAATTTTGTTAAAATTTATTAAAAATAAGTTTATTTAATTTGAAATGATGCGATATATATTTTTCACCAAAGCATATGTCTTATTAGACGAGGTTTACTATTTTTTAAAAATTGAAACAATGTGCCGGTTGGTTCTAATATTATTTATTCGTTTATGAAACTTGTGATTTTTCACTTCAACTATAAGCCTACAAGTGGGTTTATACAATTATATCTCCATTATGAATGTATGTGTTTTGTAACATGAAGCACACACGAGAAAATTATACGTGGGGTTGTAATTGGGGTTGTGTGTGTAATCCTATATATATTCCTAATAATTTAATTAATTATATATTTCATTAGATGAAAAATATGATCTAGATAAATCATAAAAATATATATTTTAGTTATATAAAGTACATGTTTTTTAAAAAGTTAAATACTGTGAGCATAGCACATGAAACTGTATATATGCACATTTGTCGATGATATTATCCTAAAAAATGAATGATTTTTTTATAGATATACCCCTCCAACAATCATATATTTCAAATAGCCCCTTTGAAAGTCTATTTTTAATAGTATTTTTTAAGGTATTCTTGAAAAAAAATTAAACAATTATATTGTACAAAAATATCCTGGGACATTCATGCACAATTAATCTAAATCCTTATCATAGGTTCCATCAGGAATATTTTGACAAAATAAATTTATTTTTTATTTGGGTATAAATGGAAAAAATCCAAAAATAAATTAAAAAACCACTGCATTATGTTGAAAAAATTATCCGTCGCAAATAATGGCAGGTTTCGCCACTAATGAAGACCCTCACATTTGACATGATATGTTCCCTATTATTCGGCCTAGAGAGAGGCCACCGGAGGTCAGAACTGGTGAATGGGTTTGAGCAGTTGATCGCAGGGTTGTGGTCCATCCCGGTGAACCTCCCCTTCACCCAATTCGGCAAAAGCCTCAGGGCGAGCCGACGGATCCGGTCCATTGTGACAAGCATCGTCCACGAGAAAAGGACCGCCTTGGCCGGAGGAGGCCGCGAACCCTCCAACGACGTCATCACGAGCCTTCTAAGCTTTGGACTCGAAGAAGGTCCGGGAACTCTGACCGAGGAAGAGGTCGTCGACAACGTCATGTTTCTCATGGTGGCCGGGTACGACACCACGTCGATCCTCATCACTTTCTTGATACGGCAATTGTCGAGAGATCTGGACGTCTATGACAAGGTTCTGAGAGGTATGAATGGTTGAATGATTTGGTATCTATTCAATTTGAATGATTTATCAGGTTCTTCAAAATTTAAAAAATAATACTGATCGTTGTGCCCACACTGCATCCAAATCATTTTACGTAATGATCATAATATATAGATCTGCATAATAGTTTAATTATCTCTATTATATGTTTATTGTGCTTACTTATCTCACATGATTTACGAATGTATATTTATTTGTTGTACACGAATTTTGTGACTACATGTAGAGTTTTGCGTGCTTTCAATTTTTTTTCCCTTCTATGTCTTGTTTGATATGATGTTTGTGTTGCAGAACAAGAAGGGATAGCCAAGAACAAGGCGCCCGGAGAGAGGCTCACATGGGAGGACCTCAGTAAGATGAAGTACACTTGGCGGGTGGCGATGGAGGTGTCAAGGATCGTACCTCCGGCGTTCGGGAGCATGAGAAGAGTGTTGAAAGACATCGAATACAAAGGATACCAGATCCCAAAAGGATGGCAGGTATAAATTTCTGAAATGGATCAAATCAGTGCAAAATCTCATGAATTCTTGTCAGATCTCATTGAAGAATTGACACATGAACATGGTTAAAAATTATCACAAAACTCACATAAGTACTGATTGTAAACAGATATTTTGGGCCGCAACCGTAACGCAAATGGACGAACACATATTCCCTGAACCGACAAAGTTTGATCCTTCGCGCTTCGAGAGCCAGTCCCCATGCCCTCCGCCGCCGTTCTCTTACATCCCGTTCGGAGGGGGACCGAGGATCTGTCCCGGGTACGAGTTCGCAAAGTGTGAAACTCTGGTTGTGATTCATCATGTGGTGACAGGGTTCAAATGGAATTTATGTGCCAAAGAAGATTCATTTATCAGAAATCCTGTGCCAGAACCGTATGAGGGACTACCCATTCAAATCGATGCCCGTCATTGAATGTGAGGAAGTCTTGTGTTTCAAATTTCATGTGATTTGGAAAACTTATATTATATGTGTATCACTATGACAAATCTAATAATATGATGTCTTTGACAGTCTTTTTATTTAAATTTTATAAACGGTATGGTGTATATATATATTTTGTGTATAAGAGCTTTGTTATACAGTTTTTTTTTTCTCGTCCCAATTTCAATCTCATGTATTTCGTTAGTATCATATATCTCGTTTGGTTCTTCATTGTTAGGCCTTGTTGTTCAGCTTCAGCTTAAAATAATACAATTTGACTGATGGAAATCAAAGGGCGACTCCATATAACAACTCAAAACACATGAATTTAAGCTGTTAGTAGCCTTTGGAAGTTTGGATGAAATCTGGTTGACCACAAACATGGGGACCTGAACATATGTAGTGGCTTATCATAGGGTTGTTTCTCTTTCCACAATATCAGAATTGATCGTCTTTAAGCGACTATCATATTTGTTTAATATTTTTTATTTTTAATAAATTATATAATCAGACTTAATAAGATTCTTAATTGGGTCTAATTGAGTCAATATTACAAGTAGAACTTGTAGCCTTGGCGGATCATCTTTTTATCAATAATATTGAAATTTATTCCAGTTTTACTATTTGTTTGTGAGTTTTTGACATAGATTAAATCTCTTAGCTTTATCGTTTACATATAGCTGAGATCCTCTATTCTCTTGATTTCAACACGGAGGATCACTTCACCTCTCATAAATAGAGACAATAAATATTAAATACATTCTGTTCTATAAAAACAATGTCTTGTATGCTTCTCCAGGACTCCCACCTTCCCTAGCATTATTTTCATTGATCAACGAAGGTAATTCAAATACAACACAAACTATAATTAATTGTTCTGGACTTAAGTAGACATTGTTGTTATTCTTACGGAGTCTTCTAGTTCTGCTTACAACATTCATCACAAACTACATCAGTCATTCTTTGGCTTGAGTCGAACCACCAAGCCCTTCGAGGGATACGGCATGGGATCCCTCCTATAGGTGGCTTCGGCGCCGGAGATCTCCAACTTGTATTGGGTGACCAAGTAATGGATCACAGTCAGGATCTCGAGCCTCGCGAACTCGTTCCCCGGACAGACCCTCGGGCCTGCTCCAAACCCCACGAAAGAATACGGTGGAACGACATTTGACTTGTCGTCGAAGTGCGAGGGATCGAATCTGGTCGGGTCAGGGAAGATGTGCCCGTCCATGTGTGTTGGACTTGCAGCCCAGAATATCTATATATAGAGTTCATTGAAAGAACATTATAAAGATAACAAATATTTTTTAGATAATTGAAGCTTTAAAAGGTGGATATAAGGCAAAATAAGCATGAATAGGGAGAAAAACCTATTTGTTTAAGGAGTATAAACTGGTATAACAATGCTATTATAAACATGTATAAGCGAGTATAACAGTTCTAGGGTTCCCCTGATATAAGCTTATATCACCTTATTTATACATCTGAAATGACATTTAAAAAGTATAAACTTCATGTCCTCTACTTATCATTCATTTATTCTTAATCTATTTTGGGTCAAACAAATAAGAAAAACTATTTTATCACATTTTCTAACTAGAATAATTAAAAACACAAATAATAATAAAATCTCTTATTCCTATGAATCAAAATAACTCAATTCCTTTATTCAAACAGAGGCTACATATGTAACTTTATAACATGTGTCAAATTCAAGTAATTTTCAGAATTGGGAGAGAATAGAATCAATTCAATTCAAGTAATTTTCAGAATTGGGAGAGAATAGAATCAATTCAATTCAAGGTAGCTAGATTTTTTTATCTTACCTGCCACCCTTTTGGAATAACATATCCATTGTACTCGATATCCTTTACAGCCCTCCTGACATTTCCAAAGATTGGAGGGATCATACGCATGGTCTCCTTAGCTGCTCTCCATGTGTAATCCATCTTGTTTAGGTCCTCCCATGTCAGTGCCTCCCCTGGACACTTCGTCTGAGCTATCCCTTCCTGTTCTGTAATTCCAATTAAAAAAAAAAAAAAGAACAGAGAGAGGATCTCTCACTATCAAAAAATTGACATAAAAATTGTTACAAGTAAAGAGAAATCTTCGCTGTCGAGAATTCAAAGAATCCATGTGTGAGTAACGGAGATGTCACAAAATTATTTAAAGTGATTATGCATGGTTTCCAATAACATTGACCCACACATGAATTCAATTAAATCCAACATTCACAAGGATACTAAACTGTTTAAGGTGATTATGCATGGTTTTCACTTTTCAATGACCTTGACCCACAAAGGGATCCAGTCAGTCATGTTTCCATGTAGGGGCCAGGGGACTGATATGTGGACTATTACATGCATAGCATATGACCACGATTTCTTTATTCAGGGTCACACGAATTCAGTCTTCAAGGAATCATTGTATTTGTCATACAGAAGATTCAGACTCGAGCGAACTACGTACCTCGCAAGATGGCCTCATAAACGACCGCATCGATCGCGAGGCACCGGATCAAGAACACGAGGACGATGGAGGTGGTTTCGTGGCCCGCGGTCATGGCGAGTAGCGAGTTGTCCACGACCTCCTCCTCCGTGAGCGCCTCCTCGCCGACGCCGCCTCCCACGCTGAGAAAGCAAGTGATGAGATCTCCGTGGGATGGGGACGACAACGACGACGCGAGGCCGCTCTCGATGGCGGACTTCTTTGCCTGGATGATGTCGAGGAGGGTGCGACGGATGCCCGCGCTCGCTTGCACGCTGCGGCGGAAGCTGGTGAAGGGAAGGTCTATGGGGATGGACCATATGCCGTCCATTATGTGGGAGAAGTCGCGCAGCATCTGCGCCTTGCGCGGGCACTGCGCGAGGCTGAAGAACAGGGTGCACATGATGTCAAAGGTGAGCGTTTTTATCAGGGGGAATACCTGCACATTTTATCATCATTAATTATCACTTCATAATGTTAATCCTGGCTAGGTGACAATCCGTCTACCTTAAGGCCCATTATATTAATCTTCCACTTTTTTATATATGGACTCGGTCATTTTTACATTTTAAAACATAAAAATAGTAAACATTATTTAATGATGAATATGCTTTAATGAAAAATGTATATTGTTCCATTCGAAGTGAATGAACCCAATTTTAATAAATGTAAAAAAAAAATTAACTATGTATGCATATGCTTTATTGAATTTCTAATGATATATATGAGACTGTATTTTTGATCAAGAGGACTAAGTGTAACAATACCCTTTACTATATATTTAAATTTTACTTACATATAGTCTCTTTTTATATATGAACATTAACATAATATATACCTTGCCCAAAATTTATTATATTATATTTTTATCCATGTAATTCAATTAAATATATACTTCATGTTTTTTAAAAAACATATATCTTATTAGTGAAAGTATATTATTTTAAAAAAAAATCAAAACACTTTATTAGAATTGAGACTGAAAAAAGAATTACATGTAACATTTTTCATACTTTTAAGAAAAAATATTGTGTTCTTGTATGTGAATGTCTATGAAGATCATATTTTGCAATTAACCATTTATGGTTAGATAAATTTTCTTCACTTCCGTTGGGATTTCTCATCATTAAAAGGGAGAAAAAAAAAAAAAGGAGGTTGGTTGCATTCATTTGTAACCAACGTGACCATGCGGTAAAATCAGAGAATTTATACATCAAAAGATGTCATGTATGATACATTTAATTATAAAAAAATGTTAAAGACAGAATGCGATTTTTACATGTTTTTAATTTTTTTTTTTTAAGATGATGAAGTGTATTTTAAAAAATCAAAAACATAAACTTTAATAAAAATAATAAACTATTGTGATCAGTTACGATGAAAGATGTTCTGTTCTTTCTAGAATAACAAATGAATGGGTTTTTTTGGTAAAAAAAATAAATGGGTTTTGTTCTTTTCTTCCCTTCGGTCAAGAGTCAAGACAGGTGTTTTAATAATGAAAAATAGTAACCAAGCAAATGATCCTAATTAAAAAATCACTCATTAGAATTAGAGGCGTAAAATAGGCTCTGCCGACACGGTATGACACGAAGCATAGTACGCCAAGAAATAGACACGACACAGCATGACACGTTAACGACACAGCACGTTAAGGTTTATCGACCGTGACGGGTCAGTCTCTTGACACATGGACCATTTTCGATACGGTACGTTAATGAGCTCGACACGATAGACATGGTACATCACAAACAACTTACAATAGACAGAGCATATAATATGTTGAATAAGTGTCTTATTTTATTGTTTTATCAAGTATATATAATGTTTTTGTGTGTGTATATGTATATGAAATACATTTATATAATTTTTACGTGTATAATATTAAGAAAAATAAAGTTTACAAATTAAAAAATCTATTTTTTTTAAATCATAGGTTGACCCGTTGGACCTGTGGGCGGCCCATTGGCTCAGCCGGCCAGACATGACACGGCCCATTAAAGTTAACGGGTTGATACAACACGACCCATTAGCCCGTTAGTCCGCTTCTTAAATGGGTTGGGTCAGCACAACACGGCTTGTTTTACTATTCTAATCAAGATCCAAAGAAATTGAATTCATCCAATAGGATGTGGATACGTGGACCCTTTATAGTGCTATGAAACAGATATATATTGTCGCAGTCCATCAGTTTTGTTAAAAAAATAATATAGTGCAAGATAAAGTACATAGATATATTATTATAGGATGTAAAATAAATATATCAATAAATTAGGATATATTTTATTTTTTAAAAATAATTAATTGAACGTACTAATGTACTATACACTGCTAAAGTATATAGTGCATTAAGATATTATATGTTCAATTACTGCAGTGTATAATCTAGGTACTTATTATAGAAAAAAATGAAAGAATTAAAACATAATCATTTTTTATTTGTCGCTTGCGCAAGCTAGATTCCATGCCATTCATTGCACCTTATTTATTTATTTATTTTTTTGGTGATCAAAGCCCGTGAAGGACAGGTACAACGGAACTAGCCTGTCAACAGGTCGGGTTCGGGTCTGATCGGGATGAACCCGGACCCGACCCGTGATAGGATCCTGTGGGTCCGGGTTCAACATAGGACCCGGCGGGTCCGGAAAAATGTGGATCCGGACCCGGTGGTTAGGTAAAAAAAAGAAGAAAAAAAAAAGAGAAGAGCTCATGTATTTGTTTGCTTTATCATTCTATTTGAAATTTTTTGTAATAAAATATTATTGTTAATGAGACTATGTTTGAATATAATTTTATACAATTCAAAAGAAGTAAATGAATTATTAAACAACATCCAAAACAATAATCACTAACATAAAAAACATATTAACTTAAATAATAAACATAACTAACATAAACAACATTCAAAACAATATTAACCTAAACAACATTCAAAACAATAAACACTAACATATTAACCTAAATAATAAACATAAATCATGCAACAAACTAATTAATCATACAAATTCGAAAGCTAATAAGTTATTTATCCAAAACAAACTGATTTATAGGCTTGTTATGATTATGATTTATGAACTTGTAGATACAAAAATAAGTTAAGTAAGAAATAAAATTATGTATCAACTAATATTAATGGTCTTATAATATATGAGCATATTTTAATAAAATAATCGGATCTCGGATCGGGACGGGATGGACCCGGACCCGACCGGTTGACAGGCCTAAACGGAACCCAAAGTTCTTAAACCCAACAACTAACACCACCCCATAGAAGAAGGGGGGTTAGCAGGGATCGATCCCTGGTCAAACGGCATACAGCGGGTACACAGCCACCACCTCGCTAGCGAGGGAAGCATGTATTTATTGCACCTTAATTAGAAAATGCAATTACCCGAACAGAAATAACACAAAGAAAGTTCACATACGTTACATCAAGCGAATGAATATGCAAAAGTCCAAATTCTAGTCTGATCCAATTTGCAAAAGTCTAAAGTATGTCCAATTAGATAGCTATCACTAAACCCCACACACTTTATCTATCCAAAAAAAAAAAAATCACCACACTTTTCAAGATTCAATCTCAAAACAAATTTCAAAGGAGATTGAGATCTATTTTTTCTCATATTAGAACATATATAACATGTGTCTATTCACATAATAAATATGTAAGATTTTAAAATGATTTAAAATATATAACATATTTCTCTTGTTCATGGAGACTCAAGTTACCAACCAATGAAACTATAATTGAACCCAATCTCAGTTCAAAAGATTCATAACACATACCGTGACCGTCTCCTTCCCTCTCCAATTCATCTCCAAATGCCGACGAACCTCGCCGTCCATGACTCCGACGTACCCCTTAAGCATCTCCGGCTTAAGAAACCTCATGAAAATCGCTCTCATCCGCCGGTGCTCCTCCCCGGACATCTCCAACAGGTTCCGGGTCCCGAATATCTTCCTGAACGACCGGGGTTGCTCGAGCGTCATCACAGTCGAGTCGCTCGAAAACAAGAACCTGTTCGAA
Organism: Acorus gramineus; assembly: GCA_030737835.1. Taxonomy (NCBI): domain Eukaryota; kingdom Viridiplantae; phylum Streptophyta; class Magnoliopsida; order Acorales; family Acoraceae; genus Acorus; species Acorus gramineus. The sequence continues at coordinate 14,954,737 of CM060847.1, read as the reverse complement.
TCGGTGCCGGAGAGGAGGACCGTCGGGAAGCCGAAGAGGGTGAGCTTGGAGACCGGACCGTGTCGGTCGATGCGGTCGGAGAGCCATTTCTCGGCTTTGTTGGCTTTCATGGCCCTCAGGAGGGTTAGGGTTTGGCCGACGTAGGGTATGCCTAGGGAGCCTGGTGGGAGGTTTGTTCTTCTCCTTTTTGTCTCTATGGAGAGGTACAGGGAGATTGAGATGATGAAGCATAGCAGGAGAGTGAAGAAAATTTGGTATTCCATTTGGGTAGGGTGAGAGAGAGAGAGAGAGATATGGAGATATGGACATTCGGAAGCACTATTTATGGTTGTCCTTTAAAATATTTGTTTATCTTGGTATAAAACATTGATTTTTTTTTTTTAAATAACGTTTGGTTATGTGATTGGACAGCTTTTGGGTTTGCAGAAAACTGAGTCTGTAATCGTGCAAGTAAACAGTTTTACAATCGCAGCTTCTTGCATACTAATTTCAAATAAATAGTATCTAAAAGCTGTGATTGAATAAAACAGCTGCATAATCAATTTTAATCAATTTTACAATCCCGCTATTTAACGCTACCTAAGTCATAAACAACTCCAATCGAATGTGCATTTTGTGAAATTATTATATGGAATATTATGGCATGTTTGCATTTCTGAAAAAACACCATCCACACCCATCATCAAATCAACAATATCGGAAAGGAGAACAGGGGAGAACCACATGCTTTTAAAAGAGGAGATCAGGTTAGGTTCAATGCAAATTGAACTCTGATTGTTCTATACATCTGTCGTTAGATCTTATCACTTTAAAGTAGGCATATATATTAAAAGCTATTATGATTGAAATATTTTTTCATTAAAGATTTTAAAATTAAAATTAATATTTAGTTAAATTATAATAAAAAAAGAGCCTTGTCTATTATTTAATTACTTAATTCGTGGTCTTTGTCGTTATTCATCAAGACAATGAAATCTATTAAAGAAAAAAAAAATCCAAGTGCAGATTTTAACAAATAAATAAAATACGGTCCTAAGCGTAGTATAAATTAAACATATATACTGATTTGTTTCATATGTGTGTTGTTATTTGCACCGAAAAACATGAAATATGAATGGGTACAAGCATATGCACTTTGGTTTAGATTTCGATCTACATGAACCGGTCAACGTGGCAGACAGGTTTAGGATATTGTTTTTTAAAAGTACAATGTTAGGTCTAATATGCTAGTGTATTTTAACTTTTATCCCCATTTATTAGGGTGATGTATAGTCAGGAATAAGGGGAATAGAGGGGAATAATAATGAAAAAAAGGTAATTGTTGTCGGAGAATAAACTCTGATAGTTATGCTGGATAAGTTAATAGTAGATTTAATAACTATTTTAAGAGGTGCTCGATAAGCTAATAATAGATCTGATAACTTGTATCCCTATTTGTAAGGGTTTGGATATTTTATTTATTTTTTTGTGTTTGTATCTTACTTGACTTTTATTGTGGGACTGCTATGTCATCACAATTAAAATCAAATGGTTATAAATATATCAAATCATGAATGAATAAATAGATCCATTTTATATGATGAATTTATGATGTCTGATTGATCAAAACACAAAACAAATATAAAAAAACAAATAGATGATCCAAACTCCATTTGTAAGTTGTAACTGATTTAATATGACCCTTGTGTGACTGGTTGCCGGCTTGCATTACTACGATTATAAGTTACACAAAATCTGCAAGTCTAATGTTTCTAGCAATATAATATAAACTGATAACCCTTCTAATCAAAGTCAAGGGACCAAGTCTGGCCGACGCTTTAAGACAAAATAGGTTAAATAATTTATTTGGTCTGCTTTTAATACGTAATATGACTTCTTGTTGGCATATAGTTATTCCTGCATAAGTGGGTATAGTAGTGGAATAAGTAATTTTATGTTTGGTTGTGTTTTGAATTATTCTTGTTGAAAAATGTAATAATAAGTTTTTGTTGTTTAGATAAAATTTGGATAACATGTGAATAAGGATTTATAAAAGGTGAAAAAATGATGATAGTTGATTTGACAAGTGATTTATAAGAAGTGATGACAGTTGATTTGATAGTGGACACACGTATTCTTTAGGTAGAATAACCTGAAATAACTTTAATTCCAGAGGTTGGCTGGAATCCATATACCATTTTATATCAGTTTATCTAGACATATATTATCCCTGGGTATTTGGGCATTCAAACACCTTATTTAACATATTCTATCTTATTCTAGAATTTATCCAGAGTTATACGACATTCAAACGAGGGGTTAGGTTTTGCATAGACCAGGTTATTTAACTAGGAATCCTTTTATAACCACCAAAAGAGTTACAATGGTCTGAACTGAGTGTTAAAAGACACCCTAAAAGCTACAGCAAAAAGAAGAAAAAAGAAAGATGAGATTAGAGTACACACAAGCTGCGCATCCATACCCACACCAAAAACACAAAACAACAACAAAAGAAATTAAAGGCTACCCCCTGTCTATTTTTTTATATCTAAAAATCCAGCATCATGTCGCGTTGTTTTCCATTTAAAACCGGTTATCGATCACAATCAAGAATAATTTTAGAGGAATTTTATCTTAAATATTTATTTGATGAATAATGTTAGAATTTTAACGGTCCGGACAGTCCCACGATTAATATACACATGTTTTGATTTTTTTTAAAAATAGAAAATCTTAATAAGATATATGTTTTAATTTAAAGTGCATGTTATTCCACAATGATGTTCCATGGTGTCCAATGTTATGCAATATATGGTTATAAGATGGGTTGTATCCGAGATTATATTATATTTTTGTTTAGAAATATGTTACACTTTTAGACATTCATGCAGTGACTGCACAATCGGTTTTTTTGTAATATATATAGTTGTCAAATGTAGTAAAAAAAAGAATGAATCCAATGTTTTAGAATAAAGTTTACTAGACATTTCATAAGCTGTTGTAGAACCAATTTTAGTAAATATGATGTAGAAGAAGAATATATATATCCTTCTCAAAAATCTTTTTTTTTTTTTTATAAAAAAAAGTAGACAATTGTTACCACGATTTACTATTGCATATTGAAGTTACATCATCTGAAATGGGGATGAGGGGATACAAATAAAGCAAACAAGAAAATTTAAGATGAAGCAAGGGGAGGAAAACAAAGGTTTTGTCTGAGGTAGTAGGGCACACTACGCACCGAGCAGAAGGCCGACCACCAGGAATCTAGTTCTTGTAAATTAAGGGCTAGTTTGATAACTCTGGTCCAGAAGAAAAATTATTTCTTTTCAAAAATCCAGTTTTATTTTGATTCCATTGAAGGAGAAATTTAACATGGAATGTTCAAGAATGAACGTAGAAATAGAAGATTTTAAATTCAATTTTCCTGTGTGTTTCAGTAGAATGAGAATAAGAATGAATGTCAAAGTGACCCTAATTATATTTTATGGAAGTGAAATTTTTGTTACATCCAAGAATGAACGTGTGAATGAATAATTATAAATGCAATCTTTCTATGTGTATCAATAGGAGGAGGAGAATGAACATCAAAGACACATGGCATGACCTCTAAGTTTGTAGCACTTTTCCTTTATGATGCTTGCGTGTCATGTTGATACCCAGCAGCCTTACAACTGAACACAAAATGAGGCTCATGTGAGCCCTTCATTTCAAATCATACATTAGTGGGCACCATAAGTCTCCACCTGAGCCAAACTTGGAAAACCTTTTTGTAAACGTGTGTTTCAACAGTCTCCATGCATGAGCGACGTCCACACCCACCACGTCTTCACCACTCAAACCACTAAAACCACAGCCAACTTCATTTTTATATAAACCACCCCATATTTTTCCCAACTCACAATTCAAACCACCCCCCCCCCCCCCCCCCCACACAAAATGTTCACTCTCCCCCCAACTCATCCCGCACTCGTGCCAGCCACCACCCCCACCCACCACCGCGCGCGCATCACCTCCGCCGCCCTGACCCAACCCAACCTCTCCGTCTCCGACGAAGACGACCCGACCAGCCTCCGCTCGACGTGGTCGCACCGCGCGTGGGTCTCGACCGGCTGCGCGTCCGTTCTCGTCCCGCTCGCGGACTCGCTCTCGTCCCTCACTGACCCCGCCTCGTGTGCCGAGTCCGCGCTCGCGGTCCTCGTCGGGTACGCGCTCGCCGACCTCGGCACGGGCATCTACCACTGGGCGATCGACAACTATGGCGATGCGTCGACCCCGGTCTTCGGTCCCCAGATCGACGCGTTCCAGGTAAACCTGTGAATGGAACGGATCAAATAGGTGCGTATCCTATAGTATTCAAATTTGATCTCCAAAAAAATATCCATAATCGATCTTAAATATTTAGAGGATACAAATTTTTGGATATCATGAGGAAACGCTCATTCTACAACGACAACTTAGTTTCATGACTCGCCAATCAATCATTGATTGGGGTGTCTTTGGAACGTATCTAGAATTCTCTTTGAGAACGATTGTCTTAGTATAAGCGATTAGAGATTTAGGTGCACTTCTCCAATATTTTCTCAGTTTCCTTTGCTTTGTCACACTATTTTCTTTGTTTTCTCTATGTTTTTCATCAGTATCTTTTCACCACCATTTCGATATTATCAGTTTTAAACTTTATTAAAATAAATACGTCCATAATTTCACTAGCTAAAAAAAAAAATCGGATATCATATGATTATTACAAATATTTTTCGAATAACTGACATGCTCAGTTCCAGGGGCACCACAGGCGGCCTTGGACGATCACGCGGCGCGGGTTTGCGAACAACCTGCACGCGCTCGCTCGCGCGGTTGCGCTTACAGTACTGCCAATCGAGGCGGTTTTGCTCGCGCACGGGGGGCACCCGGCGGCGCAGGCCTTCGTGGGGGCGTGCGCGGGATGCGTGATGTTCAGTCAGCAGTTCCACGCGTGGGCGCACGGGACGCGGAGCCGGTTGCCGAAGGCGGTGGTGGCGCTGCAGGAGGCGGGTGTGCTCGTGTCGCGCGCGGAGCACGCGAGGCACCACCGTGCGCCCTACGACGGGAACTACTGCATCGTGAGTGGATTGTGGAACCGGGTGTTGGACGAGTCGAGGTTCTTCGAGGCGGCGGAGATGGTCGTGTTTTTGAGGTTTGGGGTCCGGCCGAGGTCGTGGGATGAGACGGCGGCGGAGTGGATGGAGGAGACTGGAAGTGATTCTTGATTTTATTTTATTTTTAATTTTTTTTCTGGGGGTTTGGTTGTTTTGTGGTGAAGATTGATTGATTCATGGATACACAGAAATGTATGTCTTTGTATGTGAAATCACTGTACTCGACAGAGGAATAACACTGGAATAGATTGAAATCATGGTGAATAAGCCTAAACCAATTAATAGATGAGTAAACCAAAATGTGAAAATAGTTGAAAATAAGTTGCTATTAGTATTCCAGATTTATCGTGGAATTGAGTTATTCCATTCAATATTATCTACTAGTATAAAGATGATTTACATATCAAATTTTTTGTTATCGTCTCTTATGAATAAAAAACTCACATGTTACCTTTTATAAATTATTGTTCACATTTTATTTACATTTTATCCACATTTTATTTCTTGGTCAACCAAACAATAAAATATTTATTGTTATGTTTTTCAACGAGAATAATTAAAAATGTAATTAAATAAAAAATTATTTATTATAATGGTTTACTATCCTGGTATAGTTATCTATGCGTGAATGGTTAATTAACCAAAATAGCTTATGTGGCTAAGAAGAAAGATGTAAGAAATATATGCATTCATCATTTTAGTATGTATTTTATATATATATTTTTAAAAGGTAATTGTTTCATTGGATAAATAAATAATTTCAAAAAAAAATTTAAACATGTTGGGATTATAAAACAATTTCATACATTTATTTAAGAACTTTAAAAATATTGTATTTATGTAAGAATCTCTGCATCTTGTGGCTTGTGAAGTTATGACATGTAAGATAGTAACGTGGAAACACTTTTGATAACAACTAAGGCCTCATTTGGTTGCGCGCTTGGGCGCGCTTTTGCTTTTTGAAAAGTTGAAAAGCTAAAATCGTGCAGTCAAACGGGGCAGCTTTTTGCAGAATCGGAAACTAGATTCTTTTTAATTTTTTTCTCGAAATCTGTGTTTTAAAAAGCTCAAAAACAACGTTTTTTTGTCGGAATCGATTTTTTGAATTGAAAAGCAACTTTCTTTGCCAAACATTAAACTCTTTTCAAATATTAATTCCTGAATTAAAAAAAAAACATTATAAAAAAGTCAAGGTCTAAAATCATCTTAAAAAACAACTTTATTTCAAAAATCACTTTTCAATTTGTGTTTCCAAACGGACCCTCAATCTTGGTTGAGATCATATATTTAGTTATGATGATTAATACACTCATTATTAAGTTCTCCTTTAGCTATTTGAAGTTTTTAAGGGTCTGTTTGTGTAAGAGGAAAAGTGAGAAAAAATGAAAAAAAGTAAAAAAAAATTATTTGAACACTAAAAATTATGATGCCCCTCATTTATTTTTTTTTTGTCTTATTAAAAAAGGGAGAAATTTTTTCTCACCCTGAAGAAAAAAAAGTGAGGGGAATCTGATTCTCTCACAACGGAATTTATTTATTTTTAATAATTTCTTATCACTTTCGATCATGACATATACAATACATTACATGTATAAAAATAATTTTTATTTTTTATCACTTTTCATTACAAATACAAACAATATATAAAGTGATCAAATAAAAATGATTTATTTTCTGTCAATTTTCCTTTTACACAAATTTTCTTTTCTTACATTTAGTTTTTGAAAATTATATAAAAACACACCTTAAGTCTCCGTTTGTTTTGAGAATAAGCCTCGAATAACCTCGGATAAGGGATAAAGGGTGTTTGGAAACCCTGGATAACCCCTGATAAAGTATGCCAGAATAAATTGATATAAAGTAGTATATGAATTCCAACCAACCCCTTGAATTAAAGTTATCCTAGGTTATTCCACTCAAAGAATATATGAGTCCACTGTCAAATCAACTGTCATTACCTCTTATAAATCATCTGTCAAATCAACTATAATTATTTTTTCACCTTTTATAAATCCTTATCATATTTTATTCACATTTTACCCAAATAACAAAACATTTATTTTTACGTTTACCAACGAGAATAATTCAAAATACAACCAAACAAAAAATAACTTTATCTTTATTTATACTCATTTATGTTTGGATAAATGTATATCCAATAATAAATCATATTTCCGTTCCAAACAGGAACTAAATGTTATTTTATTATTATAAACAAAAAAACACTTTCTACCCGTCTCTTTTTAAGTCTTCAGTTGATTGGGTTAAGAAGAGTAGTCGATAATTTTAAAAAATAGGATATTTGATATAAATATTAACCATACAACATAAATTTAAAAAAACTCAATATATTCATGAAATTTGAAACCAATATGGAAAGAGGATAAAGAATCAATTACATTATCAATGATCATTATTTTACACTGTAGCAATGATTTTGCTATAATTATAAATATTAATGTAAGGTTATTTTTGGTCATTTCCTCCATTACTATGAGGTTAGCTATTAATTAAGATTTTCATGATAATATGTTATCAAATAGCATTACCAAAAAAAAAAAAAAAAAGCATTATCAAATAGCACATCTTTCTTATAATGATACACAATTAATTATGTTATATTTATAGTGGTATAAAAACAATTAAACATTATTTATCATACAATGGATTCTGGTATTATCTTAAACATTATTGGGGTCATGATAGCTTACCATTACTAATGGTCCCAATGAAAGCTACGTCGAATACCACGATAGTTCAGTCAATCAAACAGAGCCACGTAGACAAACCCACAAAAAAAATCACAGATTATAAATACTAATCCTCACAAATCGAAACCAGGAGGGGCATTTTCGATATTTATCCATAACATACCAGAGATCTCTCTCTCTCTCTCTCTCTCTCTGAAGAAAAATTGAAACCCTAATCGGATCTTCTAGGGTTTGTTCTCCCATCCTTTCGGGATGGCTCAAGCCATCGAGGAATGGTACAAGCAGACGCCGATCATCACCCGCTCGTATCTGACGGCGGCCGTCGCCACCACCATCGGTTGCTCTCTCGAGGTAGGAATCTAGGGCTAATGTTTCGTCTTCGAAATCTAGGGTTTCTTGTTGGGTTGAGATTCTGATTGGGTCTCTGTTTTGATCTTTTTTGGGGGCAGATTATATCGCCGTATCACTTGTATCTGAATCCGAGGCTGGTGGTGAAGCAGTACCAGATTTGGCGCCTGATCACGAATTTCTTTTTCTTCGGCAAAATGGGTAGGTTTTTTCGATTGTGATTTTTATGGTTGGATGCCTCTTCGTGTGGCTATGGGTTTAAATGTCTGATCTTTTCGTTTCGTGCTTGAGAGATAAATTTTGGGATTTGATGGTGTTTTGATGTGGAAATCAATTGAGATATGGGATTTAGGAGGTGATGCCTTCTTTTGGGTGTGTGGACGGGTTTCGTGTCTGCTATTCGTTGGGTTTTGGTCATTGGTGTTTAAAGTTGAAACCTTTGGAAGTGGATGATAGTGGGGTATTTCAGGTTCGATTTGTTGGTTTGGGGAAAAAAATGAATGAGTTTTTTATGTGTGATGTTGGCTTGTTGTTTACGACTGCACTTTGATTTTATAAGGATCTTTTTTTTTTTTTGTGATTCCACTGAATGGATAGTGGCATAATGTCTCACTGTATGTTGTAAATCATGTTTGTATAAACTTCTATGGTTGTATTTTTATGTTCTTCTCATTTGTATTAGGTGAATGTCTTTGTGTGTGTTCTGTTAAATATAGAATTTTAGGTTGAATTTTCAACAATTGTTTGTTCCAAGATGTCTTATGGGCGATGTTATCTCTTAATCAAGACTATTATTTGTTGCAGACCTGGACTTTTTATTCCACATGTTTTTCCTTGCTCGATACTGCAAGCTATTAGAGGAGAACTCATTTCGTGGGCGAGCTGCAGATTTCTTTTATATGCTTTTGTTTGGTGCTACTGTCTTGACTGGCATTGTTCTTGTTGGTGGAATGATACCTTATGTGTCACAATCATTTGCAAAGATCTTCTTCCTGAGCAATTCTTTGACCTTCATGATGGTCAGTTTGAATATTTCTTGCTTTTATGCATAAGCACTTCAACAGTTAATTATTCATTATCAATCATTATTCACCACGTGATGCATGACTACCACTGTTTCTCATCTTATTGATACCTATTTACAGATTAAATTGTCATTGTACTTGTTTTGCAGGTCTATGTTTGGAGTAAGCAGAATCCTTTCATTCATATGAGTTTCTTGGGCCTTTTTACTTTCTCTGCAGCTTATCTACCTTGGGTGAGTGGTTTCTGCTAGTCGATTTCATTTCTGTTCATTATGCAATTATGTGGAACTGAAGGTTGACCTTTTTTGAAATGATGGTGTATTACTTCATTTGAATTTGTTTTCACTCATTTAAGTAGAATGATGACAGTTTTATAATAGCATGGTGAGTACATTCACCATAATATACCTTTCTTCTTTCAGTAATTTTTAAGCTCTAATAAGAAACTGTGCATGGCATTGATTATTTGATTTACCCTTGCAATATAATATAACAAGCTCACGTGGTTCAATGGCCACACATTATCATCGATTCCTTTCATTTCTTTTCTGTCCAGCATCCCGATCAGCAATTTATGTGGACAGAAGAGTTCTTTGGGCATTTGCCTTGATAAATAATAATATCGGGGCTCATGCCTACCATATTTCAAAGAAAAAAAAATTTATGTAGACGGAAGAGTTCTTCAGATCCATATGAATTCCTGGGATGTTTTTCTTTTTCTTTTTACATTACCATCCTTTGACGAACTGGATAACTGGTTAAGGTATCCATCAATCTTTTGTAGATGCATCTAGTCCATGAGGCATTAAGCCCCCATTTGAATAGAGAAATTAAGTTATTCTGAGATTTATAACTATTCTAGTATAGATGATTAATAAGTGATTTTTTGTTTGGTTGTATTTTTAATTGTTCTCGTTGGAAAACGTAATAATAAAGTTTTTGTTGTTTGGTTGACCATTGATAAAAATGTGAATAAGATGTGGATAATGAATTATAAATGGTGAAAAAAGAATTTGACCTTTGGGCTCTCTGATTTATAAGAAGTGATAATAGTTGATTTGACAGTGGAGCCTGCATATTCAAATGAGTTGAATAACTTGGAATAATTTAATTTCAGAGGCAGCAGGAATATATATACCACTTTATATCAGTTAATTGTGGTATACATATTCTTATTTATTCTAGCCTTCCAAACACCTATTTTATCACTATTCCACCTTATCCCTAATTATTCCACTCCCAATTTCCTAACCAAACATGGGCATCTTGGGTGGGGTTTAAATTGAGATGTTGTAAAGTTTGCATTAGTTGTATTCCATGTTCTGATTATATGAAAATCTATGTTTATTTAGAAGTTCACACTAGAATTCTTTCTGTTAAACTACCAATATATAGTCCTACTATGTATTTTTTTTTTTTGTTGATAATGGAGGGACCCTCTGTAGCTGGCCTTACAGTCGAGCTGGGTAGGCTACCTGTACCTTTATACCCTCAAACCCACATAAATATACAAGAGTTAAGTCAGCATCAAGACTCGATGCCAAGACCTACCCTTAATACAAGTAAGCCCTGACCATTGTGCTATGGTCACTAGTAGGTATTCCTGGGTACTCTGTATTTATTTGGATGTTCTTAGGTGTTCCCCTTCATCTTTTAGTGTTTGGTTTGCCCTCATTTTAATTTCCCTTAGATTAGCTGCCTTTCTGTCCAATGGGGATCTTCGTCTTAGAATTCCAATGGCTTAAGCCATTTTTCCAACACATCCACCATGCTAGAATCTTGAGATTAGGAACGGTAAACAGTGGATCTGCTCAGGCTCGGCTTGTCGAAACAAGCCTTGACAATTAAACTAGCCGAGCCTGAACATCATTTTCAGCTCGGTTAGAAAATGGGCTTGGCTTGGGGTTGTTTCGAACATCATTTTACACCCTTACTTGGAATGCAGCTGCAACATCAATAGGACTGTAAGAACATGTAGTGAAGCAAAATGTTAAAACACTCTTATATTGCTTTTGTGAAGGGGTTCTCTCAAAGTTGCAATAATCATAATTTCTAATCAGATTGCCATATATTTCTTTATTTTCTTTTTTTCATTAACGATCATTTTCTTGAGTTAATCAAAGGGACTTTTCTGATAATTACAGGGAACTTTCTTTCTTTTGAGAATTTCATTTACAGATTTCAATGTTATGTGCTTTAGTAGTCTGTTGGCATTCACAGCCCATTGAGGGCCAAGCAATCTGAAGGAATTATTGGCTTTTTTATTTATGTTGTCTTTCACTCCACTTTTCCATTATAATATTTCTGGATTTTGACTGAAGTTTACAGTTCATCTACTTTTTTGCTTGATGCATCATTTCTTTCTGTGATGATTGGAGAAGAAAGGCAGATGACTGATACAAGAAATGGACTTACAGGTACTTCTGGGTTTTTCAATTCTTGTTGGAACCAGCACATGGGTGGATCTGCTGGTAAGACCTTGATCTTATTACACAAATTGAAATGCATATTGCAATATGCAGAGCCTTTTTTTGCATCATCAATGACAGAATCTGTGGCCAAGAGACCAAAATTAATCATTTGTTTTTACCACCCTAGCATAACCATGTCACAACCATTTCCAAGATGTGATTTCCTGTTTAAAACAGCCGAGTAAACATTCACTATTGAAATAACACACAATCTACCTATTACCTAGCTAGCACTCAATCTATGTCAACATTTCAACCATGTTGCATGCTTGATACCATTAACACATCGTCGATCTGATATAAAAAAAATTTGAATGCAGGGAATGATAGCAGGTCATGCATACTATTTCCTAGAAGATGTCTACCCTCAAATGACAGGTCGGCGCCTTTTAAAGACTCCTGCATTCATCAAACAATTGTTTGCTGATGACCCAGTTGTGGTTGCCCCTCCAGCAAATGTGAGATTTCCCATCCCACCACAGGAACTCCACCAAGACTAGTTTTCACCAGCCTTTGTTATTTACTTTCTAACCTTATGGTTCTGTGTATACCCAAAAGAAATACAGAGAAGTGACTTTTGGTGATCATGACATTGTTTTGTTTTTGTTTTTTCTATATAATGTCATGTAAATTGCCTTCTTCCCCTGCTGGCTGTAATCTTTTGCTTGAGGGGTTGATTTGGATTTTTTTGTGGGTTTCTAAAATAGCACTCACTTTTGATGTAATCTTTTTTCTTTTTTTAATCCAGAAACTGAATGGCCAAATTAAATGGATAATATATTGGTTCGATGGTGTGTCTAGAACAGAGCATGCATCATTTAAAAGCAACTCTAGCTCAGAATCTCTATCATATTTTGAATAATATTTTCTAAAACACACAATTTCAATTCTTGTCATTCTAAATTGAATGAATCAATATTAACGAAAATTGTATTCAAATATATTTTAGAAAATCGTTTTAAATATATGTTAAACATTTGTTTTTAGTTTTAAAAATATGTTAAACATATTCAATATTAGTTTCAGTTTAATCGGTTCAACAATATTCCTTTCAACTGTATCAATTTCATAAAAATTAGATTTGTATAATAAATTTATACAGTTTTCAAATTTGAAGAACCGGAAAAGGAATAAATGAAGATCTCATTCAGATGCCATTGGAGACTTTCTTGAGTTTATGATGAGAATATGTCAGCAAACCCCGATGTCCATTAATTTCATTTACAGTCCAACAGAGACTCATTGGTGAATTTCATTCTATCAGGGATCTGACCGTAAAATTACCTAAAAGTAGTAAATATCGAAGGAAAGTTCCTTTGGCTTGTGTTATCATTTGTTTTTTTCTTAGGTTTATATTTAACTAATAAAGTATGTTCTTTTTTATGTTAAATCACGTACCCGTATAAATTTAATGTATATATTTTTAATTTTTTTATAATAGTGAATATATTGAGATATTAGTATAATACTGTACTAGAAGATTTATGTACTACATTAGTGACATGATTACACTTAAGAGGGATGCAAAACATTATGCAATTTCTTTTAAACAAAGAATATAAACATTCAAATATTCAATTTACTAAAATATATATTTTATACATGTAAGAAAAACCAAAGAACGTAAAAACTGTATAAAAAAAAAAAAGAAGAGACCATATAACATTTTTCTATGCACAGATGAGATCTCCCCTCAACATTTTTTAGCATTAAGATGAAAGCTAAATGTAGACCTAGTAAGTAACACAGTTTATTTTTTGAAAAAGGGTACATCTTAATACCTTTACTTATATTACAAAGTGAGGGCTACAAGTCCGAATGGATAGTAAGCAACAGAGTTGAATGGCCCGATATAATTGTCTAAAGATTTTATAGTCAAGTTGAACAACAAGCAAATATACCTGCATAGGCGGATCTCAGTTGTTTATAAAACACAACCAGACCATCAGCTTCTTTAGTATTACAAGACAATTAAGTGTACAACAAGAGCAAAACAAAAATCACATCCCAAGAATAACACAGAAGTACGCAAAAATTCCCTACAAGCCAAGTAAATGACCACCACTATTACAATTACACTTGCAACTGCAAGCATCTTGTGTGAGTTTTAACTCGTGAGGAAAGAATTCGCTACGGCACGAGAGTTTTCTTGCAGTTGTCGCTCTCTGTTCTCATCTTTTCGAAATTCTAGGTGAAAGATTCTGAACTAAATGACTGACTCCCCAGACCTTTCTTGATCACTAGCGGATTGGATGATACTGTCCCGACACTCTTTTTGGGGGGAGCTTGCGCAGGATGTAAAGGACAAGGGCTGAAGGGAGGATCTCAGAGAGCTGTTTTTTTTTTCATGAACGAAGTATTCGATACATCAGAGCATGCGTTTGATAAGATTTGCTTTGAAGAGATGAGAATGTGTGTTTACCGTGTAGTAGATAAGGTTCAAGATTGGATGATCCAAAACATCGAGAGAGGCTTCTGCGTCAAATGCTGATATTCCAACCTGCAGTTCAAGAACTTGATGAGACTTTCTATCACATATCTATTGAGGATTTGGCAGTGTAAAAATGTTTGTTTTCCATCAATTTCTAAATCCTTTTTGACATCCAACGATTTCACAAATGGTAGAAACAGCATCAAAATCTGAGTTTGATTGAAGTCTTTGTCTAGTCTGAACTATCCTAGAGACGATAATCCTAAGAAACAGCATCACAGCTGACAGCACTAGTATTTGTTAAAAAAAAATTTATATGCATGTTCGAATTAATCGGATCCGACTCCCTAGGAATAAACATATTCATAAGTAAAGGTAACCCAAATTCAGTGGCCTCATTTATTATGTAGCATTATTATGAATTTGAGCACTCCACAACAGGATTGGCCAAGCTCTATGATTAGATGTCCTTTGACGCCCCATGGGCTGTTTTATATATGAGCAAGAATCTTCTCATTCTCATTCCAGAAATCACTAGATCAGCTGGTTTATGAGTTAGGTTGCCATTATTAATGGTCTACACATGCCTGGAACACAAAAAATAGAATTTAAACAACTTCATGGAAATTGAACTCCCTTTTACATTGAGTGCTCTTCTTCTTGGCTCTCGAGGGTTTCCTTTATCCTTATAACAAGGAACTCATGTAACTTCATGATCTTTTGTGGAATTGATGTCCTCCCAACAAGACTCCACATTATTAATGGTAATTGTAAATGTGAAGCCATCGAACATGTAGAAAAACAAATACAGCATTTCAAGTCATGATGGCGTTTAAATACTTTTGCTCTTCATTGTTGCAACTTATATCATTGTATTGTGATGTTTCCAAAGCAGTTCAATAATGAAAACCATGCAAGTTGCAAGACAGGTACTTACCACAATGCATCTTATAAGAAAGCAGGTGAAACATATTGCTGTAACAGATCCAACCTGCAACGGATTTAAAACATTTGACCATCAAACAATGTGGTGCATGCAGCAATAAGAATGTCAATGAATTGGGATCTAATTTTCACTTTTACTGCAAAATCACTACCATTTTACTATGTCCTACTACAAATATCTACTGCCCTTTTTTTAAAAAAAAAGAAGGAATGATTCAGATGCCTATATAATTCATTCTACATGTTAATTTAAAGACCTTATTGGAAAACAGAGAACTGTTAAGACCTAAAGGAATGACGCATCTTTAAACTGTTGTAGCAGACATTTTCTACATGGGTAGATAAAAACACCTATATCTGTTTGACAGTATGGGATTCTGAAAATGGAAAAAATTAAAAATAGCTTCAATTCTCCTAACTGTTTACTTTTCCCATATTTGATAACACACCCTTAGATCATTGAACAAGTACTGCATTTTCCTTGTTCCTAAATAATGCATTATTCTGATAAGAAAAAAGAGTATTTAGATAGCAAGAATTTTAGAATATAGTTCTATGTTTATTATCATGATTCATCCAAATGGTCATGTTCGTCAACCATGCTCAAAGCAGGTAAGCAAAAAAAGCGAAATGCATATTAAATGTAGATACCAAGAGGATGAAATGAAATAATTTTTATGATAATATTTTCAAGGCAGTTTGTGTCATCCAAATATCACCCATAAATTCTGTTAAGATGTAATAGATAGATACATGAGTACAGACCTCATGAAGTTTCTTTCGCCGCCCCTTTGATTCAATTGGGAAGCGTCTTAGCATAAAAAACAACCTAAGAAATGGAAAAAAGAGAGATGATATAAACAAAATTATGATGCATTAGACAGGTGTGTAAGAAATTATTGAAATATTTGAAATATCAAAAGCAGTATCTGATGTGATGATAATTTACCTGCCACCGTATGACAAGAAACCAAGAGCAGCAATGAATGATACCACTGAAATAAGATAGTGATTAAATCACAAATAAAGCAGATATTTAAAAATGTGGCAATTATCATTGCTTCCAGGAAATTTCATGAATAATAAATCATTACCTGCTATAAATATCTTTCCAATTGTCTCCACAGTACTGTTGTCATTTATCCCTAGGTATATCCATATAATAACCTGGAGAATATACTCAACTACTTAGATGCTGAAATAAATAATTTTTAAATAGCACAAATATTAGAGAAGCTTGGGATACAAGATTGCTGTGATCATGCCCTGATATATGATATTTATACATTTCTAAAATTTTGAACAAGGAAAGGATATATTTTACATTTGGTATAGTATACATGAGTGACATCTTATGAAGAGAACTAGTAGTAAAAATAACCAGCCTGATATGTCCTGCTTCCATATAGGCTCAGCATCAGCTTTGGTTGGGTTTCAGCTAGTATAGAGATGAGTCCAATGCAGTTACCATTCCATGCTAATGATTAAGATTGAAGCATACATCCAGATGGAGAAAACTAGAAGCAGGATGAAAAATTGATAATCTTGTACAGTCGCAATTAGATAATATGTGAACCTGGAGCAGATGCAACATAGGAATACAATCCTCCATAAGAAAAAAAAGATTGGTTTGTCAACCAATTTTACATCAGTGCTAAACATCTAAAAAAAGAGAAGTAAGTTCCATAATAAACATGCAAAAAGAAAAGAAAAAGATTAACAAACCAACCAAAATATGCCACTCAGCCCAAAATGAATCATGCAGAAGGCAACAATACTCGTAGTAAAACTTTCATTAGTGTTAATCAATACATTATATACACTCACTCCCTTAAAATATTTATATTCAGTAATTCTGCATTCATGGACCACCAAGTACACGCTATTCAGCAAATATGTATGCATGTATAATATTTATGTATGCACACATATCCATCGGCACACACACACACACACATATATATATATATATATATGAGTGCCGATGGATATGTGTGCATACATAAATATTATATATATATATATATATATATGAGTGCCGATGGATATGTGTGCATACATATATATATATATATGACTTATGATATGTGAAACTGGAAATCATTCGTAATTCAGAATAATGTTTGTTGACACTGTTAGAAGGACACACCATGCATGGGTTTTGTGGGTTATCCACTGATGTCAACGCATGCCAAAGAAGGTGAACATATACATCAATATGAGCCAAACCTTAATAAGTGATTTTCTTCCCTTTCTATTGTTGAGAAGAGGTGGCTATTTCACTGTATTTCTTTCAGAGAGGCAAATATTGCCAAAACCTCCCAAATTATTTCCAAAAAATAAAATAAAATATCCCATTGTGTATTCAGGTAATAGCCAGTAAGATACCCACTCGCCCAAAGGGTGAAAGATGTATCCAAAACCAACTACCCATCAAGGCATGACTTTTTTCAGATTTTCTGCAGAGAACTTATCAGTCCTATTAACTTCTTAACTTCCTGAAAAATTATTCTGTTTCTTTCAAGCCCCAACCACAGCATACAGAAACCAACATCAAATGGTTGTGTTGTCTACAATTCTTGCAAGATTGCACATATCTTCCAATAATTCAGGGATTATGTCAGCGGCATTTATAATAGACCTTCAACATTTTATGTTAATACTATATTTTCTTTGGATGTATCCATGACTCTAGTCTCTGAAAGATGTTTTGATCAACATTATGCAGACACACAGACATAGCTCATAGATTACCAACAGGAAACCATGTATCATCTTGCATTGAGAACAAAGAGAAAAATATATTCCATGTATTGATAACAGCACACCTGAATAAAGTATATTACACCATTGACTGAGATGTAGATGATCTTCAGCTTGTCTGTTGGAAGACTTCTGGCCTTTTCAACAAAGAAACAACCATAGAGAAGGAAAAGTTAACGGCAAACATCTACATGTTGCATGCAAAGAAACCATATTTCAAGCATACCTGATGATAAATCTCTGCCCAGAATAGAACAAGCAAAGTGTATGTAGAGAAAAACAAAATTCCAGGAAGATCCAACAGCATTAAAGTAAAAACCTGTTCATGAAAACAGCAATAATCAGGTCAGATGAATTAATTCCATCAATATCTAGCTTTACTGAAGTTCTATTGAGATCTGACATTTGTGGGATTAAACAAAACATCATTTAACACCAATGCTAGAAGGCAAGGTAAAAAGCACACAAATAAAATATTGTTCAAACAAAATTTTCCAATACTTCAGATATCCTTTGGTGCAACTGTAAGTTTCTCTTTCCTCCAAAATTTTCCCTAATCTCTATCATCATCAAATCTAATAATTTTCTCAAGCACCTTCCGAAGGCTTTCCATAGTTTTTGTCTTATTCTCTTCATCAATATTTTATGAAAAAATGGAATAAGAAATGCCACAAATATCTGAGATAGTAAGTGTAGAGGAAGTTGTACAAGTCACTCACCATGAATATGTGCCAGAGGCAGACAAAACTACAATGAAGCACAAGAGAGAGAAAAAAAGAGATCTACGAAAATCATAAAGCATGTACTGCCTGATCAAAGAAAGAACCACTGACTGGGTATCTAAATTCTGAAAAGAACTTCAGTAGATAAAGATTTAGAAAGTGTTCTTACTCTTGGCCTGAAAAGAAAATCTTGCTTGTGAAATCCAAATATAACAGCACGCACTGCGGTAAAGTTTAAAGTTAAATGATGCTGATCATTAAGCTAAACCAAACAAGAAATCCTCATTTAAGAAAACCCAAAAAAACTAGTTTATAAAATGACTTACCGCCGTTCACAATGAAGTTCATGAGATGGAAAACCTTCTGGGTTGTCCAACCATATTCAGGTACTCGCATTTGAATTCGGATCAATTGAATCTGCACATAATTAAAAAAATATTTATTTTCTAGACATCCCTCACTGCATCAGCCATCATGCATTCATGCGCTTCTCAATATCCAACAACGCAAAAAACTAACACACTACAAAGCATTTAGTAGCACCAAAAAGTTAGTTTTCGTTGCAAAAAGTCCCAAAACTACCATTCAAAGCTTGCAAATCAGTTCATCGTTGAATTAAAAATTTGACATTCTTCAAACAACATATGTTAAAAAAAGCAGGATTAGGTCAAAAAAAATTGACATTTTGGAAGGTATTCATTGATTTTATCCTAATCAAAACAGAACTTTATATAGTACTGCATGAATGTCAATTCCCATTTGCCATAGATCATGATTCATCAAATCTCAAAAAACCAACTTTTAAAACCCTCCAATATTAACCTGAATCTTATTCACGTCTATAATCTTCACAAACCAACAAAAAAACACCAAAGACCCTAAAAAAACCTCCAACAACAACCCTAACATTCAACAACCCCACAAAACGTTCCTAGATCGCATCTTTAGCTCTCGCAACCACACAACAGTTCAATCAGAGCACAAATCATCGACTTTTCGAGTCCTAACAACACAACCACCAAATCAAACCAAACAAACCAAAAACAGAATTTGAAACCAAGATTGAGAGAGAGGGAGGACCAAAGCGACGGAGGCGACGAGGGCGTAGGCGGCGCAGAGAGAGTAGAAGATCCCGTCCTGCCATTCAGTGGACCCGTTGATCCGGTTCCACCAATCCGACGCCGCCGACCCCTCCAGGGGCAGTCTCGTCATTTTCACACTCTCTCCCCCTCCCCGAACTCCGGAACCGACTGAAGCGAAGGACGGTCGGTTGTGATGGAGAAGAAAGCCGAGGCGGTGAAGATCAGCTTAGGCTCACCGGACGGTCTCGTTATCGCTGCTACCCTTTCTTCTTCCACCTACGCTTCTCTTCTAAAATGGTGGCTGGGAATGGCAGTTTCGTAATTATAGCATGTTCACCTCTGTTTTTTTCGACCACTTTTTATTTATCAGACGATCGATCCGATCTTCGAGGGTATTTCGGTCATTTCGGTCCCCGCTCCGTTCGGTCTGTCGGGGTGCGTTTTGGACCCCTTCGATGATTGGGGTGATGAAAAGCCGATATTGTCCTGTGGAGTCGCTTTTTATTACGGTGTGTGCCACCATTGAAAAAAAGGCGATTTTGTGCGTGATTTTATTTTATTTTATTTATTACTGAAAAGCCGAAAGTTGGTCGGAGGAGATCCGTACGTGTCACGTTTATTTGTTTGGTCGGTTTCATAAGAGCTTTAATATTACGTTAATTTTAAGGGAAAAATCCAAATAAACGCCTGTAAATTATCTAAAATTCATGTAACCTGTGACGGAGCCACCAAAGGACCATGGGTGGCGTGGGACCCTCTTGGATTTTATTTATTTATTTTTAAATTTTTTTAGTTTTTTAGATTTTTTTAATTTTTTTGTGATAGATTGATTTTAATTAGGATCCATAGATTATGGGTCTCACTTACATATGAAATTCTTTAAAAAATAACAGCTTACAACTCTAAAATAAAATAAAATAAAATAACCGTCCATTATTCATTTGGACCATCACGTGTATGGTGTGCCCTCACTCCTTCTTTGAATTAACTCTCCCCCCTCCACATACCTCTACATAAAACAAAAGTCACTCTCTTTTTTTATTTACCCCCAAACCTCTTCCTATCCATATCCCACAAACAGTCATGGAGGAACGAATCTTAGTCCTCGACATCCCCACCTAGACACCCATCTTGAAAAAAAATTATTTTTGAATTTTTTTTTTTTTTTTTTTTTTTGTATCTCAATTTTTCCTAATATCAATTCTCATCTCTAAAAAATCTATAATTTTTACTTTTTGTTTCATTAACTAACCTAATCGGGAGTCTACAACATATAATATTCTCTTCTCCTCCATCAATACTTTAAAGGTATGTAATTTTTTTTCCTTTTACCTTATTGTCATTGTTACTAATTTATTTAAAGTTTAAAATATTTGTGTAAATATCTAAAATAATCTAATCATTCAACATTTTTAGAATATGAAACCTCGTCGAGATCAAATTTAAAGGTATGTATTACTTATTAGATTTATGTGTTGACATCGTTTTTTTGTGAATTGTCAATATGAAATATGATATCGTTTTCAAATATGATAATTATTTTTTATAATTATTCAGTGATGGATTTTATATGAATGTCTTTATTTCATTATATATATATATATATATAATCTATGCTATTGAAATATAAAAAAATAATGATATAACTTTAGAAATTATTTATGTAAATCACATTAGGCCCCCCTTTTAGAACAATCCTAGCTCAACCACTGCATATAACTCTCTGACTTTTCCTAAAGTCCATATAACCCTGTGAAAACACTTATGTAAATTCAAATAACCCCATGAGTTAAATTTTTGTTGATAGATTAGGATTATTATGGGAATATTTTGTCTGATTTAACTCTGGTTGAAAATATAGTATATAAAAAAATACATATAATGTATTAAAAATGTAAAAAATCTATTGTAAATGATAATTTTACCCTCCGAATAGGATTTTATAATATATCAGGAGGGGTAAAATCGACATGTACAAAAGGTTTTTCACATTTTTAATAAAAATTATAGAAAATTTTTGGTATACTATGTTTTCAGTCAGGATTAACAAATTAGAATATTTACAAAATATTCTTCATCAATTAATGAAAATTTAACTCAATGGATTATTTGGATTTGTTTTCATAAAGTTATATGAGATTTAAGAAAAGTCAAGGGGTTTTATTGATTTGAGGTAGTTTATAGGGGGTTATTTGAATTTTCCCTAATTTTAATCTTAATCAAATTTGATCATTAATAATGACAACTTCAACCACTGTTTAGTCCGCTACATTGGTTTATGTAATTAATAGTTATACCATTACAAATGGTAATTTTGATAGATTTTTATTTGACTATATTTATGGTATTCTCGTTAAAAATGGAAAGTTAATGTTTCTTGCTATTTGTTTCAGACCCGTTTGGTTCGTTTAATTAAAGCGATTCCACTTTTAATTAAGTAGAAAGCTAAAAAATGTTGTCAAACGTATTTTTAAAAGCTAACTTAATTAAAAAATTACTTTTAGCTTTTAGTGCAAAAATGTTAATTTTTAAAAAGAGTTTTGCTACACATGCCCCACTCACAGGCCCCATTAGATGTCACATTATAATTGGTTGTTTGGTTGACTGTTACAAAAGGGTAAAAAAGTAAAATACAAAACTACCCCTATTTAAAATCCCTGATTTCTCACGCCAAAACCCCCTTTTTTTTGTTTTTTGTTTTGTCTTCCCTTCCATTTTGAAAATCAAGTTTCAAATTTAAAATTATCTAGGGTTTTCAAAAATGGAATTGACAATCAAAATCATGCCAATAACCTCTTTCCATTTCATCTAAAATAACGAAAAAGATCTAAAATTTGTTTGCGGCTTCACTTTCAACCAGAAAATCAAACATTTTTTTCATCCGATTGTATAATCAATGGCGTAAATGGGTAAGCAATATATTTTTTTTTTTTTGAAATGCATTTGTTATTTTAACGATTATTCTAATACAATCATCATAAAAAAATTATTTGCGATTAGTATATTAGTTTTTTTTTGTATGAATGATTTGAAGAACTATATGAATCTGATGTTATTCTAATTTTTGTGTAGCTCCTCAGTAACATTTAACTTTTTAGATAAATGTATCGGATGTTTATGAAACACCTGTAGCAGAAATGTTGTTGGACGTGACATATTATTTCCTAATTGCACAAGGAATGTAACTGAATTTTTATTTGTTTTTACTTTATAATGTATAAATGTATATGACTTTTAACAAAGTTATTGGATGTACGTGGATTTCATATTTTTATGTGTAACATGTTTTTTTCTCCAAAATGTAACTAACTATTAAAAGAATGTAATTGACTTCTTTTTATTATGCATATTATGTGTATATGAATGTTGCATGTGTATGTGTGTTATGAAGTATGTGGGATCATTCATTAGTTGTATATGTATCCGCAGAGGTGGATCTATAGGTAGACTGGGCCGGGCTATAGCCCGGCCCAAATTTTTCAAGAAAATCCATGCATTCCCCTTAAACCCATATCCTAATTAACTTAATCTATAACAAACACAGATTTTATTTTATTTTAGTCCATTGGATCATATTCTTGGGGGAGATGTTTTGTTGATTTTGAGGAGAAAAAGTTGTTGGGACGTTAGGACTGATGTATGCAACAAATTTGGTAGAGCAAAATAAGGGTGTGAGGGATATGGAGAGTTAATTTGTTTTCTATAATGGCTGAATTAAAGCTTAAATTATTTTTTTTATATTTTAAATGGATTAATTTAGTTGCAATAGGTGTGACACTTTGCTAAGTGCCGCCAATTAAATTATTTTGATATTTGTTTTTTATTTTTTCGTGGCATATAATAAAATTGCCATAACATTTAAAGGTTTTTTTTTTATTGTCACAAAAGAATTGCAGCTAAATCACTTTTTTGTTTGATTTTTAGTGATTTTATTTTCTCTTTCTAGAATATCTATTTCAATATCTAAGTGTGACAGTGGTTTTGTTTTTTAAAATAAATAAAGAGGATTTTTATCATTTTTTTCACTGAAAGAATGGGTGAAGTTCTATTTTTATATGTATTTTCTATTTATTTTTAATGTCTCATAATCAATTTTTTTTATATAAAATAAAGGCGGTAGTTTTTTATTGATTATTTAGAGTAATGTTTATTTATATAATTTTTTATATATCTATGTGATTGTTGAGTAGATTTTGATTATAAATTTGATTTATTTATATAAAATTTTACTTAGTGCTTTTTATTAGGCATAAAATTTTTTTTATCAAAATTTAATTCAGCCCACCCCAAAATTATTTCCTTGCTCCACCCCTGTGTATCCGATAATTAGTGACTCTGGTGTTTTATCATATATGTAGATGATAAACATTGCAAAGAACCACAAACAAGTTCAAACGTATTGTGATATGTCTAAATGAAAATTTTTAATTTCTTGTAATTGATTTAAACTGAAATGTAACTGACTTTGTAAAAATGTAACTTAATTATGATAAATGTAACTCACTCTCTCATTAAGCACATTACACACAGATTCAACAAAAAAGATACAAAACATGTCATTGGAAAGAAAAACTAAAGTTAAGGTGAAAAAAAAAAGAATATAAAAGAAGCACATCTACCAGCTTCACCAACATTTTGCACATTGCAACTTTCAAAATTATTCACTTGTTTTTTGTTGGCTTAAAAACCTTAGATGCCTTCATCAACATACGCACATCTTCTTCTGAATCAAATGTCATTCCAACACTTTAAACAATTGCTTCTGTACATTGTTATTTAACTTCATCAATTGAATCTTTTTGTGGACTGTCTTCTAAGGAAAATGTAATTAAATCCCCTGTATTCCTTGTATGCAAAATTCAGATAAAAAATCAATTACATTTTGTGAATGTAACTTAGTTTTAAAATATATCACACAAAAAATTCAATTACATTTGTGAATGCAACTGACTTTTACTATGTATTACATATAAACATCAACTATATTAAAAAAAAGCTAACTTGCTTACATAATGCAATACATAAAGGTTCAGATTAGTTGAAAATGTAACAGACTTTTGAAAAATAATTTAATATTTTTTGAATGTTAGAAATATAATTGATTTTGAAAAGTAATGCATATAAGTCCAAAGAAAAAGTTAGAAATGTAATTGATTTTTGAATGTTATTCAAGCTAATGCCAATATAACATCAAAACTCTAAAAAATCCTCCAAAAAAATAATTTTAACATCAAAACAACATATTCAAACAACATTAAACATAAATTCAATAAGAAAAATGAAAAACGAATCATTACCGATTCAATTGTCAAAACTAAAAAAAAATAAAAAAGTGATTGAAACTCTGTTACACCCACGGTTCCACCTGAGGAAACTGTAACCGTTCATTAATTGTAGAGAGTGGTTATTGAATGCACCAATTAATTAAGTTGAGGAGTTATCTAAATTTGTTTAAAGGGTATATATTCGGTAAAACAAGCTATGCCACGTCATGGAGCTTACGTAGAGACTATATAATGGGGCCTGTAATCATTTTTCTTTTAAAAAATGAAAAAATCCGCTTTCCATAAATCAAATCTATTTAAATCACTTTATTTAAAATCTTATTTTTTATATGTATTTTTAAACGGACCCTCAGACTTTCAATTTGATAAATTAAAAATAAAAAACATAGATATATAGCAACTGCCCAAATGTACAACTTTTTATATTAATTATTTGCATTTGGATGCGTGTGAGACTGTGACGTGTGATAGTATCAAGTGAGTTAATATTTTCAACACAATCACATAGTAAATGTGAATAAGGTCTCCCTTGAAACCAATTTATAAAAAAAATTAGTTTGAAAATAATCAAAATAATTGATGATGGGAAAAGCTATATTCAACTATTTTTTTTTAATAATGTTTTTGTTGATGAAAAGTTGAAGCTTAAAAGATTCACGTTCGTAATCTATTATCTAATTAAAAAATTATTTTGCAAAAAACATAATTCGATCTGTAAATAGGATCCAAATCATTTTAATAGCCCTTTAGAATTAATATGAAAGCTCGTACTGTTCAATCATTACAGGATAAATAATTATTTTCTTTTTATTCTACCTCTCCCTATACTTATTCTCATAAGTATGATGCGAATAATAAATTGTCCAAAGGAATTTATAATACCACTATTATAAGATGTCATTAATTGGTTTTAGGGTGTTTTTGAAAACACGGTTTGAAAAGTAATTTTTAGTTTTTATAATTTTATGTACGCCTTTTAATGGTGTAATGATGATGGCTGATTTATAAAACACAGATTTTAAAATACAATTTAGAGATATATTCTAATAATGATGATAATTTAAATTAACTTATTTAATAACAGTTTTTAACTTTAGCTTTTAATAAAGCTAAAAACTGTTTTTTTATATATATGTTGTAAAGAAACCCATAGATTTTTGGTGACCTTGTTTAATTAAAATAAACTGCCTGGTTGCCTTTCAACTTTGAACAATGGTCTACAAACTGTACAAACAGTTCATTAATTGTTCTCGGGTGATGCACGTGGGGGCTGAAGGGATTTCTCAGTGTCCTTTACTTCAATGAATATGTTTCAACTTTCAACCATTCATTTGTTAGTTGTGGCTTTTTGTTAAAAAAATGATGTTGGTGGATCCATCACTTCTTTGATCAGATAAAAGTAGTTAAGTTCATAAGAAAAATAAAAAAGAAAAACAAATAAAAGCATAGAAGAGGAGGATGCAGAGAGAGGGAGTTCTAATGGAAGCTTCAAATGATCTCCAATCCCACACTCCTATGGAGTTATGAACAGGGCATTCCTCTCCAATTGCACCACCTCAGCATCGGCACAAAAGCAGTCCCATGTCGAAATGAACCTCTTGGCTTTGTCCTAAATCCCTTCTCCCGGAAGAGAAGAGCCGTCAAAATTCTTGTCATTGTGACCTAACCAAATTGCCTACATGCATACCAGTCGGGACCAGAGAATGTCAAATTTTACTTCGAATACTCCTATATGTTGGGATTATGTCTCAATCCGGTATATCACATCGGATGATCATGATGAAACCATATTAGGTTGGACACCTATTGAATAGCATATTATTTAAGATTTGATCTTAATTAATATTTAAAGTGAATTTCTTAAAACAAAAAACAATATTTGTTTCTTAATTAGGAGATTGAATATCTCCTAATTAATGGAAACAATATTTGTTTGTTAATTGGAAGATTACTTGAGAAGGAAGTTATTTATCTCTATAAATATCTTTTAGGGTTTCATGGCAAGACTAGATAGACATTATATAATGTAGAGATCCTAAGGGAAAGTTGAAAGGTTCTAAGAGAAGGTAACTTTATGAGAGAGTTTGTGAGTCTCTTAATATATCTCAACTATCAAAGTGGATTATCTGTTTTTTGTCCTGTGGATCTAGGCCTAGGCCGAACCACGTATATTTTGTGTTCTTCGTGTGATGTGATGTTTCGTTCTTATGTTTGGTCTTGTGTTTATTGTTGGCTTGCTCGATTGCCTTCCCAACACTATCATCTCACCAAAAGGGAACCAAATTGTTAGTTGTGACTTGATGATGGAGGTTTTTGTTTTCCATTTGATAAGCAGATTTTAATCATAAGCATTCTAAATTAAAGTACATGGTTACAATAATAAATTGTTTAAAGTCTAAAATTGGGTGTAAATTATTTATATCAATTCATATGAGCGAGCAGAAATATTTACATAACATCGCCTAAACAATTAAATTTTAATGAATACAAGTTTTCATTCTAATTTTGCTTGCAGTAAGTTATGTGTTTAACTTTCAAGTTCAGCATTTCATACAACCATATCCATATCAGGGGTCAATAAAAAACACTGACATGTGTTATCATACATGTTTAATATTTGAGATTTTGCGATGGATATATGGGTCAATAAAAAACACTGACATGTGTTATCATGCATGTTTAATATTTGAGATTTTGTGATGTTATCCATCACATGCGAATCCCACGTTTGGTATTGGATCCCTCTCTCTTAATTCTGTTTCATATTTTATGATATGTAAAATTATATGTTTCATCAAACACGGATGTACTTCAAGCACCTGTTTAGATAGTGAAATAAGTGAGGAATTGGGATGAATAAGAAAAAATCAAAGAATAGTGGGTATAACTATGTTCGAATATGTGAGAATTAACTGATATTGATATTTCAGATCCCTTGGATTTGTGTCATGCCCTCCCCCAATCTTTTCCACTAATATAAAAGAGATTTCATCTCTTTTAAATTAGGGGGTCCACACGTAGGGCTGGTAAACGAACCAAGCAGCTCCGGCTTGGTTCCGGCTCGGCTCAGTTTGAGCTCGTTCAATTAGATAAATGAGCAAGCTTGAACAATTTTAAAAGCTCGGTTAGGCTCGGGACCTTGATCAAGCTTCATTTTGTGTTCAAACTCGACTCGTTTGTATTATAAAAAACTTAGTTGAAGCTTAGCTCAACTCCTTTGTAAAATCAAAATATTAAATCAATACAAAGTTATGTTCGTTTAGGCTCATGAACTTGTCTCATTTAGGCTAAAAAAAATTTTCAACCCCAAAAAACCCTAAAATAAAAAATATCAGGCTCGTTGAGGCTCGTGAGCTCGGCTAGGCTCGTTTATAAACGAGTCAAGCTTGAATATGTCAAAGTTCGGCTTGTTCGGCTCGTTTACCACCCCTATCCACACGTCATTCTTTTTCTACCTTTCATAATTACCTATCATATCTTATTATTATTTTATCTATAATCAACTAACAATAGAAAACTGTATTATTACGTTTTCTAACAAGTATAACCAACGGCGGAACCATGATTTTATATTGGGAGGGGCCGAGATGAACTCCAAATCTAATAAACAATTTAAATTTTATATAAACCAAACGAGTTTATAGTTCATTTCTAGTAAATTTTGTCATAGATATGCAAAAATACAAAAATAGACAAAAGATTAAGTTTTTTCAGAAATATGTTATTGAAACTGTATTTACGATCCTTTAAAGAATATAAATCATCTTTTATCCAATCTGAGTCAATATTTTTAGCAAAATAAAATTTCAATGTAAATAATCATAGAATCTACAAGAAAATCATCTTTCATCTTAGTGTGAAGTGTTGTAACAAATTTCATAATTGAAAAAAATACAATTGATCTCAATATATCTAGGCTGGTAAAAAAAAAAATCATTCTAACAAAGATTTAAAAATTTTATAACCATATTTTTGTAGAAAAAATATGAAAACCATGATAAAATTGGTAATAAGGGAGAATTCGTTTCTCATCTTGTATTATTGTATAAGAAATATGTATTTAATCATGTGATCGATAGAAATTAAGTTACATCTCTTCAATGCAAGGTAAGTGATGATTGTCTGTATAGGTGGTGTAAATGGCAAATAATGGCGGGATTAATTAGCCTATACAAGACAATAATCAACTGTGTACAAACTGGTGTGATAGAAAATAATCAGCCATGATTAGGGGTAGTAATTAGGGGTGAGTATGGCTGAATAATGGTGGGAATAATCACAGCCTACCTAAAAAAAATTTCAAAAAATTTGGGGAGGAGGGGGGGGGGATGCCTACCTCTGAGTATAACTAAAAACACGACAAAATAAAAAAACATAACCTTATTTTTCTATATTAAAATAGTTATATGTACTAGAATATGTTACTATCCAAACGATGATTAAAAAGAGAGGATAATATCATTTCCAGCCCCAATTTAAGTGTAAGTGTATCTTAAATTTTTAAAAAGAAAAAAATGCATATACCCCCCTAAAAAATCACTAATATCCATATCCCCCCCTGTTTTTTCCTAAAAATTCATATAACCCCCTAAAATTTTTCCTGGTTAAGCAAAAAAACACCTTAAGTTAAATTTCCGACAAGTTAGAAAGAATATTCATGGAATATTTAGTTATTTAACGTCACCCTAAAAACATATATTCATATAAACCCCTGAAAGATTGCAAATATACATATTACCCCTCATTTTTCTGAATATCCATATAACCCCCTAAAATTATGCGTTTAATTCATATCAAACCCTACCATTATCCTATTAAAACTTGTGTATGCTTGTGTAGTTAACCTAACAATATATAACAATTTATCATTAACATATTGAAGAAGAAACACAATAAGGTATTTTTTTTATGGAGGGCATTTTAGTCATGATTTTTTTAAAAATCTCATGAAGTTATTTGGATAAATGCATTTGCAAGACTTTTAGATGAATTGAATATGCCCATAATTTTTCTTAAAATTTGACAGAAAATTAATTCAAGGGCCTAAATCTCTATCCATGAAAAAATATAGGGGATTATATGAATTTTAAAAAAAAATGAGGGGTGAATATGGATATTCGCAAACTTTAAGAGTTTTATATGCATTTTTTCTTTTAGTACAGGTGAAAGTGACGAGGGTAAAAAAGTAATTTAATCATGTGTAATTAAGCTAACCACACAACAGTTTCAAAGTGTTAACAACAAGAGGTATATCAATATAACCAAAACAATCATGGGGTTATATGGATTTTCAAAAAAAAAACAGAGGGGGATATAGATATTAGCGAACTTTCAAGGGGTTATATGCATTTTTTTCTTTTAAAAATAGTATATCTCATCTAATGAGATGCATGCTTTTATAAAAAAAAAAAACATATACTCTAATAAATTGTATAAATTATATGCATTTATATAAAACGTAAAATTTTTTTATTGAAACATATACATGTTAATGTTAATAAATGTTCTCTTAATTTTTTATCGACCTAAATGCGGAAATCGAGGCCTATCCACCCAGTCACAAACTGCTCTACAAACCCATCCAAAATTTGAAAATCAGTTATTACCATAACTGAAGAGTTTTTTTTTTTATTTTTTTAAGTTTTTATTTTCTGAAAACATTCCAACGGCTGATGTGTTACCCACTCAAACAGAGAGCAAATTGAGGAGATAAAAGCACAATTGGGAATACCCAAATATAGTTTCGGATTGCCGCGTGAAACGTCATCCAAAGCAAAAACAACTCCCTCCCCCCTCCCCCCCCGTTTTTCAATCTTTGCAGAGAACATAAAAATTTTTGGGAGACCCACCCCCTGTTGTTTTCTTGTGATTCAATCAGATTTCCTTCAGATCTGATCAATTTGAAACTTTTTGTTTATGAGAGGGAGCTAGATAGAGAAAGATATGGGATGTTTCTCATGTTTTGCAGTTGAATCAGAGGGCAGGAAATCGTCTAAGAGGATCGTCGAGCGAACGCGAACGCAAGATAAGAAGGACGTGACCATGCTCTCCTCCCTCATCAACGCTATCGCTCTCAAGTCAGGTATTGATAAGAGTTTTGTTCGGTATGATATGAAATACCACAGAGATAATTAAATTATTTTTTTTTTTTATGTATATATGTTCTTATCATCTTGAAAGTATTAACGTTCTAAAAAATTTGGAGTATTTTGTGACTATGAGATAATGTGCCTTGAAATTCAAACAAATGGCATTGTTTTGAAGATGATTGATTTAGAATTTTATGATGCTATCTCTCTCAAGTCAAGTATTGATAAGGGTTTTGTTTGATACGATATGAAATACAACGATAAAAGCATAGAGATAATTAAATTATTATTTTTTTGTGTATATATATTCATATCATCTTGAAAGTATTAACGTTCTGAAAATTTTGGGGTAGTTTGTGACTATGAGATAATGCGCATTGAACAAACAAATGCCATTGTTTTGAGGATGATTGATATTTTATGATACTAGAATTGGGGAACACGAAAAAAAAATGGTTTTAATGGTTTGCGTAACATATGCGCGTATAGATAGTTGCAAACCCAAGTTCATCGCGGACGAGATTCTCCGAATTGGAAATAAGAACATCGCGGCGCGGGTCTTCACGTTCCGCGAATTGGCATCTGCGACGAAGAACTTCAACACCGAGTGCCTCGTTGGTGAAGGTGGGTTTGGGAGGGTTTACAAGGGGCGTCTGCAGGGAATCGATCAGGTGGCTTGTTTGGAACCATTTGTCAAACTGATGTTATACTTGTGAAAAGCACTTTTTATAAAAAAACTGTTTTTGAAAATTGGTTTAGGAGATCGCAGTGAAGCAACTCGATCGAAACGGATTGCAGGGGAACAGAGAATTCCTGGTCGAGGTGCTGATGCTGAGTCTGCTTCACCACCAAAACCTGGTGAACTTGCTCGGATATTGCGCGGATGGCGATCAACGGATTCTCGTCTACGAATACATGCCCTTGGGATCATTGGAGGATCATCTTCTTGGTAATCCCAAATCCCAATCTTCAAATTTCATTCAAAGTATGCATTTAATTTGATTGAATTCCTCTTTTGTTTTGTTAGACATTTCACAGAACAAGAGGCCATTGGACTGGAACACTCGGATCAAGATCGCCGAAGGGGCTGCGAAGGGGCTCGAGTACTTGCATGACACGGCTGACCCGCCAGTCATATATCGCGATTTCAAGGCGTCAAACATCCTCCTCGACGAGGACTACAACCCGAAGCTCTCCGATTTTGGGCTCGCCAAAGTAGGCCCGGTCGGGGACCGGAGCCACGTCTCAACGAGGGTGATGGGAACGTATGGGTATTGCGCACCCGAGTACGCAATGACGGGCCAGTTGACCACGATGTCGGATGTCTACAGCTTCGGAGTTGTGTTTTTGGAGATCATCACGGGGAGAAGGGCCATCGATACTGCGAAACCGACGTGCGAGCAACATCTCGTCGATTGGGTATGATTTCACTGGTGCCTGAATTCTCCTGCTCTTGTTTGTGGGTATTGTCAGTCTTCAACAGGAGTCTAACTTGTGATTTGTGATCACAAACCGGCTGGAAATTGATGATACTTAATAGGATAGAGATATGAGGTTATGGTTAATGGTGATTGAATTCTTCTGATATAGTTATGATTCGTCCTTGATATTACATTGATTCGTGACGTTCTCACTTGTTAAGTAAATAGTGAAAGTTTTTAATTACTTGATCTGATGCGATCTAGATATTAATTAAATGGTCTTTTTTTTTTTTCAGGCTCAACCGCTGTTCAAGGACAAGAAGAAGTTCATGCAAATGGCGGATCCATTGCTTGAGGGGAGGTACCCAATGAAGGGTTTATACCAAGCGCTGGCGATTGCCGCGATGTGCCTCCAAGAGGAAGCTAGCACTCGCCCCTTGATCAGCGACGTCGTGACCGCCCTCGAATACGTGGCGTTGGACAACAACCACCCCGAATCGAGCTCGAAAGACGCGATGCCACAAAGCACGCCTTCCCCAGAGAGGCGAAGTAGTGAGGATGAAACAGAATCACATGAACTTTGAGCTTTGGAAAATTTGGGTTTGTGTCTCGGAAGTCTTAGATGCAAATCATAATTTAAATTTTTTTAATATACACTGGTGCATTAAAGTGCATATTTTTATATAAAAAATAAAATATATATTTAGATAAACTAACATAATTTTTTTTTTGAAAAAATAAAATTTTCATACACTGAATATATTACATTATCATAGTGTGGAGTTAGGATATTGAACAATAGGGAGTGGGGCAAGGAGAATTAGAATAAAAAAATAAAATGTATTTTTAAAAAAATATAAATATATAAAAACATGATAATTTGAAAGAAATTTTTTTTTTTGTAGGATAATGACAAAGCCTCTGAGTCAAAAAGTGTAATTTTCGATTCCTCAAAACTAGAAATATATATAAAAAACAATGCTTTTCTCATATGATTCAAAAAAAACCCACAACTCCAAATCTTAAAAATTTCAATGGATATTGATGCATTAGGTCAGTTTTGTAGTTTTATAACCTCACTTGCCGTCGTCATAACTAATATAGTATATGAAACAAATTAACACAATACATCTATCTCGATATACACTATTATGAAAAAAGTACAAATATATGCATTCGATTCATATGAGTATGAATTTCATTTTTTATAAATGAATGCACTTCATTGGTTAGGTATATGCTTTACAAAATTTAAAACATATGCGAATTGCAAAGAAACCAAACACACCGATTTTAAATTTCAATACTAACTTCATTATATTATCAACCAATTTTGTTTGAACCATACAACTAAAAGATATTTTACTTAGCCCCGCGTACAGCCTCGTCCGCAGTTCACACCATCCACATTGTTTTTCTTTTTTTAAAAAAAATATACGCTCGTTCATTGAAATATATACTGATATATGAAATGCAATATACTTATATACTGAGGTAGAACAATATTTTTTTCTGAAAAATGTAAAAAAATTGACTTTCATATAATACAATAGAGCCCATACACTATGATACCATAACATATCATAGTATGGACTCAATTATAATATGTTGCCCTATCATACGTAGTTTATGAGACTATAAATGAAACTATAAAATAGATTGATTGTATCAGTGTTTTTTTTTAATATAAGATATAACCTATCTTGTTGAACACATGGAGGGACTCTAGATACATCACTTATGTAAGTCTTTTATTGTTCATAAGAGAATTGACATTTAACATATTACTTCACTTCTGTGAGGCTTGGAGAGGGCCCGTGCCCCCAACAACCCTCCCTCCCCTGACAGTATATAATCCAATAATGAATAATATAAACACTTGGAGACTACTTTTAGACTGCAAACAGGCAGTGGCGGTTTCTGAAATTTTCATAGATGGGTCATTAAAAAAATAAATTTCATACAATTTTACAAAAACATATTCTTAACATATATTTATAAAAAACACAAATTTTTCTTTGAAAAATAGAACAACTTACAGTCTTACATTAATTAATAAAAAACAAATCATCAAAGAAAGAAGATTAAAGATTTTCAATATATAAACTTTTATAATTATCTTCGACGAGATTACATATTTTGAAATCGTTGCATAATAATTTCATGATCAACATTATCGAATGTGTCTTTTTTTTTTTTTAAATAGGGTAGTGTTTTAGGGTTTTGTTTTACTGTTTTAGGATCCCACTATGTGAGTGTAAGGTTTTTAATAGACAAAATTTTGGGCGGGGCTAAAACATGGGTCCCAACTAATTTGATATGGTGGTATTAAATCTGGAAGTGTTGTTTTATTTTATAAAAAAAATTGATGGGGTCAATCCCTTAGGTAGGTGACATCGCTCTTATAAATATGTTGTAAAATAGATTGAATGTATCAGTACTCAGAGATCCTCTATTGGGATGAGAACTGGTGGGCTGGCCATTTCCATGGTCCAGCACTGACATAGATACTCTTTAAAGCAAGCAGTGACCAATTGCAATGCTTCTCAACCCAGAAAAAAGCACTTTGAACTTAAAAAAAAAATCACCTGACGCTGCCATCCCCACCATTTGTCCATCTTAAACCAAATTAAAAATTAATGAAAAAGGTACTGAATTGCCCTACAAATTCACATAAAAAATAAAATCTAGTTCCTTTGTAACATGCATCACATGCCTTAATTTCTCTTTAAGCCAACAGTGGCTGCAAGAATTTAATTCACATGATTGTTTGAGAACAATTAAACTTATCAATTATCGAGAAATATCTATATTTGCTCTTAATCCATATAAAAATAAATAAAAATTATCTGTAAATGATGATATGAAATGTCGATACGAATATCAATGTATTCACTCTACAAAGAATCCAAAATTGACATATATTTGAAATAATATATATTTGCATTATATATTGTTCAATCCAATTATCTACATGATTAATCATAATTTTAAAATTTTTAAAAATTATTGTATTCTATCTAAAGTAGATGGAAAGACCTAGAGTCTCAATTTAATTTGCTCCCCCTCTAATACGTCACGTGGTTATCCAAATTAGTGTACAATTGTCTATAGTTAAATATGCTAATTATCTGTCCCCACATGCTTTGTAGGGCTGCAACTTGGGTCAAGTTGAACCCGAACCTGACTAGTTGAACTCGATTTTTATATAGGTTGGGTTGGTTAAATCGGGTTTGGGTTGGTCAATTCGAATTGACTCACAAATCGGGTTGGGTTCCGGTTGACCTCACTTACAACCCGACCCAACCCGAACTCGTAAACTAATAGTTAAAAAAAAAAAGATCATGGTTGTTCCTAATTTGGACCGTTCAAATTTTAGATTAACCTAACTAATTATACGGGTTAGGTCGGGTTGATTTATTTTATTTGCACATCATGTTTAAAAATCGGGTTGGGTCGGGTTGATTTATTTAATTATGGGTCGGGTTCAGGTTAGTCCAATTCGGGTTGAAAATCGAGTTGGGTCATGTTAGGATTGAGTAGTCTAGAATTCAGGTTGGGTTCAGGTTAGGGTCAACCCAAACCCAACCCGTCCAAGTTGCAGCCCTAATGCTTTGACATGGTGGATAAGACATTATCTTGAGGGAGTGGTGACTTCGAATTCAGCCTCGCACGGGCAAGGAAAAGAAATGGTCTAGGACAGTTTCCATGGGCTTTCATTCCTTATGCAGTCCTGTGGGCTAGTTATGAAGGATCTAAGTAACCAATACTCTACATACAAAGCCTTGCTAAACAAAATAAAAAATATGCTAATTATCCAAAAATATCAACATTCATTTAAATGAATATATGTTATCATATACATGCGTATTAAAATAGAATAAAAAAAATTATTATATCATACGTACATTATCATTCATGATCGACATAATTCATGTCGAATCACTTTAAATATAGAAGACATCGTCTATGTCGAACTGGAAATAAGGTTTTTGATTCCCGATCAACATGGTTCATGTCAAACAATATTAAACATGGAAGATATCGTCTATGTCGAACTCATGGGATGGGTTAAATATGAGATACGTTAATTTTTTTTTTTTTACAGGGGTGGGTAGGATAGCTTGCCCTAATAATAATAATAATAATAATAAAAAAAGGCATCCTTTTATAGCGTCCGTTAGCGGAACCGCTCCCATACATTTTCCTTTTTCAAGGGTTTTAGGGAGAGGCCGCAAAACCCTCGTTTTTGTGCTTCAGACCCCCAAAATTTACGGACTCTGCCACTCTCTCCCTCCGCCGTCCACTCGGGTCCTCCATCGTCTCTCGCAAAGACGGGGCTTTGCAGCAGCAGCGGCCGAGGAGCGAAGCTGGGGAGGTTAGCGGAGGCGATGCTTATGGGGGTCTCCGGTCGCTGTTGCTTCTCTCCGTCTCCCCTCCTCCTCTCCTTCTCCTCCTCCTCCTCCTCCCTCTGCCGCTCTCCGCCTCCCTGGGTCTTTCCCCCTCGCTGCGTCACCGGAGGCGGCCGCCGTGGTTGCTCTTCCTATGCTGTCTCTTATGCCTCCCCGGAGAGGTACGAAGAGTTGGGCGGGAACAGTGAAATTTGCGGTTTTTTTTAAGGTTTTGTTTGGAACGGGAGGTACCCGTTTGATGTTTTGTTTCGTGATGGTGGAAAAGTTGTTTTTTTTTTTTAAAAAATGGTTTTATTTTGTGTTATGGGCGTCTTTCGAATTTTTTTTTTTTTTTTTTTGGATTTCTTCGTTGTTCAGTGAATGATAGCAGTTTGGTTTTAGGTTTCGGAATGATTTAAGAGCATTGCATATCTGATTTCATGGTTTTTAATTGGGTTTGGTTTTGTGCGCTTAGTTTGAGTGTTTGCTCTCTCATATGATATTGGGTGATTGTAAAAGTGGATGAGGTTTCTTTTTTGGCACACGCTTGTAAGATACGCATGCATGGAACAATATTAGATTGAATTCGTTGTTGGTTAACTCTGTGTCGTGTTGAGATAGGAAGTGTGGGCAGTTTAATGTCTGTTTTCATCTGTCTAACCTTTCTCAATAAATTGTTTTGACAGTTGCCAATTCATCCCAACTGCTGATGGGCCATATTGTGGTCTTGGTTCAAGAGAACATAGCAATCGATTTTCTTTGGCGAATTGTACCGATAGGATTGGACGCACGGAGTATCCTCGTCCTGAAACTCAGATTTTAAATTATAGAACACCTGCAAGTATTATTGGACAACGAAACTTGCCTAGTTCATTGAATGAGTATGATGGAAGTAAGTTTGCTGGCCTCCCAAATAATGAGGGAACCGGGAAATTGGAAGATGTTTCTGGTTGTGAAATTGGCAATAACTTAAGTGCTTGGCGCAATTGTTGTGAGTTTATAAAGAAGTCTAGGGAAGATCATCAGATTCACAATCCACATGTCAAAAGAAGGATGGCTGCTGGTTGTAGGAGCATGGGATATGCCCTGTCAGATCCCTCATTGCAATCAGAGATGTCTTCAGTGCAAACGATCAGGAAAGATGAACATTTGAAGCATTCGCGCGTAGATCTGAATGAAGATGAAGAGAAATTTCATGAATTGGAAAGAGCAGTTGCTGACCGTGAAAGAGAGAGAGGCAAGGCTGTTAATGGCAAAGATCTTACCATACCTACTAAAGGCCAGGGGGATTATTCAACGCCTTTGACCCCTCTAGAAAGAGTCACTCAGATATATGATAAAGTTCTGGTGGTTAACAATATCTCAATGGCGAAGTCAGTTGTTAAAATGCTGACAACAAAGTATAGAAAACTCATTCATTCTTGTGACACAGAGGCATGTTCATATTTTCTTTCTTGAGTTTGAAATGTCTTGCAATTGATGAATCACAAGCATTTTTCACGAAATAACTGTTCAAATATCTTTTATATGTTGGAACTTTATTATTATTTTGATATTTAAATATCCTGGGACGTGCCAATTCAGTGTGAGAATAATTTTTTCGATGTTTCCATGGGACTTTACCACTTGTTTGTTTGTTATTTTGAATGGACTTTTTATTATCTTGTTTTTTTCTCTCATTAGAGTCTTGCAAGAAATATTTCTATTGGTTCTTATTCCCCTTTTTCCATCCACACACGGTTCTTTTGCTATTCAGTTAATTATGAACATCAAAGGTCTTCAAGGTCAGATGACTAATCCATGCATTTTCTATGAAACAGTACCTGCCCTGAACTGCCTTTCATTCCTTCTCAGACAGACAGCGCAACAAACAGTTTACATGAATTACACGCGTGATGAAATTTCATTCTAGGCATATCCTATCAAATATTTTTGGTTGGGTTTGATGACCCTTTATTTTTTGCCTTTTTCTAAACGGGGATTCCTTCTGTTTCTTTGTTCTATCTGTTAGTTATTTACAGTTTTATCTTGACTCTGGTGGTGTACTGTAAGACTTTGGATAATTTTCCTGTTTCTATTCCGATTTGGGTTAATCTGTTCATCCATAAGGGCCTTCGGAAGCAATTCCCTGTATATGCTGATATTTTAAAAATTTGTTCTCTTTTTGTATTGCCGCTTTTGGTTCAGAATATAAGGGTATTTATGACTATGGGCACTATATACTTTATTTTATTATAAATTATGTCTGCGAACAAGGCTAACATACATTTTTTTTTTTTTTTTTTGGGGTCAAGAATCAAGGTTAACCTGATAGATATATAAAACATCTCTTTTGAGGATCTCTTTCCCATTATTTTGAATGCTGTTATGTATCATTTCTTAATATGAATTTGAAATACTTGCAGGTAGCCAATATTGATGTGAAACTGGAGACTCCTGTTAATCATGGTGAGATTATATGCTTTAGTATATATTCTGGGCTACAAGCAAATTTTGGAGATAATAAATCTTGTATCTGGGTGGATACTCTTGATGGTGGCCGTGAGCTTTTGATGGAATTTGCTCCATTTTTTGAAGACCCTCAAATCAGAAAGGTACAGCCCCAGGAGATCTTTTAATTTTTTTCTCTTATTTAATTGTTAGCCTAAATGGAAAACACTTACTGCTGTAGTTAAAGTAAAAATACTTTATTTTGCATTTTCCAAAGTCTTTGTATGTTCTCAGATCGTGTCTTAATCCATGTGTGATCTATAATCTTGCATGTAATGTGATCCGTACACTAAATGCAACATGTCTATCCATCTACCTTGCCATTCAGGTGTGATGCATGTCGTTGCATGTAAGAGAACATAAAGTGTTGTTGTGTCTGCAGCTACTGGATCTCATAGTTCATGGAATTTGTGTTTGAAACAATTATTGACTTAAAAAAAAAACATTATCTATTGATTAGATTCACAATATTATTGTTAGTTTACATTCATTATACTGATTGGCATATAATATCTTTGGTATAAATCTAGCTGTTCTTTTTTCTTTTTGTTACTTGTCATTGAGGTCCTTAAAGCAGCGAATTTGCAGAAGCACATGTCATGGCCTATTAGTGTCAAACCAAATGGAGCAATGAGACCACACTTGTTGCCTTTGTAAAATGGGGTTCATTTTATGGATTCATGGATATTAATTCATCATCTGTATAATAATGCAGTAACACTATGATGTATTGTGGAATGCCTTTGTGTGGTCATGTCAGGCATGGACTGCATGGTCACAAACTGGATATGGTGTGTCAGACATAACTTCAAAACACAGATATCCACTGTCCTTTGAGATTCCATTTGGATCCATTTTGATCGTGTGGGTGTGTTGCTGCCAGAGTACTTACAATCTATGACTTATAAAGTATGCTAACATTTTATGAAGGACATGCCTTAATCGTTGCATGTGATGTGCCTGTTTTATTTCTACACTCCTTCTAAGTGTATGGTAATTGTTTCACATTTTATGCTTGTGATGCCTGTTGCTGACTATTTCTTATCACTTCTCAACCATGTTTGTTCTTGCTCACAAATGCTGAGATTGTGCATGTTATGTAAATGTATGCTTGTTACCATCATTAGTAAATGTTATGCTGTTTCTTCCTTTGTAGGTCTGGCATAACTACAGTTTTGAATGTTTGTTCTTGCTCCCAAATGCTGAGATCGTGCATGTTATGTAAATGTATGCTTGTTCCCATCATTAGTAAATGTTATGCTGTTTCTTCCTTTGTAGGTCTGGCATAACTACAGTTTTGACTGTCATATTATTGAGAATTATGGGATCAAGGTTGCCGGCTTCCATGCAGACACAATGCATCTTGCACGTCTT
This sequence comes from Acorus gramineus, assembly GCA_030737835.1. Taxonomy (NCBI): domain Eukaryota; kingdom Viridiplantae; phylum Streptophyta; class Magnoliopsida; order Acorales; family Acoraceae; genus Acorus; species Acorus gramineus. Next base: position 14,914,072 of record CM060847.1, on the reverse strand, counting down.
TGGGATTCATCACGAAAAATTTCTGGTGGATATTCACTCGAAGCACTATCAAGTGATAAGGAAATAATGTCTGGAGGACAGTCAGGGGATGAGGAGAAATTGACTTTAGGGAAGTTATCGATGAGATCCATCTTTGGCAAGAAAAAAGTGAAGAAAGATGGATCTGAAGGAAAAATCATCATTGTTGATCCAGTGGAGGTGCTTCAAAGAGAAGAGCGAGTACCGTGGATTTGCTATTCTGCTTTAGATGCAATAAGCACACTGGCGCTCTATGAGAGCTTAAAACACAAGTTGACGCCAATGGAGTGGATTCTTGATGGAGAACACAGAGGATCCATGTATGATTTCTATGAAGAATATTGGCTTCCGTTTGGGGATCTCTTAGTGCAGATGGAAAAGGAGGGAGTGCTCATTGATCGTGAACATCTTTCAAATATGGAAGCTGTAGCAATTGCTGAACAAAAAGTTGCTGTAGGTACATTTCAGAAGTGGGCATCCAAGCTTTGCCCTGATGCTGAGTACATGAACGTAGGAAGTGATACGCAGATTCGGCAGTTATTTTTTGGTGGCACAATGAATAGGTACAACAGCATACTTCCATTCTAGGCCATAATTAAATAAAGATTTACTTTTGTTATGGTGGAGAACCAAAAGGTGAAAAAGAAAAATACCTCCTTCCTGCATATTTAGGAACAAATGCTATGTCAGCTTTTGATCTTGTTCATTTGTTTAAATATGGGAAGACTTTCATCTAAACTTGGTCACAAATGTATTTGATAAAACTAGATGAAAACTTCTATTACTCAATAAATTGGGGCTGGATTTTGGTTGAGTACATGATAATTATTTTTTCAAGAAGAAGCTTGTTAATAGAATTTCTTAAATTGTTGTGTTCTTGGTTTTTCTTTTTAAATATTTTATTAGATTTTATCTTCAGAAGAAAGGTGCTTAGATCAAATAAAGCTTCATTTTTTTTGGTTGTGAGATTTTAATTATTTATTTTATACTAAGGTGCTGTTTGACGGATAATGAATCTCACACTGTTCTTTGGCCGAGTGCACTGTGATATGTATCCAACTTATGTTTTGGCAAATTTTTGTTTTTCCATTTTATCTAAAACAGTGACTGACAACTTTTTCTCTTCTAGTTTTCAAATACTTGTTTTCCGTGTGAAATAAGTGTTGCATCAGTTCTGAACTCCTGCAATTGACAAAGAGGAAATTTTGAGTGTTCGAGAATGACTTCCTATAACACCCCTTCAGAAATATACATTTGAATTCTTAATTTCCTATTTTGGATAATCTTACCTATTCTTCTTCACATACTTTTGCTCTTTAGATGAGTACTGTAAATCTTGGATCAAATTAAATGCATGAGATTACTTGTGCTTGGAGATCAGTCAGTCAACTATATCTCCTGAGTTTTGGGAAGGTGGAATCAATTCGGGGCGATGGGTGATTCGGGTTGGTCGACACCCCTTGGCATAGGAGGCTGGGGTCTTGGAATCAGTTCTGGGTAAACTACAGGAGGTGTCTTCTCGTCTTGGTATCGCAGACAGCATGGTTTGGAAGCCCAAATCTTGCGAGGGATTTACGGTGAAGAGTTGCTACTGGTGGCTGCAGCGGGAGCATGTGGTGGTTTCACTATGGCCAGGAAAAGCCAGGGAGATTTGGTTCTTTAAATTCCCAACGGAAGTGAAAGCATTCATATGGACTGTATATTTGGAGAAAATCCTCACAAAGTCACGGAGAGCACGTTGGGCACCGGCGGGGGATATTAACTATGTTCTTAGCCATGCATAACCTGGAACTGTGTGTCACTTAATGGTGTCCCGCCTGTTGGTAATACGAGTCTGGGAATGGCTAGGTGCTGCTATGGGGTTGCAACCGGGATTGTCCACGTTGGACAAGATGTGGGAAGCTGGCGAGCGCCTCAGGAATAATGGAGACAAAAGCAAGGCAGCTAAGATCACTCAATCATTTGTTCCGGTGGTGGTGTGGTCTGTTTGGCTCGCGAGGAATCAAGCTCGATTCAAGGGAATCACTCCCTACGAGAGAATATTTGGGAGGAAGTGGTCTTATTCATCCAGGATTGGGGCAGGTTTTGTGCCTCTGCAAGCTCGGTGTGTTTGATAGGGGGTTTATTTGTGATTCAGGAGTAGTTCTATATGTTTTTTCCCGGTCCATTTTAGTAGATTCCTCCTCTACTAAGATGATTTTTCCGGGATATTTAAGCTTGTTTTCTAACTTTTTTTCTTCTTCTGTTTTTCTTATGTATTATGTATTCGGTATCACTCTTGATTTATAAAATTTTGGAGGCTGATTGCTTACCTTTTCCCTCAAAAAAAAAAAAAACTATATCTTGTGAAATCAAATAAAGATAGAATGACTTTTATTTGAGAACAATCTTGAATTTAACTGTCAATTAGTGAAGTGGCCTCAATGCTGAAATAAACTTGGATCTTGTGGACCAAATTGTGTGGCTACTAGGCTGGACAAATATACTGATATATACACTGTATGAACCATTTTTAAGCCCATCTACCACTAGTATGAGACTTAACTTTAATTTGACTTTTTTCACATGTCTTCATAAAGTGCAAGGAGATGTTATGGTTTCTTCTGAATGTTCAGTGATATTTTGCAATTGAGTGTACCATTAAAATGTTACAAATATACGCTGAAACCATCCTATTGATTTATTATTTTTGGAAATTGTGATTTTATAAAGTTTTAGCACTCCGTTTTGTTCGTACTTTTCAGGATTCTGTAGACAATTGATTGTACACTGAATGATAGATTAAAATTATTTCTTTACAGTAAAGACCAAAATGAATTTCTTCCTGAAAAGAAGACCTTCAAAGTGCTTAATGTCAATAAGGTGATTGAGGATGGGAGGAAGGCTCCTTTGAAATTTCGCAATATTACGTTAGAAAAGATTGGCGGGAACATGCAAACCGAGATATTTACTAATTCTGGGTGGCCTTCAGTTGGTGGCGATGCACTAAAGACCTTTGCTGGAAAGGTCTCTGCGGATCAATACTTCATGGATCCTAATTATGGGTTTCAGTCTGAGAGTACCGAAGAGATTCCTCTGGATTCTGAAGAAGAGGATCAATTCAAGGAGGACGCATGCTCTTATGGTACAGCATATGATGCTTTTGGTGGTGGGAGGGAGGGGAAGGAAGCTTGCCATGCTATTGCTGCTTTATGTGAAGTTTGCTCTATTGACTCGCTAATTTCCAACTTTATCCTTCCCCTGCAGGTGCGTGATGTGCGTTTAATTTCAGTTTTAATTATTATGCTTTTTTTATATGGAAATGGTAGGCTATCACCTTTGTATTTATAAAGCCCAAAGCCCAAATTGAAATTACATAAGCAAATCAAACAAAAAAGGAAGATGGGAGGAATGAAACCAAAACCCTGGGGAAGGAAGATCCCAAAACATGTCTCCCATGGGGTAGAAGAGACATCTATCCCCCAAACCCCCATCCACTCACCCGTTTTAATTATTTGTCCAAATCTGAGCTACATTTGCTTCTGAAATCATATTCAGTCTCTGAACCTATGACTGTCCTTGAGATGACTCTTTTCCATCAATACGGAACTATTCAAAGACATTGGGGAATCCCTTGTAGATTAAGTTTTATTTTGCACGAAATTCAAAACCACGATTTACTGAATGATATCTTTCATAATGTGGCAGAGTTTTTTTATTTCATTTTATTATGATCTATATTAGGGTAGCCTGTACCTGATTGATTGTTTGAATTATATAAAACTTGATGTTAGGAGTTCTATATTGCTCGAAATTGTGGACAGTTCTTATTAGGTTTAAGCAGAGTAAGTTTTGTTTGGCACTCTTTGAAATAATTAAAAACTGATATATAGCTGCATAGGATTCTTCACGGTATGAGGGCTAACATTTTGTTTGAAATGGGGAAAATGCCTATCACCCATATAGAGCAAATAATACCAAGCCACACCCACTAGCCCTTGACTTTGTGTATTAAACATTATATCTTTCTCTTTTCTATTTTTTTCAAAATTTTCCTTAGTTCTGTTGTTTCTTTGAAAAGAATGTTTTACTAAACATCCTAATCACCTTGCATTATTTTCGTGGGAAATCTAAAATTATACCTAAACTCTTCCTTGATTTAAACATTAGATAATTTAATGAATCAACATTTGTTGGGCCACGTGTTTGGTCTGCTCCCTGCCTTCATATGAGTTTTCCAAAGATTCCTTTTGCATCTCCATGGAACCATCTCAATATTAATTCTAACTATGGGGAAGTGCGAGCCTAGCTACAGAATTTTCGAGGGCCATGGTTCTTGGTCAGTTAGTTTTGAGTTTATCTTATCACCTGTCAAGTTTGGGATTGGAATTGGCAAGGGATGGAAAAATACTACTTGTGAGTTATGTGAGCTTGAAGTGAAAACTCATGATCATCTTTTTAACAGTTGTGCCTATAGTAAAACTCATGATCATCTTTTTTATAGTTGTGCCTATAGTATCAAGGTTTAGTACAAGGTGAGGAGGGCTATTGGGAATAGTTGTTGCTTCACCAATCATGTAGACATGTGGGAATGTTTTCAGAGCAGAGGATAAAAGAGTTGACCGAAGCAAAAGTGCCAAGCTTAATGGGATCATCCCTCATGCAGTGTGTTGGGGTATCTGGCTAGTTAAAAATGAATGCATCTTTCAAACGAAGAAGATTTACTTTGAGAATTCACACAGGGGTCCCTTTCAAGCTTGGACCACTGTGCTATACATATATATACAGTGTGTGTTTTCAGGGGACTTCTTCAAGCTTGGATCACCAGTCCACCATGCTCATTGGAAAGGGGTAATGCATAATCTACAATAGGACTGAATTGAAAGGGCTTAAGCCAAATTTCTAAGGATTATTTTGTTCTCTGATATTTTCTTTATCTTGCCTTTTATCCTTTTGTTCTCCTTCCTTTTGGAGTTTTTTTTCGTCTCCTTTTGTTTGAGATGCAACGTGTTTTAATATGATGAAGCTCCATTCTTACTTCCAAAAAAAAAAAGGCTTGGAATACAGTGCACGATTAAGATTTCAAATCGGTTTGCGTGGATTGTGACGGTTCAGTTCCTTAAAGTAAAAAAGGTTAAAATGTCTGCAGGATTTTGTGAAGGGTGAAACAGGAAAATGTGAGTGGCTTTAAGTGAATGGGATGTTATTTTCAAGGGGTAAGTTTCCATTTTCCTGTGCTATTAAAAACTAACTAGATGCAATCTGAGATTTTATTTGGTCCGAGGAGGTTGACTGTCAATTGTCTCCTTTTGAAACTGCTAGGACAGTTTATGTGGAAAGTATATTATATGTGCGTTATGCATATACAAACGCACACATTTGTATGTTTGTATCTGTTTGATTCCATTTTTACATTTTTTATGTTTTTGGAAAACATTGGGTGTTAGGGGCTGTAACGATTTACATTTCTAGATTTTCTCAGATTTGTACTGCAAGGATCAAATCGATGATCTGATCATTGGCTTTGTATCAGATGACAAATTATATGACCACTGCCCCATTAGCTCTTGGCTAAACTGATGCCAAAACTGGAACTGAGATATGTACATTGGTTTAGATGGATCACTTGAAAAACTCATGGATAGGAAGAGTTGTGGGACTTCCAAAGAGAGAGCGCTTTGTATTACTTTATTCTATTGGGTGTACCTTGTTGATTCTCCTGATCAATAAATGGGGATCAGATTATATCAGCAAATATAGTCTAACAGACATATATGTGGGACTTTGATACAACATTTTAGTTTTCACTTCTGCTTGAAGAACTTTTATTATAGTTTAGATATATTTAAAGAATGCATTAGCTGGTCATTAAGCTTTCATTTGAGACACAATTCTTGATGATCTTTGTTTGTTGGGCCCTTAGGGTGATCACATCTCAGGTAAAAGTGGACGCATTCACTGTTCCTTAAATATCAACACTGAGACTGGACGTTTGTCTTGCAGGAGGCCTAATTTACAGGTTCTTGTTCTATATCTTATCTTAACTGTGAAATGTTAGCTGATTTTATTCTCTTGTGGTAATATATGTTATGCATTTAGTATCAATATCTTTTTAAACTGACTATATTTATTTTTGAACTCTCCAATTCAATTGTATTAAGAGAGCTTTAGTCAATGAAAAGAAGTATATTAAGATTTCTTTGGGGTAAATGACGTGAAACTTGGAAGAAGCTGATGGATATCGTTTCAATAGAATTCATTCGCAAATACAGGATATGGGATGAGGAATGTGACTTGGGTTTTTCCTTTAATTTAGGATACTGGTATGTGTATCTCTTGCAACACATTGATTCCATATATGGAAGCCTAATAAATTGACAGAAACGAGAATCTTCTTTTTTTCTTTCTTTTCTCTCTCTCTCTCTCTCTCTCTTTTTTTTTTTTTTTGAAATTTAGCTGAATCCAAGTCCTTTGAAGACCAAGTATGCACCATGCACATGCACCTCAGACATAACTGACCATCATCATTCCTATGAGAAAATCTATTTGCATTTGTTGTAATTACAGGTAAATTACATGCCTGAGTATGCCATCATGATTTCTCCGTGTGTATCTGCATTAGGTAGCACCCACTCGATTATTTCTTCAATATACACAAAGAAATAATAAGTGCAGCCTCTTAATTGATTATTTTTAATATACTGTTTAGGTCTGCTTGTTTGACTGATCTCATTGTCAAGTTTAATAGAACATGATCTGGATTAAATTGTCTTACATATTCCATCATTAGTTTGACAATCACTAATAGAAATGGTTGCTAAAATCTTAGCTTTTAATGTTAACTTAATTATGAGGAGTTTGTTTTCTGCTTTGCATCAGAACCAACCAGCTCTGGAGAAGGATCGGTACAAAATTCGGAAAGCATTTATAGCAGGACCGGGGAACTCTCTTATTGTTGCTGATTATGGACAAGTAGGGGCTATATACCTTTTTTTTTGGTGAACTGCACAAATTTAAGACCTCAATATGACTGGCAGTAAGTCTTTGTTGTTTTATATGAATTTAGCTGGAGCTGCGGGTCCTAGCACATCTTGCAAATTGTAAAAGCATGTTGGATGCCTTTAAAGCTGGTGGGGATTTTCATTCAAGAACAGCAATGAATATGTATTCACATGTTCGTGAGGCTGTAGACCAGAAGCATGTGCTGCTTGAATGGCATCCCCAACCTGGTGAAGAGAAACCCCCAGTTCCTTTGTTGAAGGTAAGTTTTGTTGGGAATAATTTCTCTCGCTTCCCCGATAAATACTATGATTTCAATAAACATTATTTTCTAGGTATATCACTGTTGGGGCTCAAAATGTAGATTACTCATCTACAGAAGGGATCCCTTTTGCTTTATCTTGGTTATGTTTCCCTTCTCTCGTGGCATTGTACCCCATTTAGTTATTCAATAAATTATGGTGGTAGTGTCCCTACCAATTTTCAGAAAAAAAAAAGCAGAATTGGGGAATGTGCTAGAGCATGTATTATTTGCGCTTTTAGCATGTCAAAACAAAAGTACTAGAAAAGAATTTGAAATGCAGAGGAGGATTACAGTTTCTGCATAGTCTACGGTAGCACAATTGAAATTAGGATGTAGATTTCGCATATTGAAAGCTGAAGTGAACTGATGTCAGAACTATGAATCTAATTATATTTTATTGGTAAGAATTACCTTAAAAGTTTGATCCAATATTGGAAGAACGGCGTGTATGTGTTTCTCCTTAATTAAGGAGGAGAAGAATTTTCGTTAGGATTGTATAGAAAACAAATAGGTGCAATGATACCAGCATTAATCCATTATATCCCATCAGAGTTCCAAAGTTAATGTGCTCCTGTGACCCTGTCTAGATTTTACAATTAACATTATGACAATGTCTACATATTCGTTTGAAATACAGAAATTTACTGAATTTGAACCAAATTGAAAGTGTGAAGTCAAAGGGAATCAGTACTGGACGTGTAACTATCTGTTGACCATAAATATAAAGATAAGGTGAAATGGAAGCCCAAACCTTGTGAGGGATTCTCTGTTCGCAGCCTCTATGGTTGGGTTGGGAAAGACAGACATCGTATCCAGCTTGCCACTCCCAAATTCAAGGAACTCTGAAACTTGAAATTCCCCCTTAAAGCTTTTTTGTGGATGTTACATGTACGAAAAGTTTTGATGAAGGCTCATCGCGCTAGTGGGATCCAGAGCTGGATGTGACCTGTGCTTTATGTAATGCGGCTGAGGAGAATGTTGATCAGTTATTCGTGTTATGTCACTGGTGAGAAGAGTTTAGGAATGGCTGAGGGATGCGTCAGGGCTTGATTGCAATTTTTCCACTTTGGAAGAAATGTGGGAGTCTGGGAGGTGAATGAGACCCCATGGGGACCGTGGTGTTCGGGCGAAGATTTTGCAATCACTCATCCCCGCGGTTGTTTGGTTGATTTGCCTTGCAAGAAACCAAGCCATTTTTAAAGGATGCATTCCATACGCAGAGAATATTTGGGAATTAGTTATGTTTTGTATTCGGGACTGGGGGAGATTTTGCGCAGGGGCTTCGTCTGTCCATTTCCAGGGAGGGTATTTACACAGTCTGGAATAATCTGATGTGCTCTTGCAGTTTTTTTAGTAGATATCTCTTCTGCTGCTCTGTACTGTTTTTTTTGTTTGCCTTTGCTTGGCTTTTGCCATTGTATTGGCCTTTGGGCTGCACCTTGAAATATTTTAATTAAAAGGCGACAGCGTACTGTTTTATTTCAAAAAAATAAATAAGTAATATTCATATGTATGAAAAAATTTTGCAGGATGCTTTTGCTTCTGAAAGAAGGAAAGCGAAAATGCTCAACTTCTCCATTGCATATGGAAAAACTCCTGTTGGCCTTGCTCGTGATTGGAAGGTACCACTTTTTATTTTACCAAGTTGTTGTTCACATGCTTGGGATCATTGTAATTCTGTTAGAAATTGTTGATTGAATGAAGCCAGTCATGATTAAATTACCTTCTGATGATACTTTGACTAATTGAATTTGATATCTGTATTTATCTGGAACTGCTTTGAAGTGGACCTTTGTTATTGGCACAAGCATTTATAAGACAATATGATTGTGTCACTATCACATGTTCACATCCATTTGGTGGTCATGCAAGTGATATTGCCAATCGAGATGCTCCGGTGACACACATTTTATCTTGGTGGCTCAAGTCAATTTGACATGATTTTTTTTCTCCCTTGCTCCCAATTTTTTCCCTTTTCCCCCACTTCAGAAATTCTGAGCATATTGAGGCCTATCAGAACTTTGAATATCTCTTTTTTCCAATGATGTAAAAGGAAAAGTGGAAAATATGCGCATATCACATGATTCTATACTGAAGTTCCATTGTTTGCAGCAATATAAAATCCAGGAATGAGGAATCTAAAGGCAAATGGATTCAGTTTATCTGAGGTCCTGTCCTGCCTTACTTTTTGGTGTTTCCTTTTCAGTTTATACATTTGTATGACATTTGTGTGTTCGAACACATGTAATTATGTGTGTTTGTGGATACGCTGCCATTTTTCTGATTCATGAGTTTTTGCATCTTTCAAATAAACGTGGATTGTCTGAATAGTATGACGGTCCATTTCCTTCATCAGTAGTATTAATGAATAATTGTGAGAAGGCAATCAACTGACCAAATTTTCTTTGGATATCAATATGCACACATATATAGAAAATGTGGATTTATTGTTACCGTGATCCTCATCCTCAGGTTTCGGTTAAGGAAGCAAAGAAAACAGTTGAACTTTGGTATAAGGAAAGGCAGGAAGTTCTGCATTGGCAAGAACAGCGCAAAAAGGAAGCGAACACAGAGCACTGTGTATGCACATTATTGGGACGGGCACGTCGTTTCCCTTCTATGGCACATGCTAGTTACTCTCTGAAGAATCACATTGAACGAGCAGCTATCAACACTCCTGTCCAGGTAAATCACAGTTCCTCTCAATTCTCTTGCTACCCACGGTTTTGATGGATATTTCTTTAACAAATGATGGCATCATTTTCCCCCCATTTTATGGTACTGTCTGTTATAACTTTGTGCCCTATTTCGTTGGCTGTTGCGGTTGGACCATTTTCTTACTTGATGGCTTTTCAAACAGGGTAGTGCAGCTGATATTGCCATGTGTGCAATGCTCGAAATATCCAGAAATGCTCGCCTAAAGGATCTCGGATGGAAGCTACTGTTGCAGGTTGATCTCTTTTGATTTTTTTACTTTCTGTTTGGTTTTGTTCCAATTAGATTCTCTGTGATGATTGTTTTTTTTAATATGGAAAATGGTAGCCATTCGCCCAGATTATGTTGAAATCTTTGGGCGGAAGCTGCGAATACTGCTTGCTACAACTTAATAGAGTTTCCTTAAGACCATTTACATTAAATACCCCTTGTGAGTTTTGATAAGGAAAAAAGAAAACCAAATCTGAAATATATTCATATATTTATTATGAACACCACTTCCGTAGTTGGGTCTATGAGCTATAGTACCCTTCTGTTTTTACTGCAAACCGATTTTTTGTTCATTAGAAATTATCATCATATGATTGTTACCTACAATATCTTACTGGGATCAATTCAATCATTTCTTCAATAACCTTCTCCAATGCAGGTCCACGATGAAGTAATTCTTGAAGGGCCTACCGAATCAGCAGAAATCGCCAAGGCCATAGTTGTTGAGTGCATGTCCAAACCCTTTTATGGCACCAACTTCCTGAAAGTCGACTTATCTGTGGATGCCAAGTGTGCACAGAATTGGTATGCCGCCAAGTAAGCTCGTAGGCTTCAAGGAGTGTAGACAGTTCCAGATTTCAGTTGAACCCCCCACCCCATCCCCCCAAATGGGTTGTCGAGTCTTGAGCTTGTTTTCCATATAAGTCATTGATGAAACCTGACTGGGAGGGCGTTCTGAACGCATGTTATCTGCATTATTAAGGATCGGTGAGGGCTCATCATGCATCAGATCATTCTGATGGAGACCTAATGAAAGTAATTTTATTGGAAGAGGACATGCATTGTGTCATTGTCACGGCTGCTAAGGATTTATGTATATAGACGATTATCACCAGTAGGAGGGATTTGTCTGATCTACAAAAATCCAGTTGTATTATTGATGATGGTTTGTAGTTCATTTTACTTGATCAAAGAAAACCAATTTTCAAAAATGTTGTAGGCTAGTATTTGGCGGGTCCTGGTTTGTTCCATAGCCGCCAAATGCAATATCAAGATTGAAGCCATTTATCATTTCAGTCTCTCTTTTCCATACACAGTTTGTGCAAAAGAAACAAATCATGCCCAAGGAGGGAAGCTTTCACAAAATGAATTTAAGCCTACATGAATGAAATGCACATAAGTGGCTCTCGATTCCAAACCATCTCAAGTAAATTTTCTTTCACTCATTCATTTCTTTCATTTTTTGAATATGTTTTTTTTTTTAATGGTCCAACACTCTTTTAACTCATAGAAAGCCATGACAGCATTATAACAATCTTATAATTTTATTTATTTTTTACTGAGTTTCATGGGTATCTTATGGTCACAAATAAATGAAATAATCCATGTTATACTTCATTGGCACTTCTCTATATGTCATCCTATTTAATTCATTTCCCCAAGTAGTAATGGGTCTCAATTTATAAAACATTCATTTTCAGATATCTGTTTTACATCACTGTTGTCTATTAATCATTCTATTACTTGTTTTTGTTCCTGCGAAGATTGTATTACATATATTTTTCTTTTCCTCCTTATTCTTACATCTATATATAACTTCTTTAATCTTCCCGAGCATAAATAATATAATCCAAGTGTCTCCAATCTCTAGCCGAGTGGTGTGTGGGACACTGCCTCTTAGAATGCGTTTAGTTGTGCGATTAAGCAGCGTTTGCGATGGTAAGAAGCTGCTTCTGTAATTGTGCAATCAAATAATTTTATTACATCAACTTTCTGTAAACAGATTTTAGGCAAATGGTACTCAAAAACTGCGATTTCGAAAATCTGGGGGGAGGGTTGAGCTTCCTGCAGAATCAGTTTTAAAACTCAAATTTCTGCATAATCAATTTTACAATCGCGGAACCAAATGCACCCTTAGGTATGTCCCTTCCGAGTTTGAATACAAGGAAAGAAAGTGAGAAAATTGATTCTACTAGATTTTGACCTTCGTTTATTTTGGATCCACATTTATCTATGTTTTTTTTTTTTTTGCTTGGTAAGAATCGAACCCACGACCTTTCCTTGGGAGAGGGGTGTGTCTCGACCACCCCTCTGGGGTCTGCCACACATTTATCTATGTTTCTCTAATACAAATACTGATTTTTCATTTTATGTTTGTCCGGACCTTTAAGTGTGTATCCGTGTGAATTGGATTCTAGTAGATTTTGACCTTTGTCTATTCTGTTGATCCATGTTTTCTGATCCATTTTTCATTTTATGCTTGTCCAGACCTTTACGTGCGTGTATTTATAAATATTTAAAATATTAGCCAAGCAACTCTGTATTATATAATAGGGAAATATTCATATAACCCCCCTGTAAATTACCTGAAATAAAAAAAACCTCCTAATTTTTTCTAAAGTACATGTAACCACCTGAAAACACCCATGTAAATCCAAATAGACCCCTGAGTTAATTTTCATTGACAGATGATGAATATTATGTTTAATTAACTCTTATTGAAAACACAGTATATCAAAAACCATTTGTAATGTATTAAAATACAAAAAATTATCTATAAATAATTATTTTACTCCTCTAAATAGGGTTTTATAATCTATTCAGATGAGTAAAATCCTCATTTACATATAATTTTTAATATTTTTATCAAATTGTAGGAGGGTTTTGGAATATTATATTTTCAGGGTTAACCAAATAGAATATTCACATAATATTTCTCATCTGTCAATAGAAGTTTAACTCATGGGGTTATTTGGATTTACATAGGTGTTTTCAAAAGGGTTATATGGATCTCAGGAAAAGTAAGGGGTTATATGGATTTAGGCCAGTTTAAGGGGGTCATCTAGATTTTTCCCTATATAATATGCTTATCAACAACCAATGAAAAGAGACATGAAATACCACTCATTTTTAATATAAAACCACAATCAATAATATTTTTGAGAGAGGCATATTTAGTGAGAAGAATGGGAGAAGCACCAGAAATCACTGTGGTCTCATGTGTCCCACAAATGCCAAGTTATTTTCTTTTATTAATATTATTAGTTGGGACTGCATTTTCAACGAGTGATGGGTTGATCTCCACCAACCACATCACAACCGTCCGATTAGATAAGTCGCAATGTATCCACCATCGGATTCTGTACAGATGAATCACGCGTCATGTAAGTAGTGTTATTATATGTTTCCATGACATGTATTAATGGCACCTGTATTGTCAATGACTCTTTATAGTTGAAAAGTTGGTACTACATGTAACACCAAAAAAGCTACAAGAAATGCATGTGCAACCATGTGAGTGGTTATATATGACTGATGACTCAAAAACTTTTGCAACCATATAAACCAACTCTTGTTTGTTCATCATGCATGTATATCATGCATGTGTTTCATGTGTATTTAAGGTCTCGTTTGGATTCGTAATACGACAGATTCTGTAGCAGAGAACTTCATCTAATGTTATCATGGGTCCAAAAAGAAATCTTACATTTACGTTTAAAATTAAAGACATGCGTTTATAGACAAAAATGACTTGCATTTGAGACGTATTGAAAACAATGATACAGTATCACCATGTGTTTTAACAAACGCCGAGATTGATGTCACAGTCTCAAATGGGTCTTAACTATGTATAAGATTGCATAGTTTGAATACTGAGTCTTTTACGAAAAACAATTTATTCCAGTCTTCTTAACTGGATTGTTACATCTGAAAGTCTTATTAATTCAAAAAATTCAACTAATGACACCACAATTCCACCCTATCCTGTTAATCATATGAAACAAGCTATAGAGAGAGAGAGAGAGTATCAACAGCATCTCTCACCATTGTAAAGCGCACACAAATTATATTATTATCCACCCAAAGTAACTTTATGTGGATTTTTTTTATAAAACTGTTCCCCATTTAATAAACTACACCATGTCGTACCATTGACAAGAGGAACATCAGATGTACCACACACTGTTTCACTGTTCCCATTCTTTTCATATTGATATACAAAGAGGAAATAATAGCATCTCCAAACTTTATCAGTGTGGGTTCTCATACCATATATTCATATACTCACCCCCATTTTAATTTACGGCCTCAAGTATTTCATTAATTACATTCACTCATTATATTAAGAGTTTATTACATATTTAAAAAAATAAGTTCTTAAAATTCATTAGAATATATTTCATTTTTATAAATATACATACTTCATTAAGATGATGTATATTATTTTTAAAAAATTTATAACAAATGAGAACTGTATTTGAGGTTAGAAGCGATTGCGAGTATGGCTAACATATTCCCAAAGGAGTTTGGGTATCCCATTTTGATCTCTAAATTTAAAGATCCATGAATGAGTTTTATTTTTTTATTTTTAAAATCAATATAACTTTTAATATATAAACTTAATTTTTACAAAATTATTATAATTTGATATATATCATCCAGAATATAGTTTACGTTTAACATATATTTAAACAATAATAATTTTAAGATATCATTAATTAATAATGGGGAAATTAATCTAAGTTCTTTTTAACATGTTGTTTTTAAGTCCTTCAACTTTTTTAACATGTTCAAACACTCCCATATTAATGGTTATATATATTTTTTTCAAGTTATTCAAAGCAACACTGGGGTGGGTAAGTACTTTCCTTTTGTGTAAAAGAAATCAAGAGATGGAACCTCGATAGACACTATTCTTAAAAAAAAGTATATATATATATATATGAGTTAACAATGTATAAGCGACTAAAACATACTTACAATGAATGTTCGCATTTTATTTTATATTTTTTAAATTAAATTTAATATATAATAATATTTATTGATTGAAATGCTTTTCCCACTAACCATATTTGTCATTTTAATTTTAAAATAAAAATATTATTTTAAAATAAATCGATGAGAATAGAGATGTTGTGTTAAAATTAATATTTTATAGAAATATGTTACTCTACCATCATTTTTTTAGTTCATATGTGTTTTAATTTTTATATATGTTTTTTTTTTAAATTAAAACTTATATCCTAATGAATGAATTGGATGAATTTATTTATAAAAAAATTTAATTTTTTTTTTAGGGAGATTTATCTCATTAACGTGAATATAAAACGTTAATTAAGTATATGAGATTAAAATTGAGGTTGAAAAACTTATTATATTCCATATGGTGCTTTAAATCAATTTTTTTTTTAGTGTTAAAGATATCAATAATGATTTTTGGGCCCCAACTAATAGACCCCAACCCAAGCCCCATGAGGTGGCAATCTTGAAATACCTATATTAGCCCTCATAACTAATCTCCCCGTTTTTTTCAATAACCGTTCAATTAATGCCGAGTTAGTTACGATTTGATACGCACGATAAAAAAAAATTAATGCCTAGCATATCAACCGTTCAATTAATTTTCGGTGTATGAAGATACTTCATTTGCACGATCAAAAAAAAAAAAAATCACAGAGTTTTATAAAGATTGATATGCTGCAAAGAAAACAAACATCAATTTACATTTTTCGTTCAGACTTTCAACGTTGAAAGAGAGGATTTCATCGTTTTTCTTTTTTTTTTTCGTGCGATTTTAATGGTGGTGCAAATATCCAGGTTAGGTATTTCGAACCCTCAAAAAATATCACGATTTACATTTATTTTATATCTAGATTCAATGGTGGAAGTGAAAACAAGCATCGAAATCATTTTTTTTTTTTCAGTTGAATCTGTGGAGGTTATTAGAATTGCGCGGTTCATATATTTTTTTGTTCGCGATCGATTGTGGTGAGACAATGGCAATCCAATCAGGTTAGATTTATATTCGATCTGAATAATTCATATTCGATCTGATTTTTTTATTACTCATTCGATTCATCACATACCTTTTTGTTTGTTTTAATTTCTCTATCAAAATAATTTCCAGATACACGTGTATCTTGATTTTATTTTTCAAGCACGATTTGAAGTTTGACATTTTATTTCTCCATGGAATTGATTAATGTTTATGTGATTCATATTTAATTGCTAATTGTCATATATATATATTCCAGTATATGAAGGCTTGAAGGACTTTTTTTTAAGTATATGTACTGCTAATTAACATGTTTGGTAATTCAAAATCCACATGGTTTTTGTTTGGTTTTAAGATACAGCACTGTATCTTAAATTGAATTTTTGACATTTTATTTCTCCATGGAATTGATTAATGTTTATCTGATTCATATAAAATTTCTAATTGTCATATAGATATAGATATATATATATATATAAAGTATTGAAGGACTTTTTTTAAATTATATGTACTGCTAACTAACATGTTTGGTTATTCAAAATCCACATGTTTGTTGTTTGGTTTTAAGATACAGCACTGTATCTTAAATTGAATTCTTGACATTTTTATTGTCTCCATGGAATTGATTAATGTTTATCTGATTCATATAAAATTTGTAATTGTCATATAGATATAGATATAGATATAGATATATATATACATATATATATATATATACATATATATATATATACATATATATACATATATATATATATATATATATATATATAGATATATATATATATATATGTATAAAAAGTATTGAATTACTTTTTTTAAAGTATATGTACTGCTAATTAACATGTTTGGTAATTCAAAATCCACATGGTTGTTGTTTGGTTTTAAGATACAGCATTGTATCTTAAAATCAATTTTTGACATTTTATTTCACCATGGAATTGATTAATGTGTACTTGATTAATATTTAATTGCTAATTGTCATATACGTATATACATATAAAGGTTTGAAGGACTATATTTGAAAATATGTACTGCTTTTAACATGTCCGGTAATTCAAAATCCACATGGTTGTTGTTTGATTTTAAGATACAGCACTGTATCTTAATTTGAGATCTATAATATGTGACCACTTTTCTACTTTTCAACAGGCAGTGAGGAGGATTATATGGATGACACATTTGAAGAATCAAATTATTTGGAAGACATTCCCGATTCATGTGAAATGGAAACCAGTTCATCAAAGGAAGTGATTGATTTGGCTGATCAGCAAAATGTGGATGAGATAACATTGTATTTGATACAGTGATAGATGTATCTGAATTTGATGGTGTATCTGAAATTTGTATTAGACATCTATGTGAAATGCAAATCAATGTCAAATTGTATGTGGAATGTATGTCTATTGTGATGTGTATGTGAGACTTTTGATTAGGTATACCTTAACTCAAAAAATGAATCAAATATAATTGGCTGCTTCTCCAGCATAGTAGATAATAACTATTGAGGTGTGTCTGAATGTGAAATGTGTATCTTAAAACCTGTTTCAAGCACAATTTGAAGTTTGACATTTTATTTCTCCATGGAATTGATTAAAGTTTATCTGATTCATATTTAATTTCTAATTGTCATATATATATATATATATATAAAGGCTTGAAGGACTTTTTTTAAAATATATGTACTACTAATTAACATGTTTGGTAATTCAAAATCCACATGGTTTTTGTTTGGTTTTAAGATACAACGCTGTATCTTAAAATGATTTTCAGATACAAGTATCTGATATTACAGGCTAATTGCATCATTCGAAGCAGAATATGAATGGTGTGCACAGGAAAACATAAAACATTTGTGATTTCCCAAATCAAGATACACTGTCGAATTTCAGATACACAGTATTAACAGAAGAAATTCAGATGCACAGAAGGGAAAATTCAACAACTGAGACAGTTTCTTGATTGGATTCCACATTTGCAAGAAGTGCAAAAAATTAATCTAGATACACTGCCGAATTTCAGATACACGGTATTAACGGAAGAAATTCAGATGCACGGAAGGAAAAATTTCACAACTGAGACAGTTTCTTGATTGGATTCCACATTTGCAAGAAGTGCAAAAAAAAAAAATGTGACTTTTTTATCAGATATAAATGACCTGTTTTTTTTTTTTTTGTAAAAAAAAAAAAAAAACAAATACAAAATGACAGGTAAGTTTCGATTGGCAGAAAAATCTATCCTTTTTTATTCGCCATTGTTAACGGTTTGTTGGGGAAGAGAATCAGATGGATTGAAATCTTGATCGCCTAATTTTTTTTCTTTTTTTTTCATTCATATGGCTTTGCCCAAATCGGAACCCTAACATTCAAATTTTATTGGGAGAGGAATTAATGGTGCCCCCATTTGTGGAATTCGGTTACTTTGGGGAGAGGAATTAATGGTGCCCCAATTTATGGGATTCGGTTACGATTTTAATGAGGATATTAATGATAAGGGTAGTTGTGTAATTGGCCTTTTGGTGGTTAGAAAAAGTCAAACATTGGACCAATAGGATTATGCCACCTATTGGGGCTCAACAATGGGGCCTAATTTTTGGGGCCTGGGTAGCAGCACTGTAATGACATTTGTGTCCTTGCGAGCATGAATAATCTTATATAAGTCTATTAAAATTAGAGCATGCGTACAAAGTCTTTAAAACTCATATAAAAATCCATATACATCCCTATTGTTAGCAAAAGTTAACCCTAACTACTTTAGTTAACTTTTTACTAAATTGTCTTTAACTTTTTACTCCTCCAAACAATGCTTCTTTGAAAGTGAAGAAATAAAAAAGTTTCTGAGGAGAAATTTGGTTTTTTTTTTGTAGAAACTAATTTATCTTTATAATTATTTACAGAGACTGTAATATCTACACCATTACACTGTGATGGAATATTATGAGAATATTATGTCAAATTTGAATTAAAATTTAATCTAGGAATGATAAAATGGATTTTTGAAAGTTTTTTTTAAGACTTACGCGTTTGTCTCAATTTTAAGATATGTTTATGTGAAATTTTTTAAGTTTTAACTTTTTTTTAAATTGGGAAAAGCAGCTTAAAATAAAATAATCCGCCGACACACAAAAAGTCACACGGGGAGAGAGAGCGAGAGCGAGAGCGAGAGGAGACCAGAATATAAAAAGGCACGAACGATCCTTTGAAGGCGACAGAAGCGAAGCAAATGCACACAAAAAAACATCCATTTTTATTTCTCAGATGGTTTCATTTCACGTGTAGATGCGCAGTTCATGCCGTACAAAGCCTCTCTCTCTCCAGTGGAGGTTCACGAGCCTTAGAACAAACGACATCCGGTACTCCTACGTCTTTAATCGTTGTGTTTTTTTTTTTTTTTACCAATTTTTTTGATGTGTTTGTGTGAATGTTTTTTTTTTTTTTGGTGTCATTGGTTCCTTTTATATTTGCAAAAAAAATGGAGTCTTTGACGATTTTTTGGTCAGTTTTTGTGTTCTTGGTTGGAGAGGTGATTTTTCACCCACAAAAATGGATTTTTTTGATTTAATCTGTTGTGGGTCTATAGATTTATGATTGGAAATAAATGTTCACTGATTAGTTTTTCTGCATTTTATGGATTGTACAGGGATGTGTTTTTTTTTTTATCTGTATATACTTATAATTGATTCTCTGCTTTGAATGCTGATTGGGTTCCGATGCTTCGGATGGATCACGTTTTTTTTTTTTTTGGGTTGTTTTTTTTTGGATAGTTCTGTAGTTCATTTGAATTGGGTTTGTGACACAGGTTGAATAATGAAATGTGATTGCCTATTTTTTGGGTGGGGGATCTAGGTTTTTTTGGAGGCATATGGAACCCATGATGTTGTGATGTATAAGTTGGAATAAAAATAAAGCTTGTGTCAATTAATCGACACCCCCACTCCCATTATGATTGACATTTGTGTAATACTATATTCTTTGATGAACATGGTTTTTCATTTTAAAAAAAAAAGAAGAACAGTCGATTTTTCTATTACTTGTATAATTCAATTTGGTGGTTACCCAGATAGATGTTGTCCCAACAAGGAATGAACAGTCATGATATTTTTCTTTGTGGTCTGAATGTGTTTTTTAAATTAGTATGATACAGTGTTTGCAGAGCTCATTTATCGATGAGCAGGTTGGAATTGGATCTTGAACTAAATCTGACCAAAGTTTGGGATAATAGCTTCATTCTTGGATTTATATCTGTTAATCTAGCTAGGGAATCGGGTGTATGGTATACATTGCTTCTCTGTGGACATTGTTTGAAATACTTAAATGCGAGGCATAGTAATAATAATTTAAACAAGGATGGAAGGATAATTCTAAGATAATATCAGTGCCAAGTCGCCAAATTGTTGTTTTGACACTGGTTGGGAGTGGTTGAGTATTGGATCTCTCTCCTTGTATCTGATTGAGGTTGAGAAAAAAAATGTGTATCGTGGATGTTTGGTGGTGCACGGTCTATCCGAGTTTCAATATGTTGTGTGATCGCATATGCAGTCAGGGATTGCAACAGCATATGCAGCCACACACAGTTTTTTGAAAAAAATAAATAAAAAAAAAACAGAAAAATCTGACAAATAGAGTTTGAAATTCAATAATATGATAAAAAGTGTTATAAAATGTGCGAAATGCATCTTTGTTCATTCAAAATGGAGACAATAAATTCATGCATAAAATTCACTGAACAAAAAATCATAGAATAAAATAAACTACATTTGAAGTTCATAGTTAAAGTTAAAACTACAGAAATCAAATCATACATTTAAGATATTTTATTTAAGCTTCATCATCAATAGTGGTATCACAGATCCTGCCACAACTTCCTCCAAGTCTGATATCGTTATCCTGACAAGAGAGAATTTGAAAATGATGATACTGAACAGGAAGGCTGCATGACTTGCTGTTCCGTACAGGGATTGACGTTTGAGCCTAAGAGGCTTAGTGTGACGCTGACAATACCCAAAGCAAAGAAAATGCCTCCATGTCTTTTTAGATGTCTTCCGCCTCCAGGTGGAGGATAACTGGTCAATTTTATTTACATATGTAATGGACTATTGAGTAAGGATTCATTTTGTCGTAGAAAATAAATTATCAAAATTGTTATTCAAAGAGTATCTCATCCGCCATCATGGTGGGAAGTCCTGCCCTTCACCTTTACAGGCCTTGTAGAAGACCTTTGGAACTCTATCTTAGCTGCACTACGGAACTTCAAGCATTTTCCCTCACAAATTTGCTACATGTTCTTATTTTGATGAGATGCATTGCAGATCCAATTAAAAAAGACTGATCAATATAAAAAGAGTTTCCTGTCATCCTCTTCCAAGTTCTTTCAGATTATCTAGTTCAAGACAAGTGAAAGGATAACATGTATTTTGACACCTAAAAGCATTATTCATTGAGTTCAGGATTTGCAGACAGCATATGTAAGGGAGAAGGTTCAATTTATAATTATATCCTAAATATGAGATGAGCATTTGTCCAATCCTTAATTGGCTCATGATATACTCATGCCGCCGCTGCGACGGCAGTGCTAATGACTGAATTATAGATAATATTTTATCTAGTCAAGGAGGTTTTCAACTTTATCTTGTCCTTGGTTGTTTACACTGCATGGCCATCGAAATTCTAATTATGCTTTATTTTTTGTTAATTAGCACCCAGCACAATATCTTTACCTGAACTTAAAAATCTTGATTTGGTCCTTTGGGTTTTGAATTATAAATTACAAGAAAAGACAAAATGCAAATCCAACAAACAGTCTTGCATGTTCTTTGACTCCTTACTGACATTCATAAAGTTCTGTTGAGATCTATTTCATGTACAACTGATCATGTTGATGTTGCTGAAAATTGTTAGTGATGTTCAAAAAGTCGAGTAAAGTTATCCACCATGCAGAAAGGAAATAAATAAAATTGAGGGTACAAATATCCATGCCAATACAGTGAGAAGAGGTCCAATTTGTTGCCTGATGTTCTGATGTTCTGATCAGTGATACCTCTATTGTGCTGGTTGATGCATTTTTTTTACTCCTTGCAGCATCTTTACTGGTGAATTCCAGTTCTTTCTTAATTTTTTAAGATCGCATTATGTTTCACACAACTGCTTGCATTCACGTGTTTCAGCAGTGGTGACACATCACATACTTCTACTCTGACACTGAGAAAACCATCACTTCTATTATCTACAACTTCTCATATATTTCCTTGCAATTATTCAATCATTTCTTGAAGATGTCAAACTTACATCTGTTTCAATGATATACATTTTATTTGACTGCATGCCTTCAGATCTAATCTTGCATGATGGCATGTTTCCTTTGCATTTGTTTAAATTAATAATCTTTAAAAAAAAATATAGAACTACTTTTATCGGTATTCCTCTTGGATTTTCATTTTTGCAATGAGGGATTGGAGATCTTCCCTCATATTTAGATCCCAAATACCTATATCTTATGTCTCTGTATGAGTTCATTTATTTATTCAGTATTGAACAAAAATTAGTACACTTGAATCGCTTTTTGTAGCAATTTGAAACTATCTAGTTTTCTACTCTGCAGCTCTACCAGGACTCTCATACAAGGAACCCTAAAAGAAAACTTACTTATATAATATCTCGCAGAAAAGATTAAAAGCGAAGTATTCTCACCGCCTCGACTCAGAACTATATGGCGACCCAGATACCAAAAAACCAAATAGTCGATAATTATGCATTAGACAAGAAGCTAAATCCCTTTACAAGCAACCCGGCTCTTGAGAAGACAATGCTTCCATCACTTGAAGCTATTAAAGGTGGAGGAGGTTCTGTTAAGGTGGGAACCACGGGGACAATTGGTTCTCTAATGACGAAAGAAATGGAAACCACAATCGACTCACCACGAGCTTCAACATCCTCCCAGCGTAGGAAGTTGCAAACGATGCCAGTCTCTGTCCCTTGTGGAAGTTTTGTTCCTAAGAAACCTCATCCAAAGAAGAGCTCATCCAAAGAAGCCAGCACCAGCAATGGAAACGATAGTTCGAGAAGCTCCATTGGTGCTTCAAAAACATGGAACAACGAAGCTAGCACAAGCAATGGTACATCTATTCACAAAATCCATGAAGTTACCCCAAAAATGAGGCAAACTCCCCGAAAGAATTTCCACCGAGCCCCGATTCTACGCTGTGATGACATAACGGCTGTAGATTGTACTCCTAATAAAGAGAAGCTTGAGAAGAAGGGATCTTACATTGTTGAGGTCGTAGATCTGAAGTGCAGCAACCCTATGAGCAGCAGATTCAAGAAACTCGGCTTCTCCAAGCTCTCTGACTCGGTATCCTAATCTCGAGGCAGTCTCTTTGCATCCGTCTTTAGGTTCCGATAGCCAACACTCACCATCATATCCAGCCGAGTTTCAGCCACCTCCACAGCAGCACAGATGTTGGGAAGTTTTCCACCTCCCGCTGTGCTTCCGATAGCCTTCTTTTTCTTTCTCGGGCTCACTAACCTGGATTTGGATTTCGGTAGTTCGCCTTTGGAAGCTATGTCTGCGATCTCCAGCTTTGGTTTCTGAAGGTGGGGTGTGTCACGACGATCGACTTCGAATTTTTTGAAATACTCAATCTCCTGTGATACGAGTGAACCGATAGTTCCTCGAGCGCCAACCTCAACTGGAGCTGGTCCTGCCATCTTCCTTATAGCTGCAGAAGTGCATTAGTTGGTTGAAGAAATGAAGGATGAGTAGTTGATGCTGCAGCTTCTCATATATGGTGGTGTTGGTACTGCTGGTGATAATGATAAGGTTTTCTCCTTGTGCCACTAACTTCTATGTACTATACTCTCTTATTTCTGTGATTGTTATTCTATCATTATGGAATGATGAGGTCAAGAAAACTTTTTTTTTTTGTTAGATGATAAATGGTCCCCATCTTTGTCGAAAGTGCATGATCATATAGTCATATGAGATCTCTTTTGGAATGAGTCCACATTGTGCCTTGGATTCCTGGCTCATTCCACACTGTTACACCAGGTCATGCTTATTCAGTGACTTTGTTCTGATTCAATGGTGGGTCACTGTCTGTTTGGCTTCTACTGGGTAACTGCTCGATCGTGCTGTTAATCTGGATTTTGAAGATTTTGAAGATTCATACTTGAAGAAAGATAAAAACAGTTTTTAATTATTAAAAAACAGCGTTTCAGGATTCAGATAAAAGTATGTTTTCTGAAAAGTTAGTTTCAAATGCTGTTTTTAAGTGTAAGTTTTTTAAAATAAAATGTAATATAGTGTGGATGTTGGGGGGGCTAAACATGAATTTCTTTTGTCTGTTGTTTTTGCTCTTCACGGGGCAATGGGGTATGATTTGAGGTGGGGTGGGTGGTTGAGGAAATCTTATTTTTCATATTTGAATTTTTGTTGCAAATTATTTGTGGGACAAAGGAAACTTTTTTTTCCTTTTCTTTTCAATGTTTAAAATTTCAATAGAATTTCTTATAGAATAGGACCATCCTGTTTTGTTCTTACTCATCTACTATACTATCTATAAAGTGTTACAATGAAGAAATACCCAGAGTGGACCCCTATTAAGACTGAGGATGGCATGGTAAATTTGTTGAGAAAGGTAAATTTGTTGAACAATTAATATCCATAGTATACAATTATTGAGGGGTGATAAACAAGCCGAACGAGCCGAGCTTAGACCTGTTCAGGCTCTGCCTGTTTAGTATTAGGCTCGGCTCGGGACCGAGCTTTATTTCGTGTTCAAGTTCGGTTTGTTGGGCTTGTGAAAAGCTCAATTGAAGCTCGGCTTGGCTCGTTTATTAAACAAGTCAAGTTGAAGCTCGAATCAAGCCTCAGCATGGGCTCGTTTAGTTAAAAAAAAAAACCTTATTTAACATTTGAGAAATCGCATTTCACAAATTATAACACTTTATACATGTGAAAGTAACATAAGCTCAGGCTCAAGTTCTGCTCGTTCCCCTTTTTTCTGTTAAGTAAACGAGCTCGGCTCGGGTTTGGCTCGTTTACAAACTGAGCTTTAAAAATTGTTCGAGCTCGGCTCGTTTGTCTAATCGAACGAGCCTCAACGAACTTTAACCAGCCCTACAATTATTTGGGCTATTTGTCAATCGACCCCTAGGGTCTATCTGTTTCATAACTAGACCCCTATCTATGTTACAAAAATGTCCCTGATCCAGATTTATAGTCAGGTTCTTTTAACAAGTTCATTTTCAAATGGTCTCAAAACATGGTTTATCAGACTTTAAATTTTATGAAATTTTATTCAATGGTTCTTGAGACCATTAAGATACTCATAAAATTTTAAAATAACTATTTGATTTTTATCTAATAAATAAATGGAATCGGATCCACTTAGGCCAACGTGAACGTCCACTCTAAGAAGGATACATTTGAGGCATTTTCCATTGTTTTTTATGAAGGATAATGTTACGTCTAGTCCATTTTCAGTCTCAATTCTAATCTACATGTGTTTTGAATTTTTTAAAAATAGTATATCTTATCTAATGAGAAATATGATTTTATAAAAAATGAAGCATATACTCAAATGAATTGTATGGATGCATTTATGTAAAATATAAAAAAAAATTCTTACAAAACATATTCCTTATTAACGTGAACATATGTGTCATTAATTTTCTATCGATATATATAGGGCTGGAAGTGGGGCTGAAAATGGATCTGGGTATCCTTTTATGGATCCATCATCTAAAACGTTGTGTGGTTGCTACTGTGAATGTACACAACAACTAGTGTGTGTGTGTGTTTTAGGATTTTTAGTTTTAGTCTCCACAAACCATCATATTTAGTGATCGATCCCTCCCTTCTTCGTATTTAGGTTTTAGCCCCTCGATTTAAATGATAGTTCTTTTTTAGTCCCTGAGAGGGACTTATCTATAAATTATTTAATTTACTTTTTAGTCCATGTGAGGTAGGACTGGTAAATGAACCAAGCCGCTCGGGCTCGGTTCTGGCTCGGCTCGGTTTAAACTCGTTCAGGCTCGTTCGATTAAACAAATGAGCGAGCTTGAACAATTTTTAAAGCTCGGTTAAGCTCGGGACCTGGATCGAACTTCATTTTGTGTTAAAATTCGACTCGTTGTGTTATAAAAAACTTAGTTGAAACTTGACTAAACTCTTTTATAAGACTAAAACATTAAATTAATACAAAACTATACTCATTTAGGCTTATGAACTTGACTCATTTATGTTAAAATTTTATTTTCGATCCTTAAAAACCCTAAAATGAAGAAGAACGCTAGGCTCGTTGAGGCTCGTGAGCTCGACTCGGCTCGGCTCGGCTCGACTCGTTTATAAACGAGCCGAGCTTGAACATGTCAAAGCTCGGCTCGTTCAGCTCGTTTACCACCCCTAATGTGAGGGACCTATCCATGAATTATCATTTAAATTGGGGGACTAAAACCTAAATACGAAGAAGGGAGGGATCGATCACTAAATATGATGGTTTGTGGGGACTTAAAACTAAAAATCCTTTTTATTTTATATTAATCTAGTATAACCGTAAAAGCAGAATTTGAAAAGGCTGTCCAAATCTGATATTACCTCCGATTGTATGGAGCAGATTTGCTTGGGTTGCAGTGAACGTCCTCCATGGCCGTCATGTGCGCGCGCCAAGGATGCTTTAAAAGCAGCTTTTGACTACAAATTTTCAGCAAAAGAATTGATGTTTGTAACTAAAATTTATATTTTTTTTTCTTTCTGAAAACTGGAATCATTAAAGGCGTTTAAAAATAAACATGGATTGAACATGATTCAAATAAAAATAGAATCTTCAAAAACTATCTAGACGCGTTTTCAAACTTTGTGAATATATGTGAACTTCTAAACTTCTTACTACTTACCTTCGATCAATAGGTCATGAGTAGAGCCCATTGAACTCTACATATAAAGATATCTAGACAGAAAGGGTGTTAAGGTATAAAGAGACCGCGTAATCAAAGCACACGTACAAGCCTTGCAAAAAAATGATAATAAAATTATCAAATACATCAAATGTTGTTCGTAAGACGAAATATACAATTTCAATGAATTATATATTCTTTTTAAAAAAAGAAGTATGTGGGTGTATATATATATATCAATAAATTGCATAGGCCATTTATTAAAAATATAGCAGCGCTTAGGCCTCATGGGTGTGGTAGCTAGGATTTTTTTTTTTTACAGGAGAAGAGGTCAAGTCTTTGTTCCTCGAAGATAATTATGAGACTCTGAACACTGGAAAGTACATAAAGAATGTAAGATATGAAAAAAATAAAAAGATATATATTTATAGAATGTAGATGCAATTTACATGGTAACTAGGTGCTAAAATACTTCTAACATCATTCAATCACACCCGTTTTTTTTTTAAAATTAGGCAGGCCTGTTTGTTTGCAAAGAAATGTGTAGGTATAGTTAGGATAGCGTAAGTAGGAAGAAACTAGTATTGATATTCTAGGTTCTTCTGAAATTATGTTGTTACAACTAATCCATTCTACTGGTATAAGAGAAACACATATGTTAAATCGTCTATCATTACCTCTTATAGATATGAAGATTCAAATACCAAATTATTTTATCACTCTTTATAAATTCTTATTCACATGGATTCATAATTTATCAACAAATTATCCTGATCAATCAAGCAACAAAGCTTCATTATGATATTTCTTAACAAAGATAATAAAAAACGCAACCAAACATGACCAAAAAGGAGTGGATATCATACTGTATACAGAGCTTGGTTTGACATTGGGGCACTGGACCTGGTATATGTTGAATTTGAAATTCTGTTTCACGTTGGCCTTGTTTTTCGTGGGCATTCGGTGACATGAGAAAGTTCGCGGTGCCTATTTGCATGTGTCTCAATCGATACAATACAGTGACGGAGTCAGGAATTTAATTACATGAAAAATATATTACATTTTATTGAAATGAAAGTCTTCATTATGAGAAAAATTTATGAATTTTTTTAAAGATGATGATACTATACAATACGGTGGTGAGTCAGGAATTTATTTTAGTGGGTATGGACTCCTTTATATGAAGAATACCTTGAATATTAAAATAAGTCTCTTTATATATGTAAAAAATTTATGATTTTTTTAAGGATGTCAAAGTCGGGAATTTATTTTAGTGCGGGTGGATTTTAATGAGATGGTCTTTAGATGAAGAATAAGTTGAATTTTATTGAAATGAGATTCTTTCAGTATGTTACAAAAAAAGTTTAACATATGTTTGTTAGATGATGGAAGAATATGTTTAATTCGGAAAAAACAAAGTATACATGATTATATGTACATATATTGTGATAGTTATAATTTGATAAGATAATTTTGGTAGTTATATTTAGAGAAGATAGATGTAGTTTATTCATGTTTATACATTCAATACTAAGATTATATTCTAATAAGTCAAGGAATTAAAGAAAAATTATCCAATCAGATGAAAGAATAACAATTAATTAAACATAAAATCGATTATAATTTTTTACATCCGCATTGTTATTTTACATAAACTGTTCGCAAATCAACTAAACTAAAAATAAAATACCACGATTATTTCCATAAATATCAACGCCAAATATTTTAATCAAAAATAAAAATTCCATCAAATAACAATTTTTTTTTTTTTTTGAGATATCGGAGGGACCCCGTGGTTGACTTTACGGTCAAGATCGTCAACAAACAGGTGAGTAAGTCAGCGTCAAGACTCGAACCCAGGACACTCAAATATCAAATTTTTAGTAAATTAAATTGCATCATTTTTAAATTCAACTTATTGAAATATGTATTTTTTTTTAATATCTGCCCTTTAATTATAAACAATCATGATCTTTAAGAAAAAAAAATTCTATTAGAAACGCGTTGGAAAAATATAATTTTTAATAAAGTAGCTTAAATAAACTTAATTTCTAAAAAACTCATTTTCTGCGTTTTTTAAAAAACATACATTTTGTATTAAAAGTTGTAAGTAACTTTTAAATTAAATTTTCTTTCTGGGAGGCGTTTGTAAACACATTTTTGCTTTTCAAAGAGCGTTCAAATGCGTTTCTAACCGTAGTTGTGATTATATGTAGAGATAAAAAATGGTTCCTCACCAAGAGTCAAGAGTCATTTGAGCTTGATGAATGTGTCGTTGGACACAATAACGAAACAATGGATCTAATTATACAACACTACCCACTATAGATATATGGTAATGTATCTCTAAAAAAGCACATGACTCATCTAATGAAACATGTAAATTTTATTTTATTTTTTTTATTGAAATTGGATCCATATAATTGATTAAAATATATATTTTATTTTTTAATGTAACTTAATCTGTATGTAATATTATCCTACATTTAATATTAGATATTGAGCATATTAGACAAGAATTGAGAGTGTCTCCACCAATAAAACCAGGCTGACTAATATGGTACTTAAGGAAGAATATTTAATATTTCCCCACAAAAGAGTGCAATTAATACTTTCCCACAAAATTTTCTATAAAAAGGCAGCATTCATTTGATATGGATATACTGAATAGAAAAGAAATGATGATAAACAGGTCGCATAGACAAATTGCATCATAGAATTATCAATTCTTGAAATAAATTTTACAGCTTCAAATTTCAATATGTTTTAAATTCTTGGGTTTTTTTCCATATATACCATTGAAAAACATGGTATTTGTTTTTTTATCATTACAAATAGTATATATATTAGTATACCGTTAAAATGTTTCTTAATAAACAAATGTACCATTCCGTCACTTTTTAAAACAAAAAAAAAGCTTAACTAAATTTTTTTTTCTGACCAATAATTAAAAATGATAAAAAGAACCCTGACATGATATCTTCCATAGTGTTTATAATAATTAAACACAACAATATATAATTGGTTTTTTATTCTTTCCAAATTATATGTGTTTTTCTTCCGAGTTTGGATTCTCTGTTTGTTTTTCTCTGCTCGTATTTTACTTGATTTTTATTATTGGATTGCCACATCATCACAATTAAAATCAAACGGTTATAAATATATCAAATCATGAATGGATATATGGATTTATATTATTTGATGAATTTATGACCGTGTGATTGATCAAAGCACAAAACAAGTTTAGAAAAATAAGTAGAGGATCCAAACCCCTTTCTTCCTCCCTTTTTTTCATGAATAGAGGATTAGGGTTTTTTTACTCCTTCATCAATCTTGATGGATTTCATCATTCTTTAACAACAATCATCAATATGATACCTTAACAGTTAACATAGAACAATTGACTACATGTGATTTTTGGCCATATTTTGCATGATAGGATTTTTTTGTGTTTCAGATTTTAATGTGTCTTTCTTTTTCTTATAATATTTTTCATGGTATAAAAATAAATGTTATATTTTTTGTAATGGTAAATATGAAAATAAAAAATTAAGAGTA
Organism: Acorus gramineus; assembly: GCA_030737835.1. Taxonomy (NCBI): domain Eukaryota; kingdom Viridiplantae; phylum Streptophyta; class Magnoliopsida; order Acorales; family Acoraceae; genus Acorus; species Acorus gramineus. Next base: position 14,883,621 of record CM060847.1, on the reverse strand, counting down.
TTTTAGTCATTTCTCCATGACGTTAACGGTGTTAATAGAAAATTTGATAAAAATTAACTAGGATGGTAAAAATGCATAATTTTTAAATATTTTAATGGTATACAAGTAAATAGACTATTTGTGATGGTAAAAAAATAAATATCATGTTTTTCAATGGTATACATATAAAAAACCCTAAATTCTTTTAGGTGTATAAAATTGTTTAATAAAATACATACTTTTTACAAGAATAGAATATGATATATATTTCAATATAATTTTTTTTGTCAAGTACATATCTTTTTTATAGATTTTATCTAATAAAATATAAAAGATAAGTCTCTTGCCACCAACCGATTTCATTAAAAAAAAAACTCTTTTTTTTTTTAAATATAGATATAGCTTTTGCGATTTCATTTTTAAAAATTGAAGTACAAATCCAAACTGAGCTGAGAGAGAGATAAAAAAAAAAGGAAAGACAAAAAAGAACATGCTCCCCATCCAAGGTAGAAGAGTCATCCACCTAAGAAGCCGAGAGCAACATATTATGTTAGAGTTACATATTAAAAATCTATGATAAAAACCTTTTAAGCCAACTGGCTCAAATGTGCCATCTACAACACTCAAATTTTATTAGTCGGTTTTACAATCCATTTTGTAGTTATCACGTGTTTATGTCTTTAGCATGACATATGAAATCAGCTAATAGCTAACGCTTTATATAAAATATGTGTTAAATTCACGAGTGTGTATTTTATTTTTTTATAAAAAAAATATTTTATTCTATAAATATATATATCTTAAAAAATCAAAACTTACTACAAACAAATAGAAAATCTTGAGACGTGTCACACGGATCAAACGGCTACAATTTTCACGGAGGCCTACAGTTAAGTCTGTTAATTATTTAAAAAATATTCAAATCTGTATTTAAAAAATCAGAAACATCATATTCGAATATTCAAAGTGTAGATATGGATACCAGTCTATCTGATTCAAAAAATATCCATATCGGATGTATATTATAAAATATATATATATATTTAAATTATATATTACCTATATTGTTATCTTGTATGAGTAAAAACACAATGATAATATATTATAATACTATTAAATTTTCAATGTATAATATTTGAAAAAGAGAATAAACTTCAAAAATCTCAATTTTAATTTTGATATCTCTTTAAAATATTACTTGATTATCTAAATTAATATCAATATTTAAACATGTCAATTATCCGAAAAATATCCTTATCCAAAGGAATATGAATCCGAAAGTTAATATCCGTATCCGAATACAAAAGTTAGCATATGGATATTAACATATCCGATCCATGTCCGTCCGATTGACAGACTTACTTCCAGCTTTCCAAGATAATAAAAGAAAATATAATTAAAAACTTTCAGGGGGGTGATTCTACAAAATCTCCTATTTATTTATCCAAAATAAAATCCCGGTTATCCCGCACAATCATGGAAATCCCATCCCTCGCCTCTCATTACACTCACTTTGCACCCCACTCAACCAAACCCAACCATCAAAGCCTTTTCAGAAAACCCACCCGGCCACCAATCCCCCTAAAACTCACCGGAGGTCACCACGTCCAACAGTCATTTCTTTTGATCCTCCCCTGTTTTCGGGGGATCCCGAAAGCAGAGAACAGTCTTTTCTCTCTCTCTCTCTCTCTCTCTCCAAAATGGCTTCGATTCCATGTGCGATTCAACTGCACTTTCCGTCGGAGATCGACAACCCCACCTCCTTTTCGTCTTCGTTGAAGAGGGATTCGATCGCGTGTTCCTCATTTGCGATGGGTCTGTCGAGGATGATCGGGTGGTTCAATCGCAGGTTCAGACCCAACAAGGGGCCCAAATCCAAGTGTTTGTTTCGATTCGGGAACAGTAGGGTTGACGCCGAGGCGGCCGGGATCAATGGTGGCCAGAACCGCGACGGTGACGTCGAACAGGTTAATTTCTCTCTCTCTCTCTCTCTCTCTCTCTCTCTCTCTTTTGGGTTCGTAATGTTGTGTAGAGATGTCAAAATGTGATTTTGAGATTTAGGTTTTGTGAAAGGGGTGATTTTGTCATCTGGTCTTCGATTGGAATATTTGTTTGTATGAGTTTTAAATTTGGGGTTTTTTGGGTTTACTTGGATTTGAAGATGAGCAGTGGTTTCTGAGATCTGGGTCTTGTTTTCCGGGGGTTTTTGTAAAATTGTCTCCCCTTTTATTTTCTGAATTTTTTATGAGACTTTGTCAAGCAAAGATTGGAATAGAATATTGAAAAATGTGGAGGAAGGGAAATAATTTTTTTGTTTAATTTCGAATGTTAACTGTTAAACATGATTTAAACATAAAATTGTATGTGGTTTATAGAAAAATTAGAGCTTTTCACATTTTTTTTAATAAGAAAAATGATGAATCATGGGATAATAGTATAAAACCTTAAATCAAGACAAATTAATCTTTATTGGCTATTTAGTGTATATATATTTCATGTTTAATGGTATATATTAAAAAATAAACAATTTTTTAATTTAGGTTTAATTCAGAGTTGGACGCTTTGTTTTGTTTGTGTTTGTTCTATATGACCAACCTGAAAGTTTTTTTTTTTAAGAATTTGTTTTATATATAAAAATCATGAATTGCTCAAGCAATATTTAGCATGTGACTTTGAAAGGATTTTAGAATCATTTTGGAGCTATTTTTTTCCAAAGATTATAATCCGCTGAAATTTGGCTTTGGGCAATTTTTTTTTTTTTTTTTTTTGATGATGTATTGTCTTTTTTCTTTTTTTTTGTATGTTTGGTTTTTTTTATTATGGTGAAATGTTAATGTTTACAATTTACATGTGTTTTATAGTTGATTATTTTCTTCTCAAATTCAATACAGAATTTACAGAAGACATGACTTGAAAGATTCTGGATCACATAGTGAGACCAGGAATACAATGATCTCGACTACATTGAACTGATAACACATGTGGATTGGATACTTGTCAGCATTTTATTGTATCTGATTTAATTTTATGTCAAGAGAATGGAATGCAAAGAACTCATGGTATTGTATATTATAATCCTATTAATTATTAGATTAAAATAAGTTCTTTGGGCATACATAGTTTTGAGCGGGTTCATATCCTTTGTGAAGAAAACACAGGATCCTATGTGTAATAACAGGACATAGTAGAGAGCGTAAAAAATTATGTTCATTTTTTTAATAGGCTCTTACTGTCTGTGCTATTATTACTGGATGATCTTTGTGTGTTTTTTCATATAGATTCTTAGAGCATTTTCAATCCTATACTCAAACATTTACTCTAGTAAAAGTTACTCAAAATCTTCTCTAACCATTTACCTATACTAAGTCAAGCTTTTACTCAAACTTTTACTAAAATCAAGGGAGACTCTAATTTTTATCCAATTTTTTATTTATTATTATCTCCACGTTTTCTTTCAGTATTACATTTTTTTTTCCCTTCAACTCCACATTTAATTAAATTATATTAGATGCTTTCCCACCCTCAAGATTTTCACAAACCCAAAAAAACAAAAAAAGAAATCTTCTTTCTTAAGTCTTTATATTTGTTTTTTAACTTCTTATTTTTACTCTAATAAAAAATATAATATTTTTATTTTTTTTAAAATGAATGATACTAATTTTTAAATTTAAATATCTTAAAGGGAAGGGAAATTAAAAAGTAAAAATGTTTGGAGAAAAGAATTTGAAAATGTTTATAAAAAATAATTAAAAGAAGATGTGAATTTTTAAAGAGATTTGAATAAAACACAAAGTGATGGTTGATATATTATATCAAATCAAGCTTTTTCTTAAATTTTAAGTGAGATTTGCGTATAGATTTGAGTAAGGGTCCGAAATGGTCTTAACAGATTTTGAGCTGTCAAAGGAATTTCTTATTGTTGCCAACATAAAAAAAAATTAAATGAAATTTTTTTGGATTTTTTTTATATGAACGTCGAATGTAAAAAGTCTTAAATTAGTGTGTTATGAAATAATTAAAATGGCGTGTGCCATTTCAATTTTCGATTAACTCCACCATCAGTTATGAAGTACCATTCCTTACAGTTTCTGTTTGTATAAACATTTTTTTACTAAGAATTCCATTGTGAATAATTTTTTTTCATAAGCACCAATTCCTTACATTATGCCAACACAAAAAGATAAAAACATAATGCTTTAAGTTTCAGGTTCTTTTCTTAAACGAGATTATAAATAGTTATTTTTTGTTTTAATTTTGAAACATGTTCGCAGATCCAATAGCCTTAGTTGCACTCTAAATATGGTAATAAGTAATGAACAACAGGATATATAAATTGAATATTCAGTTTACTCCAATATCCAAATTACAATTAACATAGTTTGCAATCCTAAACATCAAATTTATATAATTTGTTGAACTCGGTGAAATAGTTTATATATATATATATATATATGCATATTTAAGTACTTAATAAAAAAATGCTGTCTCATTTACAACCATGCAACTACCGCGTGACTAATAAAATCATGCAGTCGCTATTTATCTCATTTTTAAATGCATGATTCAAGGGCAATAAATAGGTACAAATTCATTAAAATAACCTATGCTCATAAGGATCTATTGAACATTTAGACATCATATATGTCAAATATCTCTATCATAGATAGTTCATGCGTTTCAAATACAATCAATCGTATTTTGATTAACATATTGATAATCTGAATAGTTAGCTATAAATATGCATTTGGTGAGACAATACAAATTGAGATTTGGTTAAGTCGGTAACTGTCTTCACCGGAGGTCAAGGGATCAAATCCTGGAGTACCATTCTTCCAAAAAAACATAAAAAAATGTGAACAAACCAATTTCATCTTTCTGTCTTATTTTATCAATTATTTTCAAGCATTTATATATATAAAAGATAGTAAAAGAAGGGAAAATTATAAATAATTAAATAATTTTATGTGTGATTGGAGTCAATCATCTATGAATATCTGTGTTTCTTTGATTTGTCGTAACAAATTATTATGTCATAGTGAAATAGTTTCACAATATATTAATTGTATTAACTGTTACATCCAAAATTTTCAAAACTTAAAAAATACTTAATAATAAGTATATTTTTTATGGAATTCAAAATAAGTTCCACCACAGCCCAATTAATATATCTTTTATAGAATATAATTCACATTAATTAACCTTATTTTTGTTTCTTAATCAAGTGGTTTACTTCGTTTCGTTTCGGGTGCATTTCCCCTGTATTTTATTTTTCCTCTTTGCTTCATTTTGAATATTTTTTGAAAAGCCTACATTTCCCTATAAAAAAAATTCAAGAAATATTACTTCATTGATATATAATTTTCTTTTTTTATTCAACTATGGAAACATATGAAAGAAATTAATAAAAAAATTATTAGAATATTTAAAAGATTTATTAGTTTTAAATAAATAGTTTTGATTAAAAAGTATTACATACTGAAATTCCATCTACATATTTATTACGACAAACCAAAAGAATCATTTAATTGTCATTTCTTTTCCCATTTAGGTGTGACAGAGAACAAATACAATTATTGCCATTTAAATAATGGAATCTCAGCATAAGTTTCTATTTGTACAAACATATTTTTACTCCATTATTTACTTCCTTCCCAATGGAAACATAACATGATAAGAAGATAGAGGTACTTGCTTTTTATCAACAGGACCTGATTCGAATTCCTATCATTCATTGATAGGAAAATATTTAATCATCAAAAAGAAAAAATCACCGATAAAAAATCAGATGAAGTTTAAATCACCAGAACACTTATATTTCAATTTTTTATGTTCGTTATTATTGAAGAGCCAAAAACAGCATTCCGTGTTATCATTGCTTGCAATCCTATTTTGCAATACTATTTCACTAAAATGTGACATATGCTTCCTTGATGAAACATGGAATTTTTTTATTATTTATTTACAGGAATGTATACAATTTAGTAGAATATCATTAAGTTATTATAAAAAAAACTTATGGAGACTGAATATGAAATTGTATGAGTAATTGTTTTTTTTGAAGAAACAAGGTTATACGAGGTTGTACAAATTTTTTAAGAGCGAATTTATGGGATTTTTAGTTTTAAGTTCCTGTAAACTATATGATTTAGTGATCGATTCCTCACTTCTTCATATTTTGGTTTAAGTCTTCAAATTTCAAGGGTATATTCCTTTTTAGTCCCTCTCAGGATTAAAAAGAAAATCAAATAATTTAAGGATAGGTCACTGGGAGGGACTAAAAATGAACATATCATTTAAATCTGGGGACTTAAATCAAAATATAAAGAAGTGAGGGACCAATTACTAAATCATATAGTTTATGAAGATTTAAAACTAAAAATCCCTTTTTTTTTTTATTAATGTTACGCAATTTTTCTTAGCCTCTATTATAGCCATATATGTTTAGATAGAAAATCATGAAATTAAACAGATTTTTTTACCAATGAATAGTCTTAAATCGTCACGTCACCGTGGATCCAAAACATGTCAAAAAGGTTTGTAAAAATGACACTAAAGTTATTGTACATCAAAATAATTACAAACTAGTCCTTTCAAATTGCTCAAATGAGCCCACATCAAAAAAGATTTGTAAAACTTTTATTAAAGTTATTATATATCAAAATAATCACAAACTAATCCCTCTACATTGAATCAAACGAGATGCGAGACCGTGTAAAAAAAACTATTTCAACTTTTATACAAATTTATAACTCATTAGGTATGTAATTTTTAAAAAATAAAAATATAAGTGGACTGCATTTAAGACTATAAAAAAAATAAAAAATAATTTTTTAAAAAATGAATAAAAATCTCTATGGGCTTTAAACAACATCCACACAATTGTCATTACAAATCAAATTAAATCATAAGAAGCCACCATCAAATTTAACTAATAACATTCAACTCAGTCATTTCATAATAAACATAAGGATAATAACAAAAAAAATTAAGTGACATTCCTGACTTACACATATCCTATAAAGACTTACGAATATCCAAATGAAACTAATGGGTATGCTCGAGTAGTTCGATTAGTGCTCCTCATTGGCATCAAATTTGTTAATGTTATAAAATCCTTTTCGAAGTCAGGGCAATGCAAAGAACCTAGTAAGGCCACAGATTCAAACCAATATAAAACACAGCAAATATTCTGCAAATAAGAACAGAGGATTAGAAAGCATATCAGTTTTGGTGGAAGCGAGCAGATGCGCTCTGTCCTCGGTGAATAAGGCCCCCCCACGCACAGGGTTGAACGGCTCCTACCACTGAGAGATACGACCACCAGGGTTATGTCTCCTCGGGGTGCGAGCTACGAGGAGACCACAGTGAACAGGCGTGATCCTTTCAGACGCTCAGATCAGAGAACAAGAAAGCGGGAAGGACAGACTCCGATCAGGAACAAGAGAACAGTGGTTGCAGGTTAGGTGGGCTCTGGACTGATTTCGCTTATGAAGAGAGAGACGTATTTGACACCTTTATATAGGCAGTCCAGCAGCAACGCACACAAAAAAGGAAAACCGACAAAATAAATGCGTGCATTAAAATTGTAACCCGACCACTTAATTGCGCACATTAATTGAAATCGGCGTGGCGGTTTTAGAAACAATTCAAATTCAAAAGGAGTTGAAAAGTTGTCGCGAGAGACAAAAAGAAACCCACGCGTACGGGCCAAGCCCGAGCCCGCGGAAAGGGCCCAGAGTGGCCCGAGGAGAGGGATTTGCACCCCCCCCTGCGCGCGCATGCGGGCGCGCCCAAGTGTGGCCCGCAAACCCAGCCCGGCCCGGCCCGCCTCGTGTGCAGGCGCGACGTGCGAGCGCGCACGCCCGGTTAACTAGTTTTTCCACCAGAAATCCAAACCCACGGGTTGATGGGTTGGGCCTCGTGTGCGCGCGCGTAGGGGTTTGGTTCAACAAGTCTCAATAATGGATTGGTTTGACTCAATGTATAAGGTGAAACAATGAAGTGATTTTAACCGATGTGGGACTAAAGTGTTGGGAGGGAAAAATGAATACTCAATTTTTGGTCAACCAAATAATGGGTTATTAAAGATGGGCCCAACACTAACAATCCCCCCCTTGACCTAAAATTGTAGAAGAAAGAATATGATCTGAGCATCTTATACCATGTAATAGATGAAGGTACCTTCTGGGTTTGAACCTTCACTTAGTGTAAACTAGATCCAACTGAGAAGTCTGAATAGACCATGTCCTTGAATTCGACCCCTTAAGCCAGAATTCACTAGTCACACACACGGTACAGGATATGGGTCCTGTTCTGCGGGGTAGCACGTTACGGCCATGTGCTCGTATCCTTTCTTGAGTGCCTTAGAGACTTAGCCCAAATCTCAAAGAACGCGGCCTCACGTCCGTGCACTCATATAGGTGAGTTCTCCAGGGTGCCTGCGTGGGCCACACCCTGTCCGAAAAGGACTTGAACCCATTAAGAGCGTAAGCTCAACCTTCTTCCGCCACAGTATAGTACTGATATCATAGGGATGAGTTAGAGGAGTTTTCCTCTACAGTACTCACAGGTTTACCAATACAGCTTCGTTAACCCCTTGAAAACCATCTTCATGGGATCTCCAATCACAATGGTAGGGAGCCCGCTGTAGGTAATTTATATAATGGGCTGAAGCCCCATCCCCCTCGATGTCTCATGGACAAGTCGTCTGACAAGTCCTTTTGTGAAATGATCTGCGAGATTTCTCTCGGATCTCACAAACTCTAGAGTAATTATCCCCTGAGAAATCAGGTGCCGAATTGATTTATATCGCAAGCGCAAGTGTCTAGACATTTTCTCATTATCATTATTTTTTAATGATTTTAGGCTTTGTTGTCACATCTTATGGAAATTGCTGGAATAGGCTTTCCCATTAATGGAATCTCACTCAACAGATTCCTAAGCCATTCTGCCTCTGAAGCTGCAATATCCAACGCAATAAGCTCTGATTCCATTGTGGAACGAGCAATTACTGTCTGTTTAACAGACCTCCATGCTATTGCTGCACCACCTATCAAAAACACAAACCCACTGGTTGATTTAATATCAACTGAATCAGAGATCCAGTTGGCGTCAGTATAACCCTCAAGTACAGGAGGAAAACCAGTATAATATAATGAAAGTGAAATAGATCCTCGCAGATATCTAAATACACGTGTGAGTGCAGTCCAATGCTCTTTATTAGGATTGCTTGTGTATCTACTTAGCCTACAAACAGCATATGCAATATCAGGACGAGTGCAATTCATAAGATACATTAAACTTCCAATCATTTGTGCATATAATTCCTGTCCAACAGGTTCTCCCAAATTCTTTTTCAATTTAATTGATGAATCATATGGTGTATGCACAGGTGAAAAATCATACATATCAAATTTTTTGAGTATCTTCTCAATGTAGTGAGACTGTGAAAGTGTAATACCAGATGAAGTCTTGATTAATTTTATTCCCAAAATTAGACTTGCATGACCAAGATCTTTCATATCAAAGTTTTTAGAAAGAAAAATTTTGGTTTCTTCAATAATGTCCTGATTAGACCCAAAAATTAAAATATCATCAACATATAGGCAAATGATAACACAAGCATCAGATTTCACTTTCATATAAAGACATCTGTCATACTCATTATTTTTAAAACCAAAAGAAGCGATGACTCTATCAAATTTTTCATACCACTGTTTAGGAGCTTGTTTGAGCCCGTACAGAGATTTCACGAGTTTACACACCTTCTGTTCTTGTCCAGGAACCACAAATCCTTCAGGTTGGTCCATATAGATCTCCTCATTGAGATCTCCATGTAAAAAAGCGGTTTTGACATCCATCTGATGGATTTCAAGACCATGAATTGAAGCTAATGCGACCAGTATCCGAATAGTGGTAATTCTAGTGACAGGAGAATATGTATCAAAATAATCCACACCAGGTTTTTGTTTAAAGCCCTTTGCTACTAGCCTAGCCTTGTATTTTTCTATAGAGCCATCTGGACGAAATTTCTTTTTGAAGATCCATTTACACCCAATTGTTCTACTACCTGGAGGGAGAGAAGTAAGAACCCAAGTATTATTATGAAGAATGGAATCAAATTCACTATTAATTGCTTCTCTCCAAAAAGGTGCATCTGGAGATGACATAGCTTCATTGAAGGTTAAGGGATCATCTTCAATAAGAAATGTGAGGAAGTCATCTCCAAATGTTTTTTCTACTCTAGGTCTCTTACTTCTTCTTAATTCAGGTTCATTCTCAAGAGATGGAGCAAAGGAAGAAGAAGAAGCCCCTAGATCAGCAGTAGATTTATGGCCAATAGCTTTAGAATTTGTGGTTTTCATGGGAAAAGTATCTTCAAAAAAGACAACATCTCTAGACTCAATAATTGAGTTGGGACTGATCTCAGGAATTCCAGATTGTAGGACTAAAAATCTATATGCAGCACTATGATATGCATAGCCCACAAATGCACAATCAATTGTTTTTGGTCCTAACTTCTTCTTTTTGGGAGGAGGAATATTCACTTTTGCCAAACATCCCCAAACTTTGATGCTACTAAGGTTGGGTTTCCTACCTTTCCACAATTCATAAGGAGTTTTATCACAATTTCTAAGGGAACCCTATTTAGAATATGACAAGCAGAATATATGGCCTCTCCCCAAAAATTTTCAGATAAACCAGAACTTGATAACATGGAATTAACCATGTCACACAGGGTCCGATTTTTCCGTTCTGCCACACCATTGGATTGGGGTGAATAGGGAGCGGTGGTCTGATGAATGATGCCATTATCTTCACACAATTTAGAGAATTCATTCGATGTATATTCACCTCCTCGATCAGACCTAATCACTTTGATTTTTCTATCTAATTGATTTTCTACTTCTGCCTTATAAATTTTGAAAAATTCTAGAGCCTCATCTTTTGAACGCAACAAATACACATAACAAAATTTTGAAAAATCATCAATAAAGGTTATGAAGTATCTTTTTCCTCCTCGAGTAAGCATACCATTCATTTCACATATGTCACTATGTACTAAGCCTAACAGTTCAGAAATTCTATCAACAGATTTAAAAGGTTTTCTAGGCTGTTTCGCTTGCACACAGATATGACATTTAGAAGTTTCATTAAGACGAGATTTAGGAATCAAATCAAGAAACATCATTCTTTTTATGGTACTTAAGTTTATATGTCCTAAACGAGCATGCCACATATTATGAGATTCAACATTCAAAGCAGTAGTAGATATGGAGGAAGAACATTCAAACATAATATTCAACTTAAACAAACCATCACACACATAGCCTTTCCCAACGAAGGTTTCAAACCTAGTTATTACAACCTTATTTGCTTCAAAAACTAGTTTATAACCTTGCTGTATCAACAGCGACCCACTAACTAAGTTTTTCCTCAAATCAGGAACATGATGCACGTTTTGAAGTGATAGGACATTTCCGGACGTGAAGAGTAGATCAACTTGTCCTTCTCCAATGATACGTGCAGCAGAGTTGTTGCCCATTCTCACATGTCCATCAATGGCCTGATAGGAAGTAAATAAGGATCTATCAGAACAAAGGTGTACATTTGCTCCGGTGTCTATCCACCAATCAGTAGATTGACAAGCTAAGTTTAACTCAGGATGGACAGTGACAAACCTAATTTGGGAGGAAGAGGGTGCAGGGTCATGAATCACCACATTCGCTTGGACCTTATTCTCTGAGTCCTTCTGGGTAGGATGGTTGCTTTTATAATTCAGATTTTGAGGAAGGGTCTTTCGTTTGTAGCAACTTCTTGCAATATGCCCTTTCTTCCCACACACGTAGCAACCAGCTTCATCATTGGTTTTCTTTTTAAACTGTGGCTTTACATGACCCTTAGCTGCCCCATTCTTTTTAAAAGGTTTGGACTTGGGTTTAAAACCTTCGGCTATGTGTGCTTTGGCAGAAAACTCTTTAGGAAGTTTAGAAACCTTATCTTGAAGCCTATGCTCATCTTCTATCCTAATAGTGGTCAAAATATCATTCAAGACAGGTATACCTCTACGATGTTTAAGTTTGATAGCAAAATTAGACCAGGAGGGAGGCAATTTTTCAATAATGGAGTATGCAAGAAAGGTGTCATCAAGAATCATCCCATATTTTCTAATCTCATGAATAATAGTTTTCAGGTCTACGATTTGTTTCATGATAGACAGATTATCAACCATGTTAAATTTTAAAAATTTTCCGACAGCATATTTTTCTAACCCAGCATCTTCAAGACTATATTTTTTTTCGAGTTCTGTCCACAGTTCAAAAGTGCATTTTGTAGTACAAAAAATATCATACAACTCAGGGGTTAAGGCACTCAAGATTCGACCATGGCACAAGAAATCTTTCTCTTCCCAGGCACCGTCTAATTCAATAGTTTTTCCTTTCGGATCTGCTATTTTATCAGGATCGGCATCCTTGGGATCGGAGGTCTTGGTAAGGTCAATGGAAGTGGACTCTTTATCAGAAAGTGACTTGGATTCACCTAAGACAGTTCTTAAAACAGAAATTAATCCTAGGGTGGTGAGCCAATACCTACATTGCTGCTGCCATCTTTTAAAATTGGTACCATCAAACAAAGCCGGTTTAGCAGATAAATCTTCTACAAGACCCATTTTTGAAAACAAAAGGAGGTTTGAAAAACGGTCTAGGTAAAATGCAACCCCTATTCACCGAGATTGTTATAAAATCTTTTTTTTAAGAAGTCAGGGCAATGCAAAGAACCTAGTAAGGCCACAGATTCAAACCAATATAAAACACAGCAAATATTCTGCAAATAAGAACAGAGGATTAGAAAGCATATCAGTTTTGGTGGAAGCGAGCAGATGCGCTCTGTCCTCGGTGAATAAGGCCCCCCCACGCACAGGGATGAACGGCTCCTACCACTGAGAGATACGACCACCAGGGTTATGCCTCCTCGGGGTGCGAGCTACGAGGAGACCACAGTGAACAGGCGTGATCCTTTCAGACGCTCAGATCAGAGAACAAGAAAGCGGGAAGGACAGACTCCGATCAGGAACAAGAGAACAGTGGTTGCAGGTTAGGTGGGCTCTGGACTGATTTCGCTTATGTAGAGAGAGACGTATTTGACACCTTTATATAGGCAGTCCAGCAGCAACGCACACAAAAAAGGAAAACCGACAAAATAAATGCGTGCATTAAAATTGTAACCCGACCACTTAATTGCGCACATTAATTGAAATAATTGCGCACATTAACACGGGCAATTAATACACGCCCGTTGAGAGATCTCGGCGCGGACGGTTTTGGAAAGGTGGCGTGGCGGTTTTAGAAACAATTCAAATTCAAAAGGAGTTGAAAAGTTGTCGCGAGAGACAAAAAGAAACCCACGCGTACGGGCCAAGCCCGAGCCCGCGGAAAGGGCCCAGAGTGGCCCGAGGAGAGGGATTTGCACCCCCCCCCCTGCGCGCGCACCCAAGTGTGGCCCGCAACCCAGCCCGGCCCGCCTCGTGTGCAGGCGCGCACGCCCGGTTAACTAGTTTTTCCACCAGAAATCCAAACCCACGGGTTGATGGGTTGGGCCTCGTGTGCGCGCGCGTAGGGGTTTGGTTCAACAAGTCTCAATAATGGATTGGTTTGACTCAATGTATAAGTTGAAACAATGAAGTGATTTTAACCGATGTGGGACTAAAGTGTTGGGAGGGAAAAATGAATACTCAATTTTTGGTCAACCAAATAATGGGTTATTAAAGATGGGCCCAACACTAACAGTTAATGTCTCTCATTCCTACGTTAATAGTTCGCTTGAGAATCATTGATATCAAATAGTTAGACATAGTCGCATTATGTGATTGAAATTATTTTTTAGTATGAAAACGATAAATGTTAATTACACAAGAAAATAAGATTATATCGAAAGTAAATATATTAACATGATGGCTGATTAAGCAATATATAAAAATGATGTAGTTTAAAAAAATTACCTTATAAAAATGTGGGATTTTGCTTGGAGTTGTAAGATTATGGTTATGGTTATTTTCAAATCCTTTTACATGACACTTCTTCGTATGCATAATTTTAATGGACATAAATGCATTGCAATCATTTCTTTTTTCTAAATGTGATTTTTTCACAACTTTATCTCATTTTTTATTCTCACAAAAATAATGTTTTGAATAAACAAATTTTTGGCTTGTAATAACATTTCAGAGTTGAATTTGACGCTAGATTTATGAATACTAAACTAGATTTTTTAGCATACTTATTATAGAACTGATATGCTAATGTGAGAGTCAATTGAAGGGACTTATTTATGATTGTTTTATTAGATAAGGACTATATTGCAGTATTTACAATTTCTTTTTTTTTTCAACGCCGTCTGTCTGTGAGTTTGAATGATGTTTACATGATTCAAAGTAACCTATTGTGATTCATTTATTATATAAGGACTATATTGCAGTGTTTACAATTTTTTTTTTTTTTTAAGGTCATTTAGTGGGGCTTTGAATGCAAATGTTTGGATGATTTTTCGTTCAGTGCACATGTAGAGTTTATCTATGGGTCAAAAAGCCTATTTCCTGTTTCCACTGGGGATTAGAATCCGATTAGGGTATATGTTTCAACGTAAATTTATTACATTTTTTATAAATATAGTCATGCAATTCATTGAAATATATGCTTTATTTTTTTATAATTACATATACCTCATTAAATAAGGTATATTATTTTTAAAAATTTAAAACACGTGTATATTGAAATAGAGAAAAAGAGCTACACGTGACATTATTTTTTTGTATTACATTAGAATAAATTGTTTACTTTTCATTTCTTATAAAAAAAATTTATTATTTATTATGGACTAACTGAATCAAATGATACATATAGATATAAATCACATGAAATGAAGTTTTAATTAATGAAACATGTCATCTCTATTTTATTTTTTTTGTCTCCACTCTCCACCACAATGAACAATTTTGGTACCTCTGACGTTGGCTCGATTTAGCAGCATTCAATGGTTATATAATTAATGGGCTTAGTGACTTCAATGACTTGGGTAAAAAATATTTCTAATTTTAATATTCAATTTACTCCAATATCTAAATTATTAAATAGCATGTTTTGCAATCCTAAATATCAAATTCAATATTTGGTTGAAATAGTGCAATAGGAAAACATGTCTTATATATACATGTTTAACTAAATAAAGATTGATTCATTTAATAAGGCAATTATGGCATGATTGAATCATATAGTTGCTATTTATCTTATTTTACATACAACTTAAAGTCATAAAATTTGGGTAGAAATTCAAAAACCACCACTCTGCAACTTTCATAATGTTGAGTTCTCAAATGCTAATCATGCAGTTTAAATGGCTCTATCATATTTCATGCATGCCATATACATATGATCATATTTTTGTTATTCAATTTTTTGGTGATTATTATTCCATTATTATTAATGACATTATATTTTCTTTCTACAGTTTTGATTATATGAGGATACAGTTTTGATTATATTTTATCAATACTTTATGGTGACTAAATTAACATTATTCTTTTTGGTGGTTAGTGTCAATTTCTATTTTGCTTCGTAAAATATTTATAAAATCATTAAAAATAAATTCTCTCTCTCTCTCTCTCTCTCTCTCTCTCTCTCTCTCTCTCTCTCTCTGATATCCAAATTGGAATTACATTACAAGACTTTAATGTGCTCTCTAAATTAATTATACATTTTTTTGTTCGGTGTTGTACAAATCATTATTTTATTCTCAGTTTTTTCATACCAAATATTTTAGTGTCTTGGAAATAACATAATGAAATTATTTTACTGAATTGTTCATAAAATGTTTCCCTTTTTATTAAAAAAATATAATAATTTCAAAAGTAGTGACAACTATTTATTATTTATTTCTACAAAAAAAAGTATTAATTATTTATTTAACATAAATATCGAATACTTATTCATCCAGTTGCAATATGTTAAAATGATTAAATTTTATTGAATTTTAAAATTCATTTTTATTATAGTTCAATAAAGATATGTATTTGGATCTTGTGATTATCTTTTCAAATAAAATTCAAATCTACACAATTCTAACACCTACACTCGATTTTCCATTTTAAGTTATTATTTAGATGTTATCTTATTCAATAGATTGGGATCTCATAATCTTTTACCACAATATCACGCACCATAGTTGCACCCTTAAATATGATAATAATTAATGAACAACATAATATATGGCTTGAATATTGAGTTTACTCCAATATCTAAATTATAATTAACATAACATATTTGTAATCCTCAACATAAAGTTCATATAATTTGTTGAACTTGGTGCAATAATGAAATTAACATTTATATATAACACATTCAAGTACCTAAAAATGCATGTCTCATTTACAAGTTACAACCATGCAACTACCACGTGACCAAAATCATGTAATTGTCATTTATCTCATTTTAAAATCCTGCAATTGCTATTTAATATCATGTTAAATACAATTCAAGGGCACATGGATAGAAATTAAAAAATAAACCAAAACACAAAATTTATTGAATTAAGAAAAATAAAGTTCTATCCCTAAGAATAGTTTATATTAAAGACAACTGAATTAACCTTTGCTTGTTTGTAGAAGAGGATATGGGACAAGGAATATGACACTAGTTAGGCCCTGTTTCACTAACAACATAAGCTATTACATAATAGATAATTATTTCAAGAGTGAATTATTCCAGTGACATAAATTATTTTTTCTTTGTTTGTGTTTTTTATTATTTTTGTTTGGAAAGTAATAATGAAATTTTTGTTGTTATGGTTGACTATGAATAAATTGTGAATAAAAAGTGAAGAAAACATATATAATGATTTATAAATATGAAAATATGATTTATTATCGTCTATTGTTAACATGATTGCATTTTTTTGTTATTACCATCTATGGTTAACATGATTTTATTTTTATGATAAATATCTTCAGCAACTCTACATATAATTAAATGTACATGGTAATTGTTTAAGTTTTATCAGTTCTGGCCTTTTTCTGATCCAAACCATGTATAGTTTTTTTTTTTTTTTTTAAAGTATCAGACACATTAATAAGTATTTTCTGTTTTTGTCACTAAACATGTGAAACATATTTTTTAAAAACTTTTAAAGTGTAAACTCAAATATAAATAAATTTCCATAGCTTTTAACCTAAATGAGTTCAAATTTAAATTCTTTTGAGGTTATTGATAACCCAACTAAGTCTTCAGAGTCTTCAACAGATTTCTCAAATCAAATAAAAAAAGCAAATATCTTCCCTGACTTATTCACCAATCCGTTGATCCTATCTTGAAATTTGTTGCAACTACTTCCTTTATTCATGCATTATAACATCAGGATTCATTGTGTGGTTTGAAATCAGAATTGATTGTGTGGTTTTCAAACCACATTTATGTTGGTGTTGTAATGCATGAATAAAAGAATTAGTTATAGCAGATTTCAAGATAAGATTAACTGCTTGTTGACTCCCAATGATTTCTGCTCATTTGACTTAGCCGTTATTATTTAACAAACTTATCATAATCAATTCATTTTAGTTGCATCCCACAATATGATAAGAATTAATGAAAAGCATGACATGTATCTTGAATACTCAGTTTACTCCAATATCCAAATTAATGAACATATTTTATAAATCTAAACATCAAGTTCATATAATTTGTTAAACTCGGTGAAATAGTTTAATATGTCTTATATATACACATTTAAGTACTTAATAAAAAAAATGCAAGTCTCATTTACAACCACGCAACTACCACCTGACTAAAATCATGCAGTAGCTATTTATGTCATTTTAAAATACAAAATGGGGTACAAATTCATTTAAAAAATCCATCTTAAGATTCTCATTACCTATCCTGATAAGGATCTATTGAACATTTAAACATCATTCATTTTAAATATCTCTATCATACTTCACGCGTTTCAAATACTATGGATCATATTTTCATTAACCCATTGACAATATAAATAGTTAGCTACTAGTCTTCCCATACACATAATGTGCATGTAAATTTAAAAAAAAAAATTCTAGAAAAGTTGCCCACAACCAACCCCCTCAATTATCCACTAAAATATTAAAATATGTATTTTGTATTCTTACCATTTAATTTAAAATCAAAGATGATAAATAAATCAAAGTAAAATTAAAAAATAAAAATGTTACATAGGAGCATACAAAACTTTTAGTTAGATAATAGATCGATAAATATGCAATTAAGTGAGACAATTGGAAATATATATTATATGAGATGTTTTGAACAACTAGATTATCTGAGGAGTACTGTTTAATTATACTTTTTTTTTTGTTAACTTGGCTTTGTTAGTGATGATTTTTTTTTTATGTAGATGATATGCAGCCGCCTTAATATTGTAAAATAAAAACAAAATAAATGCCTCCTGATCCTAAGTAGAAGAGACATTTACAAGAAATCAAAACAAAATGGGATGCAAAGTCCTAATTTTCCCCCCCCCCCACACACACTAATTCCCCCAATTGTGATGAATATGATTTACTCATGTGGGAGTGTTGGATGTCTTCCAATTGTGTGTTTTAAAGGTTTTAATGTAAAAGATGCTGATAAGAGAACTTCTCTTTTATTATCTATATTTGGGAAGCATGAACAAAAAAATTTCATCTTTTTATCTTATTTAATCAATTATTTTCAAGCATTTACATAAAAGATAATGTAAAAAAGTGGAAAAAGTATAAATTAATATCATAATTTTCGATGTGATTGGAGTCAATGATATGTGAGTACATGTGTTTTTTTTTATTTGTCATATTAATTAAGAACAAATTATTATGTCACACGCAAAATAGTTTTCACAATATATCAATTGGGTTAATTGTTCACAGTGCTATCCAAAATTCTAAAAACTTAAAAAGTATTTGATAATTAATATTTTTCTTATTGAATTCAAAATGAGTTCCACAATAGCCTAACTAACATTTCTTTTATAGAATTCATAATAGAATTCACATTAATTATTATTATTATTATTAACCAATTGGTTCATTTTCCGCTTCGGATGCATCCCCCTTGAATTTTCTTTTTCATACTTCATTGATATATAATCTTGTTTTTCTATTCAACTCTAGAAACAACATATATAATAAATTAATTAAAAAAATTATTAGAATATTTATAAGATTTAAGAATTATAAATAAAAAAATTGATTAAAAAATTTTACATACTGGAATTATGAATGCAAATAGAATCATTTAATTATCATTTTTTTCCTCCTATTTACTCCACCATCTCATTCTTTATTTGTTATGTAGAAAATAATATACATTTTTGTTTTGATATAGCACTATGGCCATCTCATTTATAGCCATCCTTTTTTTTCCCTTAAATTTCATTAAATTACAAACATATGGTTCACATGTTACAGAGGAGTGGTGTGACAGGCAAGAAATGCAACTATTTCCATTTAAATAATGGAATCTTACCATAAGTTTCTATTTGTATAAATTTTTTTCTTTTTTTTTTGAACTGAGAAGTGAATTATTTGTCTTATATGCAACAATCAACCCATTATTTATTTCCTTCGTAATGGAATCATAATACTACGTGATAAGAAGATAAATGTACTCATAATATTGGTTGAAAACTTGAAACAGTGCAATGGTATAACATGTCTTATCTTCTTATCACGTGGTATTATGATTCCATTGTCCTATTATTGCACTGTTTTTTTTCTGCTTGTAATTCAAACTCATTTATAATTAAGCTCGATTTAAATTTGGGATCAAATTTAATTTTATATTTAAACCTGATTTATTTATATTATAAAAAATTCCATTGAAGTTCATATTAACTCAAATACAAGATTAAATTCATTTAGGCTTGAGAGCTCAACTCATTTAAGCTATAAAATTTTGTGTTCAACTCCTAAAAAAATGAAGAAAAACACTGGGCTCGTGAGTTTGACTCTGCTCAACTCAGCTTGGCTCATTTGTCTATAACTAAGTTTTAAAAATTGTTCAAACTCAACTCAGCTTGGCTCATTTGCCTATAGCCAAGTTTTAAAAATTGTTCAAACTCAACTCATTTGTTTAATTTAAATGAGCCCGAACGAGCTCTAAGCCTCTAATCGAGTCAAGCCGAACCCGAATGGAGCCCAAGCGGCTCGGTTCTTTTACCACTCCTATTTATGGATACAAAATAGATGTATTTGAAAATACCAAAAAAATTATTTATAAAGATGCAAAATACCCAAATCAGCTTATTTCTAAATTTTATCCAAAAGAAAATTTTATGTGATAGAAAATGACTTACTGCCCTTCACATATCTAATTAATATTTTTAAAATACTTCACACATTGTTTATTGAAATATAATTGTGATTGATATTTTCAGGATATATAACAATATGTTTACTTTTTACCTCTTCAACAATACCAAATTTTTTGAATTGATTTGATTATAATATAAAGTTTATATTTGATTAATATAATTATTAACATAATTTTTATGTCACTCATTAAATATGTTAAACATAAATTTTTATTTGATTTTTAAAGACAACCCCAATCTCACCAATCCGAAAAAGTTCACAATCCTCTAATATGGCTTAACCCATTGTAGTTTTTTTAACAAATTTTGAGTAATTTCATTTCAAATTAATTTTCAAAGCGGACAACATGGGAGAGATGAGACAAACAAAATAAAATATAATAATAATTAACAACTATTATTAATTATAAACACCATGATATATGGCTTGAATGTTCAGTTTACTCCAATATCCAAATTATAATGAATGTAACATATTTGTAATCCAATTCATATAATTTTGTTAAACTCGGTGCAATAAGAAAACATGTGTTATATTATGGGTTAAAGACATCTAAGTCCCTACAAACATGGAAAAACCCATATAAATCCCTACTAAAATTGGGACAGACGTACGAGTCCCTGAAAACTCAGAAAAACCCAATTATCATCCCTGAGTTAAATTTCCATCCAAACTTAACGGAATATTCTCAGAATATTCAATCACATATAATTGTATAGACATTGAAATCCTTATAAACAGTCATAAAGACAAATTAGTCCCTACAAAAGATAAAATTGCCCCTGAAAGATTTTTACATTTAATTGGATAAACATTATAGTCCTTATAAATAATCGTAAAGACAAAATGGTCCCTGTAAAAGACCAAAATGCCCCTGAAGAATGCATTCTACCAGTTAAAATATTGGTTTTACATCCAAATTGTGATCTTCAGGTGGAGTGTGATTGATAGGATAGAAGATGAAAAAATAAATAAAAAAATTATATTATTTGTCTTTATGATTGTTTATAAGGACTGCAATGTCTACACAATTAAATGTAAAAATCCTTCAGGGGTATTTTTGTCTTTTACAGGGACCAATTTGGCTTTACGATTGTTTATAAATACTGTAATGTCTATTCAATTAAATGTAAAAGTCTTTCAGGGACAATTTTGTCTTTTGCGGGGATTAATTTTCTTTATGATTATTTATAGGGACAGCAATGTGTACACAATTTTAGGGACAATTTTATCTTTTGCAGGGATTAATTTGTCTTTATGACTGTTTATAAGGACTTCAATGTCAACACAATTATATGTGATGGAATATTATGGGAATATTCTGTTAAGTTTGGATGAAATTTTAACTCAGGGATGATAATTGAGTTTTTCTGAGTTTTTAGGGACTTGTACGTCTGTCCCAATTTTAATAGGGACTTATATGGGTTTTCTCATGTTTGTAGGGACTTAGATGTCTTTAACCCATACTTATATATATACACATATTCAAGTAGCTAAAAATTCGTGCCTCATTTACAACCATGCAACTATCACGTGACCAAAATCATGCAATTGTTATTTATCTCATTTTTAAATCACGCAGTTTCTATTTAATATCATGTTAAATACAATTCAAGGACACAAAATGGTAGAAATTAAATAAATAAATCTATGCTGATGAGGATCTATTGAACATCTGAAATTAACATCATACATTTCAAATGTCTCTATCATACTTCATGCGTTTCAAATACAATCGGATCATATTTTAATTTTCCCATTGATAATCTAAATAGTTAGCTATAAATCTGCAATTGAGTGAGACAATTGGAAATATAAATGATATGAGATGTTTTGAAACAACTAGAATTGTAGGAACTCTTCCATAACACTATAAAGTTGGTCTTGGGGCACTTAAAATGAACCAAAACACAAAATTTATTGAATTACGAAAAATAAATTAAGCTTTGTTACTAAGAATGGTTTATATCAACGACACAAATGAATTAGCCTCTGCTTGTTTGTAGAAGCAGAGATAGGTCAAGTAATATAACAAAAGTTAGCCCTCTTTTGATAGCAGCATGAGTTATTACAGAATAGATAATTATTCTAGTAAAAAAAAAATTTATTTGGTTATGATTTTTGTTATTCTCTTTTGCAAAATAATTATGAAATTTTTGTAGTTTGATTGACTAGGAATAAAATGTGTATAAAATATAGATAATGATTTATATAAAAAATAGAAAAAATGATTTGATATGTGAGCCTGATCTAAGCCTGTCAATCAGACGGATACGGATCGGATATGCCAATATCTACATCCTAACTTTCGGATTCGGATACGGATATTAATTTTCGGATTCGGATTCCTTCAGATACGGATCGGATACGGATATTTTTTGGATAATTGACATGTTTGAATATTAACATTAATTTGGATAATTAAGTGATATTTTAGAGAGACATCAAAATTAAAATTAAGATTTTAAAGCTTATTATCTATTTCAAATATCGTACATTGAAAATTTAATAGTATTATAATATATTATCATTGTGATTAATCATACAAGATAACAATATGGGTAATATATAATACAAATATATATATTTTATAATATATGTCGGATACGGATATTTTTAGATCGGATAGATTGATATCCATATCCGCACTCCAGATCTTCGAATATCGGATATTTCTGATTTTTCGGATACGGATTTAGATCGGATTCGGATTTTTTTCGGATAATTGACAGGCTTAGCCTGGTCCGAGGTGATTTGATAAATGAGCTTTTTTAGAACTAGCATAAAAAAATGAGTGGAATAACACAATTACAAGGAGATTTAGAATACTAATATCAACTTATTCTCAACTATATCTACTTTTTTTTTTTTACAAACAAACATGTATTTTTGAATTTATTCACCCTTTATTCCATTCTATTATATATATTGTTCTCTCCAAACAAAGGCTTATTAAAGTTTGTGGATAGTAGGGCTATAGCTCAGGTGGATTGGGTTTAGGTTGACTTCAACCTAAAACTAACTCTAAATTCAAAGTGTTCAATCCTAACCCGACCCAACTCGAATTCCAACCCGATGACTCTAACCCGAACTTTATCCGTGGTAACCTGAAGCAACCTGAATAAACTCGCGGATCCTGATTTTCAAGCCTAATTTTTAACAAAAAAAAATACACATATTTCATAAGTTTTAATCACTCACTGAAACAATCTAAGTCAACAAAAAAAAATATACTATGATTCAAAGGTAGAGATTTAGAGTAAATAATCAAGTATCAATAGCCCATGACCATTTAGAATATCATATGGGTGTGTACTACAGATTCAAGTTAGGTCGGGTTGTTTATGATGCCAACCAGAACATAACCCGATTTCTGACTCCGCCTAAATTGGCCAACCCAAACCTGAATCCAAACTCGATTTTTACAACCAAACCCATGTAAAAATCAGATTTAATCCATCAGATTTGGGTTGAACCCGACCCAAGTTGCAACTCTAGTAGGTAGCTTGGGCGAGATAAAATGAATCACTACACCAATTTTTGAGAGATAGTAATGTTTTTTAAGGGTGTTTTATTTGCTTTATACCACTAAAAAACTTTCATGTTGTGAAAATAATACACTTGGATTTACTATTTTCAAATTAAAATGTTTAAATTTTACGTAAAATATGTATTTTTTTTTTGCTTTATTCTCGTTTGCAAAATAATAATGAATTTTTTGTTTTAATTGTTAAAGACGTTAACATAAGGTATTAAAAAACTTAATAATTTTTTATTAGAATATTAAAATATTTATGAGTTGTAAATAAATAAAAAATTTGATTACATCTTTTTTTATATACTATTGATTTTTACAAACCAATCCTTTAATTAGCCATTTAATATTCTGATTTATTCCACCATCTCATTCTTTACTTGTTATATAGAAAATAATATAAATTTTTGTTTTGATGTAGCACTATGACCATCTCATTTATAACCATACTTGTGAAGATTATGTTTTTTTTTTCTTCTCTGAAATCATTACATAATAGCGGTGTAACAGGCTACAAATGCACTTGTTGCTATTTAAATAATGGAATCATAAATTCTATTTATATAAACATTTTTATTAGTTGGACTTTAGTGGATTTTTTTTATATATACATATCAATCTCTCTATTGTTTACTTAATTTATATTGGAATATTTAACAAAAAAAAAAAAAACTTACTCTATTGTTTACTTCATTCGTGATAGAATATTTAACCAAAAAAACTTACAAAAAAAAAAAATTAAAATTCAATTTGAACGACTATGCCACATATTTTTTTTTTCAGTTTTTTCTATTTACCATATAATTGGAGAAACATTTAAAAGACAAAATGAATTTCATTTCTCACAAAATTATAAACACGGATAGATTTATATTGTAAGAGAAAGAAGACGGAGAGAGAGAGTAAAATAGAAAGATGAACATTTATGTACTCGGACCCATTAACAGGTTTACTTTAAATATTCAATTTACTCCAATATCCAAATTATTGAATGGCATGCAATACTAAACATCAAATTCAATACTTGTTGAAATTGTGCATTAGCAAAACATGTCTTATATATACATGTTTAACTAACTAAAGATGTATGTCTCATGCAAAAAAAAAAAAAAAAATTAATAATGCAACTATGGCATGTCTAGAATCATGTAGTTGTTATTTATCTCACTTACATAGTGTTTTCTCAAATGCTCATGACATTGATAGGGATATGTTAAAAATCATGTAGTTCAAATGGCTCTATAATACTTCATGCATGCTATATAAATATAATCATATTTTGATTATTCAATATTTTGGTGTTATTATTCGATTACCATTAATAACATCACATTTTATTCTATAGTAGTTTCAATTATATGAGAATACTAGCCATTTAGGGCCCTCGTGACAAAATGGATATACTTTTTAACCCTCAAAAGTCACTTCGTTTGATATTTATTTTAAATAGTATTCAAATTACGTTTAATGTTTAATATTAGCAATCAAAACAGTTCAACAATGTCACGACTTTATCAATACTTTGAAATAGTGACTAAATTCACATAATATTTTTTGGTGGTTAAATTAACACAAGATTTTGATGTGCTCTCTAAATCAATTATAACAAAATGTTTTTTTCTTTTTGGTTTGTCGGAGTGTTTTTGTTAGGGACAAATCATTATTTCATTATCGATTTCTTCAAAAAATTACATTAAATATTATCAAATATATTGTGTTTTGGAAATAACATGATGATATTTCTTTCACTGAATTTTTTAAATAAAAGTTTAGCTTTGCATTACATAAATATAATAATTTCAAAATTAGTAACAAGTATTCATTATTTTTTTAACATAAATGTCGAATACTTATTTATTTAATGTTATATTAGAGTTATGGAATTTATGCATCGAATGAAGTTAAATCAATTTATAAATATCCTTATCAATGAATATAACATTATTTAAACGATAATGATTATATTTTATTGATCTAGTTGCAATATGTTAAAAAATGAATCAATTTTATTTAATTTTATTAATTGTTATTATATTTCAACCGAGTGAAGAGGGAGGATACATGAGTATTCGACAACACTATCTCCTTGAACAAATAAATGTAATATTCCAATTTTCATTTTTAAAACAAACACAAAATTAATTTTATGGGTTCCTTTTTAACTAGACTATTAAAATCCAACATGTGACATGTGACACTTTTCTTGGGTATTTTTAAAACAACTTAATATTGCGTTTTCAAAATAATATTTTTTAAGGGAAAAATCCAAATAACCCCCTGTAAACTGATTGAAATACATAGAACTCTTTGATTTTTCCTAAAGTTCATGAAACGCTTGAAAACAGCTATGTAAATCCAAATAACCCCATAAATTAAAACTTCTGTTGACAAATGAGGAGGAATATTCTGTGAATATTTTATTTGGTTAACCTTGAGTTAAAACATAGTATATCAAACACCTCTACAATTTATTAAAAATGTAGAAAACCCTCTATAAATGATGATTTCACCCCGATTATAAACTCTATTCGAAAAGGTAAAATAATCATTTATAAAGGTTTTTTTCGTATTTTTAACACATTTCTTATTTTTCGTATTCACATAAAAACATAAAGGTTTTTTTGGAATATTATGTTTTCATTCAGAGTTAATCAGACAAAATATTCACAGAATAATCATAATCTATCAACGAAAATTTAACTCAGTGGGTTATTTGGATTTACATATGTTTTCAAGGGGTTATATGGATTTCAGACAATATATGAGGGGTTATATGACTTTTTCCCTTTTTTAAATCAGCCAAATTTTAAAAACTTTCAATCTTATAGTCGATTATGTGATACATTAATAGAATTTTTATGTTGTTCATTAAACATGTTAAATATGTTTTTATTAATGACTTTTAAAGATTAAACTCGAGACTGAATCAATCCTAATAACAAGTTTGTATTCAAGTGATATCTTATCAAACAGACTTTCACTATGAATTCGATTTTTCAATGCTTTAATCCGATTGCACCCTTAAATACCATAATAAATAATAAAAACATGATATATGGCTTGACTATTCAGTTTACTCCAGTATCTCGATGGCTGTTTTGGGTCGAAACTTGGTAAAATTCTTTTCTCGATGATTCTATCGGATTTTTTTTTTCTTATGTTTTCTTATATCTTTTTATTCTCTTACCATCTATTCAGATATCGTCTATAGTATTTTCATAAATGGAATAAATATGTCTATCGTTTGCCTTAAAAAACATATTTGTAATCCTCAACATCATGGTGTAATGGTAAGACGTGTAATATATACGCATTCAGAATCTTAACTTATTTACAACCATGCAACTACAGCATGACTAAAATCATGCGGTTGTTATTTATCTCATTTAAAATCACGCAGTTACTATTTAATCACGTCTTAACATTCAAGGACACAAAATGGGGTAGAAATTCAAAATAAATAATGAATGAATATATGCTGATGACTGATGAGGATATATTGAATATTTGAAACATCAATTTTGCTACCATCATTTGTGTTAACTAACGCATCAGATGAAGTTATCTAACGCAATACATTTCAAATAATTCTATTATATTTCATTCATTTCAAATACAATGGATCATATTTTAATTACCCCATTAATAATTCGAATAGTTAGCTATAAATATGTGAGAGGGAGGTCCATTCATCTAGGAGTAGAGCATGATTGAGGCCAAAACAGGGGGAGGGTTCTGCACTTATATTTTTTCTTTTCTGTTTCTTTCTCTTTTTTCCTTTTACCTCATTCAGAGTGTACTTCGAATTAAGTTAGTAAAATTGAAGTAGCATATCTAATTCTCGTTCAAAAAAAAAAAATCTGTAATTGCTTGAGACAATTGGAAATATACATGATATGAGATGTTTTGAACAACTGGAATTGTACGAACTATTCCATGAACGCTGTAAAGTTGGTCTTGGGGCACTTAAAATGAACCAAAACAAAAAATTTACTGAACTAAGAATTAGCCTCTGCTTGTCTGATGAAGAGGGATATAGGGCATAACAAAAGTTACCCTCGTTTTAATAGCGACGTAAGTTATTATAAAATAGATAATTATTTCAATGAAATAAACTATTTTTTATTTGATTGCGTTTCCTTTTCTTTTTGTTCAGTATTAATGAAGTGAAAATAGGGATTGGAGGTGCAGGACAACTTATTATTAGTATGATATAAAAAATAATCAAGATAAAGTTTCATCAGTTGTCTCAATTTTCAAATGAAAATAAAGATTTTTTTTATCCACTTAAAATTTGAAATAACATTTATCCTTATATTTTATCTCAATTTTAACAAATATGAATAAGAACAAAAATTAATGTACATTTTACCATTTAAAATTAGAACAACTTATTCTTAAAACCTTAACCACTTATTAAAATATCCCTTACCCTGCTTGGATAAAGAATTGAGTTATTCTAATATAAATAAAGATAAAATAATTTTTTTATATTTTGAATTATCCTTATTGGAATGCTAAATAATAAAGTTTTTTTGTTGTTTGAATAAAATATGAATAAGATAGGAATAAAGATTTATAAAAAGTGAAAAAATAATAACAATTGATTTAATGATTGAATTATAAAAAGTAATAACAGTTGATTTGATATACCCACGTATTCTTTTGAATTGAATAACCTGAAATAACTTAATTTCAGAGATTCACTAAATCCGTAAACCACTTTATATTAGTTAATTTTGACACACAAATTTTCATTTATTCCAGCCTTCTAAACACTTATTTTAAAGTTATTCTGATTAATTTTTACTTATTCCAGTCCTATTCTCAAACCAAACAGGGGCTTTGTGTTTTTGTTTTTGCAGGTTGCCAAAATAATCCTGATGCATTATTATTTTCAAAAATACCCTCATGTTTAAAATACCCATAAATACTCGATTGAATGGTATATATATGCACAATATAAATTTAAAAATACCACCCAAAAAGTTTATGTTGTGTTGTTTCGTCTTTTAAGCTCCAACACACTACAATCAAAATGTGATAATGATATTTTACATGTAACTGTCACCCATCAACACATCTCCCACATATAATTAAAACCTCAGCAATAATATAAGGGGTTTGTTTTCTGGTCCGACGAACGGATTATATGTGAGGGACGGTTATTTCAATCCCATCAACTCCTCCATCCACCCCTCTTCTCTTTTTTGATCCTAACCCACCGCCCTTGCCTCCTCCACCCACCTCTACGAAGTCCTCCCCGAGGAGGCGGTCTCCACCTTCGATTTTATGCTCGGTTCTGGCTTTCGCCCGAACGAGTATTGCTTCTCCGCCCTCATCTAAGCGTGCGCGTTGGACCCAGTTGGTAGAGAGAGGGGAGGTTGGAGAGGTGATGGTGGAGGGCGCGGCCGTGGAGGAGGTCGCTGTGGCAAATGCATTGGCGGAGGGCAGTAGGAGGAGGGGGAGGTTGTCGCAGGACATGCGATCGAGAACGATGAGGGCTTCGCAGAAGAGGCGAGGGGTGGGTTAAGATCACAAAAAAAGGGGGGGGGGGGTGAGTGAAAGAGTTTATGGGATTAAAATAACCGCCCCCTCATATGTTTCTTGCGCAATATGATATACAAGGAACAAATTACACAAAAGATCACTCAAGACATAACACATCACCATGTATAACAAAATTCCCCAGGCCGCAAAAAATGTCTCTTTTTCTTTTTTTATTATTCCTCTTCATATTATGTGTAGATATAATGTTTTTACTGTTATTTTTATGTATTACTGTATTTGTATTCTGGGAGCTATAATATACTTGGAAGATGACAGGTGTACCTGAGCTTCGGGTGCATGCGGAGGGCATGCTGTAGAGCGACATCCACTCTCGCCCCTTCACGGAACAACATGTCGTAGAGGAGACAGACAAACTGAGATAAGTCCTCTTCATCGTCTTCTTTCCAAGTCGCAGACCGTTCGGTCCCCTTCTCTGGGTCGCTGTCTTCCCAGTCGCTCATTGGGCTCGTTGGCTCGGGCTCTTCGTCATCTGCCTCATCATCATCACCGATCACGAACCGGCCATTCTCCAATCCACCTCCACATTCGTTCGAGCCATGCATTGCTGTAATGGAATACACTTCGGTGGGCTGTGTTGACGATGAGACGACTGCCTTCGCACCAGAATCCAGGAATGCTTTCACCAGACCTGGCGGGGGGCCATGCTTTCCTGTGCATATTATGATTCTGTCTCTCCATGCTCCAATCTGATGTTTTTCAGGTGGGAAAATGAGAGAGCTTCGAATATGAGATGCTAAGTGGAACTAAAACCAAAAGGAGTTTATACATACCATGCAACGGACATCTTCAGAAGTCAAGTGAATAGCAGGAACTGTCCTCCGGAACATGAATGCTCCAATTTCTTGGTCATCCTCCATGACCTACACAGGTGATACATGAATTAATATTAATTTAACGCTGGATTACAGTATAAGAGAGGAGATAACATGAACCTAATAAAAGAATGTACCTGTGTTTGGCGACCAATATAGCGATGGAGCACACCTCCAACTTCAAAGCATGGCCTGAATGAGACCAAGTCGGCCACAGAAACAACCTTTGCCAATGCATATGTGTCCCTTCTGTTACGACCATGTAGAGTTGAAGACAAACTCGTTTTAACGCTCTGAAGAAATCTATCAGCGAGCTCCCCAGGTTCAGCAACCACAAAGACATCATTCTGCCAACTGAAAGTATCAACCACATCAAGATTGATGCTAATGCCATATGTGTGCTGAATGGCGTTCAAATAGTATTAAAAAAACCCACCTTAATATTGAACCTGTCAAATCATTCTGGAGAGCAAGATGTATAATACCCACTTGGGGTAAGTTCTGTAGCTTCTCATGCAAGTTTTGAACTGGTAATGACAGTGGCCTGGACACTGATGGAGAATGTGGTGAAACTGGTGCTTTTTGAGGAGCATCCAGGCTGAGAGGGGGAACCAAATCAATCCGGTTCACTCTCTGAGGACCAAGTTCTGGACTGTAGAAGAGTGGGCTTGAAGGAAAGCTTCCCGTGAATAATGGAGATGTAAAGGGCGTGGGAAAAGCAGTTGCTGGTCTTGAAAATACTGACATTTGATTTAACAGAGACAATCTAATGCCATTCCGAGCACAGAATGTCTCAAGGGAACGGGCATGGTGGATAATTTTTCCTGAATCAGGATTATGAGAAGATTCAACCAGAAGTACCCCACGCCTCCAACCTAAGGTAGGTCCATCCTCGTCGTGTACTGCAGTAAAAGAAACAAATTTGGAACCACCTTTTAAATTTAGTGCAAACCAAAGTTGCAAAGAAAAAATGGTATAAATCAAAGTCATTAGAAATGGGAATAAAAAAAGATTGAACCTGCAGAAGACGACTGAGTGCTAGCAAAAGGTTGAGATTTAAATTTGTCAGAGCCCTTCTCATCATTGTGAAATTGCAGAAGCAATCGCTCACAAAGAGTTTTGAAAGACTGGCTGTTGTTCTGAATGTATTCCTCAGTTGCTGCTTCCAATTTAAGCCAGACTGTAGGGTCAGTCTCATCTAGCTCCATACCACATCGCTCATCAACTACACAACAAAAATGCAATGAACTAAATCAACTACTACTTAATTAATTATTTTAGTCCCATAGGAACAGCACAATGAAGTTGCTTTGGACTGGTCTGAAGATGAAAACATTATAAAGTAACATTACTGCATTTCATAATGCAAATTAAAATTAAAATAAAGTAGCTAACACTAACAAAAGAAAAAATGACTTCAATTTTGCACCTGGATTAAAACGAAAATAATGCATCTCAGGAAGCATAGGTATTAATGTGTCAAGTGCTTCCTCGACCCTCTCAACTGAGCATGCACTCTCAATCAACACTTGTCCAGTGTCCAGGTAACGCCAACCACCCTTCCGAACCTAAAGAAAATTAATCATTTATGGGTTAGTTGATACTGTAAAAGATATTGGGCAGCATCAAAGGAATTACGCATGCATTGCTAAATGTAACTTCCCACGAGTCTACACAGATATGCATGGTTATGAAACAATGTGAGGATCTTAGCTGACTAAATGTGTACAAGTTGGAAGACATTATCTCATGCGTGTATGTCATGAATTAAATTAACGTGCATTATCATCGCTTATTATTATTAGTTGCCACCAATTTTTTTAAGTTCACCCACATTACGGAACCTAAATTATATTGCTGCTTACCTTTGTAGGAACAGAACCACATCCAACAGAAACTAAGCAGTCTATTTTAGTATCTGGCCATAACAGTTGTGCTTCCCTTATAGCAAATATAGTGGGATTATTTGCTACAATAGCTCCATCTTGCCAACGATTTACATCTGAAATCAATATAGAACACCAAGAATTTTACGTTAAAAAAATTAATAGTGATGCCAAAAGGAACTATCCAAGTGTAGAAGGTGTGAATAAAGAACTACAAGGGAAAAAGGGGAGAAACACAGAATTATAAGGAATCTACCATCCGAGAAATCATCAAGATAATATGGTGCAGCAGATGACGCTCTTATAGCCTCCCAAATTCGGTGCTTGCAGCTGCCAATAAAAGCACCACGACGAGTACCAGCTTGAGCAGCAGGAGTAGTTGCTCCAATCGCACTAACAGCTGGGCTTTCAGCCATTCCTGAAGGCTGCTCAGGTGTTCCAGAAGGATACTACAAAATTAAATGAAAATGTGGATATTTCATCAATGTTCTTCATATAATTTCAAATATGTAGGAACACTGAATTAACTCAACTACCTGACAAGTAAAAGCATAATTGCTGTAGACAATCGAAATTCAGTATCCAAGACTTCTTATCTCATGAAGATGATACAGCTAATA
Source organism: Acorus gramineus (assembly GCA_030737835.1). Taxonomy (NCBI): domain Eukaryota; kingdom Viridiplantae; phylum Streptophyta; class Magnoliopsida; order Acorales; family Acoraceae; genus Acorus; species Acorus gramineus. The sequence goes on along the minus strand of CM060847.1, from coordinate 14,850,844 downwards.
GGGGAAATATACTTTTGGTCATAAAATTATTTATTACCGTTAGAAAATGGAATAGCAAATCCATCTGGCAATGCCACAGCATTCACAATCTTGACTAAATTTCTATATTCCTACACCATTGTGATCCAGAATATAGATTGGAGCTCTTCTGATATGAAATTTGTTCAATTAGAATGACAAATTTGGTGATTTATCCATAAGATGAAGGAACCTATATGTTTCTAATTCACATATCAAGTTTTTAAATGCTAGCATAAATTTGGCGGTGCCATTGAAATCATGCTAATTGATGCATCTTGTTTAAGGGCCACAATGAAGAAATTGTTATCAACAATAGATGGATAAACGAGTCAATTGCACTGACATTTTTATCATCATGTGGTGCGATCGCAGACAGATTGTACATGAGGCTATTACTTCTCAAAGTGAGAGTGGCTAGATGCCGTTTGCATAAACTGGAGCACAACATTACAAAATGAACAAACCTGATAATTTCGGAACAGAAATGGTTGAGCTGGTACCACACTAACCAAAGTTGACACTACAAAAACTTTTGGAATGCATTTAACAGCTGATTCTATTAATAGATCACCATCTTCATCTGCACACATCTCTTTCAACAACCTTTCAAATTCATCTGCACTGTGCTGCAAGAAGTCCATGATAAGAAATTTGTTGCTAGAGGACATGAATTAAAATAGTGCTTTCTGTGTTACCTTAGATCCATGGACAACAACTCTAAAGCTCTGGGATGAGCTTTTGTAAAGTTGATCAAGCTTCTCTCTCCAAGTTGCAGCTTCATTATCCTTTGGGGTAGGTTCAGCAAAGACAAGTTTCCCTACAAAATAAAGTTGTTAAAAAAACCAACATGGAAAAGATATGTTATGCCCTGCAAGTGATTAGCAGACATACCAAGTTTCTTGTATATTTCTTCACACTCATCCAAAGTTAGCTGTTTGATTCCAAGAGCAATGGCAAGCATACCCCCAGTAGATGTGCCACATATAAGGTCGAAGAGGTCATATATATGCTTTCCTGTTCCTTTTTCAATTTGTTTAAGAATTTGGACGGTAGTCATACCCTTCATACCACCCCCATCCATTGAAAGTATGCGCAATCCACGCTTACCAACCTGCTTTCCTCTGATTGCTCGTCGCAGATTTTCATTTTCTCCTAAAAAATTAATGGATGCATATAGTTAATGAGTACATATAATCCAAAATATGAGATCCATGAAACTGACCAAGGATTGCCAAAGCACGCGCTGCGGCTTTGTTCACACGTGGCTCAGGAGCACCCGTCAGGCGAAGGAGCAGCTCACGCAAACTTTCAGACATCACTAGGATGCGGCGGTTCTCTAAACAAAACCCCAGATTCCCAACAGCAAAAAGAGCTAGCCGTTGCACCTAATTAAAGACCATTATTATGAACGCATGAACATGCAGTATAATAGAGAAGAAAAATAAGTCAACAGTGGTAAACTTGCCTCAATATTCTTATGTGCACAAAGTGCTTTCAAGGATTTCAAAACATCTTTGGTCAACATTTTCTGAGCTACAGAATCAGATACAAAGGCCAGTGTGACCACAACTTGCAACACAGAAACTAACTCTTCTGGCCCAAGTGATTTCAAAACTGATTGAACAGGTTGCATAATGTCGGACTTAATCAACTGCATAGCCAATGAAATGTCTGCTGCCAGTGCAGAAAGAGCAAAGCATGCTTGTTCTACCTGCAATATAGAAACCATTAAAAATGGTGGCAAAAGGGTTCTTACTAAAAGTCAATGACCAAAGAACCATAATACCATACATACAAGATTATCCAAAACTTACTGGTGATGGTAATATATCTATATACATACCACATGCAGATCGTCACTGCTTATCATACTAATAAGCTGTCGCACTGCATTTTCGTCCTTGCTGATTGCTACACGGTTGCTATGGTCTTCAAATATTTTAGCCAGCGCGGATGCCAGCAAAGGGTGATGACATGAGGAAAACCGGAAAACCAAGGAGAAGAAGGCACTTAGTTTGTGCCTTGATGCAACAAAGTAGGAGCTGTTTTCTGTCTACAATAAAAGAACAGTTCATATTAAACACCAAGGCTTAATGTAGTCAGCAAAAAACACCAACAATGGCATACCATGTACTACCTCTATCTGAACATTGACGTTTTTTAAATTTTCAGTGGCAACAATCCTGATATTTGCCAGTGACAACTGCCGTAGACTGTGCAGAGGTAATATTTCAGGAAGAAACTCAAGTGGATTACCAAATAGTCTTAGAACACGTAACTTAGCCATAGCCCTGCCATAGACTGAAGAGAAAAATTAGATTTAATGTCATACAAAATATGTTATAAGCACCATTAAATAGATAAACATGTATGTGCAAAAGTTGAATGTTGATTGATTGACCTGAAATCCAGGAGGGGACGAACAAGTTTGTTGTGTTCTAGTGACAACTCCTCCAGTTCAACACACTGTCTCAGCTCTACTACTCAGGAGTTCAAAACATGACCAGGCAACCATGTGAGATGTTACCCAAAAACATTGTTTCTTTTTAAAAAAAAAATAGATGTAACGAACAACGAAAGCTTCACTTTAATTTAAAATATAGAACATTCCAAGCTTACCAGGAACAGAGACCAGCATGTTGTGGTCAACTCTGAGAACTTTCAAACTTTTAAGCTCGCCTAGCTCTGGTGGTAAAAGTGACAGCTTATTACTGTCAAGATATAGTCTCCCAAGAAGCGGTAATCGAGTTAATTCTATGGGCAGCACCTGTTCATAATGCCAGAATTATTTAACCATCCAGTTAACTGCTGTAAGCTAGATAGAAAATTATTGCATCTTAAAAGAATGACTGTATTAATATATTGACCAACACATCAACATGACGTTTCTCCCAATAGTACCTTATAGAACTAAGGTCTACGACAATCAGGTAGCTTTTTCCAAAAAAAAAAAAAAATGACCATTCGCATGCTGGGAAGTGAGGTGTCAAACTTCACTCCATGTATCAAAACCAAGTGATTTTCAAAAACCTAGGTTGTAAGTGGAAAACATATGGGTACAGGTGATGTGGTTCATAAAGGATTGGAGACGTTTATGTGCAGGAACATGCCGCATATTGTATTTGGGGGTGCAAATTTCCAATTGAGGAATTCCTGTGTCCGGGAGTCAGTGGCTAAAGTAGATATCTCTTACACTCTGGCTACGTCCTGAGTTTGTTTGTTTGATTTTTTTTTTGTTATCTTGTCAGTTTTCTTAAATTGGGAATTCTATTCCATGTTAATAAAAATATAAAATGAGGTAGGATGCCAAACATTTCTTTAAAAAAAAAATCAAAACCAAGTGATCTAAATGAATATAAATGATAAAATGCAGCCTATCAAAGAACACAAATATCAGATAACAGTATATAAAGCTATCCAAACAATTTGTCTCACCATGATCTTCAATCAACCATAATGACAAGCACAATGTACAATCATAGAATTTAATTGTTGTTATAAAAAATTAACAAACAACAAATCAATTGTCTGAAAAGGTCAGAAACCATTTAAAATCCAATCGAAGAGCTAAATCAACAATCCCAAATGACAGGTCAACCCGAACAACCCACATCTTACCGACAAGCTACATCCGTGGAGGCTCAGAACAGTGATGCTCTTCCAATGATCACCGAATCCCGCGATCCCATCTGCGGGTGTCCCTGGAACAGATCCCGGATCCGAAGCCAAGCTGGACTTGATAAGCCGCGAAAGGACACCGATCCCGTCGCTCTGCTGTCCCGACCCGACAGTCTTCGACATGGTGATCGCCCTCAGCGGCTCCCTCCGCTTGACCACCCTCATTTCAACCCCGACCCGTCCCTCCTCCCCTTCCTCCCTAAGATCAACCACCACCGTGTCCTGCGGCGGAGGGAGGGCCACCATGAGCTGGGACTGGAGGCGGAGCGCCACCTGATCCTCGTCGTCTCCGGCGGACCAGTCCAGATCGATCCGGAACCCTAATTCCCCCGGAGGAGGCGGAGGAGGCGGCGGAGGGGGAGGCGGGGAGGGGTCGGCAGTGTGGGCTTCGTCGGAGAGGGCGTCGCCGTAGCCGAGGGTGAGGTGAAAGATCTCGGAGGGTCGCTTCCATCCGAGGCCCCATGACATGGCAATACGTGAGAGAGGTTTGGATTTCTAGGGTTTCTTGGATTCTAGTATGGACGGGGAGAAAGAGAGAGAGAGATCTGATCGATCTTTCTCTCGTCGAACTCAGGCGAACGTTTTGACTGTAAAATAACCCCTGTTTGTTTTCGATTTTACAATGATGCCCTTTAGCGGGCTGCGTGTTTTCGGTCTTTCTCCACCGTCCATCTTGGATCTGTGAAATCCAGACCTTAAATTTCGTATGCCGTTGATGGCAGGGTTTGTGGGAGGAAATCCATCGTTTTAACGGTGAGGATTATTGAAGGGTACCGTTGATTCAGAGTATATTCGTTCGCGCGACATACGAAGTTGATCAGGCAAAATCGGGCGTGTTCGGTTCCATGATTGTATAGTTTTTACCAAAGTGTGAAAGTAAAAATCTACACCGCAACATGTGTCAAGTCAGGATTGACGTGTCACTGCAGAACGGACATGGGCCATGCATGGGACCCGCAAATCTAAGTCCAGATTCTTAGCTATGAGGGACATTCTCAAATGTGTTGACACAACTAGATACAGGGTCTAATCGGACAGTCAAGTATCTCGCAGAAGAATACCATCTCAAGTAGTTAAGGCACGACTAGACAAGAGGTTTGGTTGGACGACCTGGCTCCTCGCGAATGAGAAGGGAGAACACGACAAGGCAAGGGGTTTGGTCAAGTGACCTTCCATCTCGCTGATGTATCCTAAAAGACGTATCAGACAAACAAGTAAGGCAGAGGGCCACGAGCAGACTAAAGAAACGGTCAAAGGGATATAAACGCCTGTAACTTCCAGGAGGGTAGTTAAGGCCCGCATATCGTGCGATGTGGGCACGAAGCGCCTCATTATTACATGGGGGTTTCCCCCAAAATCGCACAATAAGTAATTAAGTGGGAAGGCGGTTACAACAACCAGAATGTGAGGAACTACGTGTGACTTGATCCCCAAGGGATACGTAGGCAGCCTATAAAGAGGTCGCGAGATAAGCACTCTAAGGGCTCAGTCAAAGACAGACAAGAACAGTAATACCCAAGTTGCCAAATTAATTTTCTTTTCCACAAAAAGTCCAATCCGAGTTTTAATTCCACTTTTATAAATTTAACTGCAGGGGAAATTATCCTCTTCAAAAAGTTACTTCTGCAATAGTGCAATAAAGCAATTTTTACTGTGATATATTTCAAATAAGCAAATTCAAAAGCTGCGATTTTCAAAAGCCGGAGGTGAGCTTTCTTTAGAATTATTTTTAAAACTGAAATTTCTACAAAATCAATTTTACAATCGCGCAACTAAACACACCTAAAATACTGAGCAGGTGATGTGAACTGAATTGCAAGCAATATAATGAATACGATGAACCAAGCTCTCGCGTTGCATGTTAACTATACATCACAATTCTTGCTTTTAAGACCAAATTTTTCTTTTAAAAAAAAATGAAAATGTCTCTACTGTCTAGTTCTCCTATTTTTATTTTTTTAAACATGAATTCTTATCGACTATCCTAGTATAAATAAGAATAAAGCAAATTTTTGTTTAGTTGTGTTTTAAATTATTTATATTGAGAAATGTAATAATAAAATTGTTGTTGTTTAGATAAAATGTGAATAAGGATTTCTGAAAAAATGATGGCAGTTGATTTGACAATTAATTTATTTTAAGTTTTGATAGTGAATCTACGTATTCTTTTGGGTTAAATAATCTAGAATAACTTAATTCCAGGGGTTAGCTGGAATTTGTATACCACTTTATACCAATTAATTCGTGCATACAGATTCTCATTTATTCCAACCTTCCAAACACTCATTTTGATGTTACTCCAACTAATTCTCACTTATTCCAGACTCTATTCTCAAACCAAATGAGCACAATGTTTTTTGGGTACACAATGGGTAAATTATTATTATTCTCCTAAAATTACAATCATGATTTATGTTAACTAGTTTATTAAACATAACTGCGGGGGTTTTATTTTTCCTCACCAAACTTTTTTTTTCTCTTATTTCCCATGTTTTAAAAATTGAACTAAAAAAATGAATGAGTTAAGGGTCATTGGTTCAAATCCAAAGTCAATCGGATTTGAATTGTGATATAAATATAATATAATAAACATATTAATTATCATTATTAAATAAAAAAATATAAAATATTGTACAAATCTTTACATAAAGTTTTAAGTCCCCATAAACCTTATGATTCAGTGATCGATCTATCACTTCTTCATATTTTGATTTTAGTCTCCAGATTTGAAGGATATGTTTCTTTTTAGTCCCCAGGAGGGTCCTATCCCTAAATTATTTGATTTTTTTTAGTCCTTGGAAGGGACTAAAAAGGAACATATCCTTTAAATCTGGGGGCTAAAACCAAAATATGAAAGAGTGATGAATCGATATCTAAATAGGTATGTTTATAAGGACTGAAAACTAAAAAACTCTTTTATTTAGCATCATAACATGATTTATGATATAAAATCTAAATTTTTTTTTATTAGATTTTATATTTTAATAAGTGATTAATCATAATTTCTATAAATAAAGGACTATTCGATATAATCAATCCGTGGTCGGTTCATAAAAACCATTGGTTGAACCGGTGGATTAACTGAGTTTTATTGGTTTTTATATAATTGGGTTTTAAGAGTAAACTGAACCAAAATTCAAGGTGGATAAAAATTTAATCGGTTCAACCGAACATGTTGGATCGGGTTTTAAAACACCGCTTGTTCCCACATCCAAACAAGGTTTAAACCTATATATATCTTACTACTATATATTAAAAGGGTGGGCATCACACAGGACAAAACGGTGTAAACATATAAGACAAATCCTATGGGATATTTGCAGAAAGCCTCCACATTCTACTAATTTAACAATCAGGTCCCTCACTAAGATTCACCCCACTTTTATCTCCTTTGGACTATTTGCAATTGGACCCCCAATCTATACTAGTTTTATAATCAGACCTCTTCCTAAAACCGGCCAATTTAATCTTTTTATGGGTTTTTTGCATATCGATCCTCAGATTCTATCAATTTCACAACCAAACCCCTATATGTGTTACAAATATGTGCCTCGTCCATATTTTTTCGAACTTCTAATTCATAGAATTCCATGCAATAATTTCTCTCACTGAGATTCACTCAATCTTTTATCTCCTATGGGCTATTTGCAATTGGACCCCCAATCTATACAAGTTTTATAATCAAGCACTTTCCTAAAATCGGCCAATTTCGTCTTTTATGGGTTTCTTGCACGTCGATTCTCAGATTCTATCAATTTCACAACCAGACTCTTATTTGTGTTACAAACACGTGCTTCATCCATATTTTCTTAAACTTTTAATTCATAAAATTCCATGCAATAGTTTCTCAGTAGTATTATATCCATAAAATTATAAAATATAAATATTTATAAAACAGATAAATAAAACAAATCAACTAATTGTATAATTAAATACGTATTTAGAGTAATTTTTTGAAATTAGTTAAATTAGTTGAATGAAAATAAATAAAGAGAAGAGGCGCTCAGTAAAAAAAAAAAGAGAAGATGCTATTTATTTTAAAAGAAATATAGATAGTAATTTAATTAATTTATAAAGGGTATGATAATAATCTAATTTAACATTCTTGGTGGAATTTGAAATTATCACAAAAAATGGTGAGAATTTAATTTTACCTTATTTTTTCACATACATGATTCTAATTTCAGTGGGGTCTACAATTACCATTAACACTACTACTAACAAAAAATGAAATATATACGATAATGAATTTGATTATCAAATTGTTTTTTGTTCTTTTTTATGACATGGGTTTCAAATAGAAAATATATTCATAGATCAAATTGATTTTTGTTCTTTTTTTTTCGTTAAATGACTCATTTATTAGTTATTTAATTTTATTATTATTGTCTTAATTTCATACCACCACGTGCATAAAAACTAGTATATATATAATAATAAAGTGTAATGGCTTATCGAAAAAGTTGAGGTTACATGCACGAATATGAAGTTTGTGGAGGGTGTCAATGCAAAACAACCCCAAAAAATCACAAATTTCTACTTGCCCTTTTAATGTGGAGAGTCGGGACTCGCTAGGGTTTTGTTTATTCTGTGCTGATCGAAATCTCAAAAACCGAGCGGGCGATCTGAACTTTGTCGGGGATAACATGGCGACGGAATCGAAGGTGACGGCGGAGGATGCGAAGATCGACCTCTTCGAGGACGACGACGAGTTCGAGGAGTTCGAGATCGACGAAGGTGACCTCCGCTTCTTCCCCCCCTCCTCTTTTAGGGGTTTTCGAAAAATCGATGCGTTTAGACCTACAATTGTTGTTTAGAACTGCTGATAATCTATTATTTCATTCGATTTGAGAAAAAAAAAATTTCTTTTTTGGGTTTATGATTCCTTTGGACGAAATGAATTTTTTTTTTGCTGGTTGTGATGCTTATGGTAATCCGAGATCTACAAGAGATTTTAATTTGGGGATTTGATAAGATGCAATGCATATCAGACGTTTTGAAGACTTTAGGTGCTTTGTTCCATGCTTTATTTCTTGAGACCAGGTGATAATCTGCAATGTCTATAAAACTGTTTTGAGTTTAAAAAGTTTCTTCAATTCAAGGTGTTTCCCTGTAACGGCAAGTTAGGGTTTTTCGAATCAGTGTTTCTAACCCATGAAGGGAAAGGGTAACTCGACAGCAAGCTTTGAATCTATGGTGACTGGTCTGTTAAGGCCAGTTTAAGATTACATGAACTCTTAGCTCATTGATTATACATGTTTCATGATATAACTTTTTCCCTCACCCAAGAAAAAGAACCGGATTGGTTGGGATGGGGGTGTTTAAATATGTTTTTGATGATGATCATGGAATTTTAAAACTGTGCATATGCTGAAGAATGAACGCCATGAATGAATGAATGTTTCCAGTGGTCATAGCACAACGGTTCAGGGCTTAGTAGTGTTACAGATAGATCCTGGGTTCGAGTCTTGGCACTGACTTACCCACCCGTTTGTTGGCGATTATTTGAAAGAATTTTCCGTGGGACCGGGGCAAACAGGCGGAGGTAACCTTCCTAGCTCGACCGTAAGGTTAGGGGTGCAACTCGGGCGGGTTGGGTCGGGTTGAAGGCATGTCCAAACCCAACCCGCGATGTACAGAGCCCAACCCGAGCCCAAGCCCGAACCCGACTTTAACCCGAAGGGTGCAACCCGAGCCCGAACCCGACCTCAACTTGCGGGTTTAGGTCGGGTTCGGGTTGAGCCCGGGCTTGGGTTGGACTCAAGCCGGGCTCGGATTTAAACCTTAACAAAACAAAAAAAACATATTATATAAACATTCAACTTCAATGTTCGAAACAGATTTTTCTAAATCTTTAATAGTTTCAAGGTCTAAACATACTACAAACATAAGTAACTGAATTCACACAAATTTAAAACACATCTGTATCATCATCTTGATGGATAAAAACATACAAAAAAAAATCCCTACAAAATAGACATAATGTCGCCATACAATCCACATAAAAAAAAGAGTAGGATATAATGTTCTTCAATCTTCAATGCCTCACAACTTCATTATATCCCTACAAAACACATGAGAAGAGAACAAAAAAATTTCAATCTAGGCTTTTGTAAGGAATGATTTGTTGAAATTTGAATGGTTGTCCCCTTAGATTTTTTTTAAAAAAGTCATCTTCATCTAGGGATTTGTTAAAAAAAAAAAGATCTATGAATCATTGAATCCCAGATCAATAACTTAAGTACTCAACAAAACAACAAATATCCAACAACAATGAAATCACATATTCACATGAACAAATGGACAAACCTCTCTTTCCCACCTCTCCTCCCGGAAGCATCGACGGTGATGGACGGTCAGGCGAGGAGGGTCGGTGATGGTCGCTGAGGGTCGGCGAGAGTCAGGGAGGGTTGAGGGTCGGCATGGGTGTTATGAGATCTCAGAGAGAGAGTGAGAGCTTTTTTTTTTTTTGGGTGTGTGTGTTTGTGACGGCGTGAAAGAGAGGGATGAGTGAAAAGAGAGGGTAAAATTAGGGTTAGATTTGAAGGGTTGTGATTTTATCTTATTATGGGATGGATGGTCAAGATTTGGTGCATCTGTGCAGGCCATTAGCAATTTATTTTAGCCCCCACAAATCATCTTCAGGTTCAGGTTCAACCCGGTCAACCCGAGACCTCAACCCGAACCCGACCCGAATTGGGTTCGGGTTGGTTCGGGTTCGAGTCGGGTTGAACCCGAGGGGAAAAAACCCCAACCCAAACCCGCCCAAGTTGCACCCCTACGTAAGGTCAGCCACAGGGGGTCCCTCCGATATCCAAAAAAAAAAAAAAACCGCCATGGTGAATGTGTCATTATTGCAATTAGATGTCATTTGAATTTGGTTTTGCGGAGTTGGTTCTCTCAGTCACATGTTGCTAAAAAGGGCAGTTTGATAAGTGAGATACGTGTTGTCTGCACGAGAATGCATTTCAGCTGTGCATTTACAGGCCATGCTTTGGCATGGTTTGACATATGAATTATGTTCACCTACAAAATGCCATCACTGAGAGAGGTCTCACATGTCACCGAGAGAGACTGGATGGGGTCCTAACGATTGGGAACTTATTTTCCTTAAAAAGTTTGATTTCAGTACTCAAACCCTAGGACTTTTTCTTGTTTAGCTCCGGCAGTGGCCCCTAATCTTGTTCACCTACAGTAGTTGAACTGTAGAGGGGAATTTCTGTTTGCCATGTTTTGAAGGGAGAATTTAGATTTCTTAGGACCTGGTTATCCTTATGTACAAGTACTGTATATATTACATTATTACATATTTCTCTCTTCTTTTCCTTTGGTACAGTCGATTTCGACTGATGAACTTTGTTCTTCATGAGACGAAACTCAGGCCCTGCATTAGATTGCCTATATTTATTTTCCTTGAACCAAGATTTGGCATTGTGATGGAAATGTAAGATTCCTAGACAAATCTAAACTTGATTCTTCACCAAACAGTCATGTAGATAATGTTCTTTGTATATGTTGAAAGACTGGCATGTGGTTTTATAACTTTTATGCTAGCATATATATGGACTCCAAAAATGGTTATAATGATGCTATTTAGCAACTTCAGGCATATCTCCAAGCGTCAGCATGGGGTGTGTTTGTTACAAAGTTTGTTGCTATTGACTCATCTTCTTATGCATTGCAGAGTGGGATGACAAGGAAGAAGGGAAAGAAGCCATGCAGCAGTGGGAGGATGATTGGGACGATGATGATGTCAACGATGATTTCTCTTTGCAGCTGAGGAAGGAATTGGAGAGCAACTCAGAGAAAAAGTAATCAAAGCATGTTGTTCTTGGTACCATATCGTCAGATGTACTTGTGCTTTGAACAATCAGATAACTGATGTAATAGATTGTCTGAGTGACTTGTTCTTTGTAAAACTTGCATTTACTAGGTTTTAAAGTCTTGTTCTTTAGTAAGCTGGGACAAATACCACTTCTCAATCTGATATTTTTTTTTTTTTGGTTGGTTCAAGTTTGAATGCATGGTGTGATCAGCAAGAGTATTTTACATTACAAAAAGAAAGTTGCATGGGAAAATGATCATTAAAAAAGACACAAAATCACAAGTAAAATTTTCATAAATTTTGGGTAGCATCCATGGGGTGACGACAATATGTAGCAGCCATTAATCAGCTGCTCCAATATTAACCTAAAAAACACATATAGCAGCAGAGCAATTATTTCTCCTTCCACTGCTGATCATGGGGTTAGATGCTATCTAGCAACTTCAAAATGAAATTGATTGATATGAAGGATGTATTTGTTTATTGTTGAGTGAGTTTTCTTTCAGAATCCTTGAAGATTTCTTCTAAAGCCTTCTTTACTTTGTCATCTGCAAACACATGTGCAATCGCTTCCATCGCCATCTCATGCAGCTGAGCTTTAGTGAGTCCTTGAAAATAAATAAATAAAGAAAAGCAGAGAAAGCCGGATTATATATTGCTCCACATTGCTTCTTTTTTATGGATGTATTTCTACTCCTAAGCAGAATGTAAAATGTACCTACCAAATGTCTTAGCTGCGATATAATACTCGCGGGAAAGGCTGATGGAGAACATACCGGGATCGTCGGTACAAAGCACTAATGGATGCTTTGCGTTGTAAAGATCAACTGTAAAATTGATGCCATGCATTAGTTGAGATGTATGTTTGCGGTGTTATTAAATTTATCCAAAAATTAGAGGACCAAACTGAAATGATGATCATCATAGGATGGAACACAACGAGTCTTGACATTGGATGACAAACAAATTTCAACCTGCACGAGTAATGGAAAAGCAAATTACACCATTGAGAAAGTAAGGCGATATCAAGAAAACGAGGAAAGCAAAAAGAATATTACAGGGATGTAGCTTGACTTCAATGTTTTCCATTCATCATCTTCGAGGAAAACCGCGTGACCTATTCTTTGGGGACAGAACTCCAACATTGCTTGGATTTCTTTTTTGTTAGGGACCTAGCAGCACTTTTATGCAATAGTTCAGTTCTAGTAATGGAAAACCTATAAGAGAGAGAATTCTTGTATGCTTGACATTCTTTGACCAGGGTATCCAATGGAAACAAATCAGTATACATTAGATGTGCACACACAGTAGTCAGCAAATCAGATAATTATGATGTGAATAGAAGTTTTTTTTCAATTAAGTGTGACACACCTCTCCACAGTGGAGAGTAATGGGGAGCTCTAGCTCTTTTGCTCGCTTTAATGCTGGCAAGACAGTAAACCTGTAACAAAACTTGAAGAGGATCAATGCAGGTTAAACCTTCTACAAATGCAGCAACACATTGTTATGTTAATTTTTTTTTTTGTCCAGAATAAGCGCAATTACCAATCCCCGATGCGGGGGTTTCCAGAAAGGTCTATACCAATGACGCCTGAATCCTTCATTTCGGAAGCAAGTTCGACCTGCGAAAGTTGTAAACCAATAATGAATTGGATATTCAATGAACTGCCAAAGGAAGATTGTAGCTTGAGATAAACACTGCATCAACATACTGTTTCTAATGCTGCTGCAATGGTCTCGCGACGATCAATGCTCAGAAGGAGGCGAACATATATCTTCTTTGTCTTGGTCTCATATGAATCAATTATGGGTAGAGTCTTTATAGGTTTCTTAGTGTTCTCATCAGATGGAATAAACTCAACTTTCACTGTTTCAACAGACTCAATACCAGCAATAACAGCTTCCACATAAGAACGTTTGGTCATTCCAATGGAGTCATTTTTCTGGGAAGAAGAAAAAATGTTTTTTTTAATGAATTCATTCAACTATATACCATAGTAAAGTGTTCTTTTGCCACAGAATACCTTCGGTGTCGTTCGAAGCTCCAGATAGACGACATTCTCAGCTGCAAAATCTTCAACAGCCTGTTTGTAATTTCAAATAATGTTTCAAATTGGATGATAATTAATCACAATTGATATATTTCAGGAGAGAGCGTACTTCTTTGGCGATTCTTGTGATGGCTTTGTGATCAGTGGCAAGTACATGGATCAAGTCAAACATTGTGAAGCACTCTCGCAACGAACGATCGGCTGTTCAATCAAGTGAGAATATGGTGAGTGTGCAAATGTGTTTATGAGATTATTAATACTTAGTTCTTACACATTCTCAATTATGAGAGTAAACATAGGTAGAAGTCATTTAGATTGGAGTTGTTGATTTCAGTACAAGCTACCAGATCACTATGTAATTAAAAAAAAAAATGCTTGATCAGGAAGAATATTTACATGACAAATAGATAGCATTTCCAAGTTAAATTAAATTAGAGCATCAAAATTTCAATTCAATAGGAAACAGTGAAAAGGGATGAATCCTATACTGACCTTTTAATATCACATGTTCCACATCCGAGAAAACGATGACATTTTTATCACTCAGGACTTTTGCAAGCTCTCTGCAGGTAGGACATAATCAAATTAAACCAACCAGGAAAGAAACATATTCTGGCATGTCTCATTTTATTAAGTCCTTGTACTCTCTCCTCACCAGACCATATCTTTATATGCTAAGTGTACACAGTTCCATCAGCAGCCCTCCGTGCAGTTTCAATATGTTTAACGAGGTATATATACCTTGTTAAACAAATCATAAGTGGATCCATATATTACATTGGAGTATATCCTTCATTTTTAAAAAATATGTGTTTCATTACATAAGATATGCCTTCAAAAAATTAAAGCACGTGAAGACTACACGTGGAAAAAGTTAATGTTACTTCAATTCCATTGTTTTTTTAATGTAGTGTATGAAATATATCACCAGCATTTGATGCTCTCTCAATGGGAATAACCCCCCACCCCCCCTCCCCAACCTTGCCGAACCCACTATCTTAAAATTTTGTTATTTCAGAATCCATCATCTTATTTGTCTCTTGCCGCCACCGGAGGGCTGCGCGGTAGGAATAGTGTTTTTGTTTTGATTGGGTTGGTGGGTTTAATTGTTTCAAAAATAAAATAAAATTGAAGGTTGGATCAACAATTTGATTAGTGAGGGTGGTGGGGATAGATGTGCCCTCTCTCATTCCCTGTCATTGCTGACACGTTCTGATTTCCAAACTTTAAAAAATGACTCATAAAGACAAGAGTAAAAAAATTCAGTAATATTCATAACCAAAATAAACAGAGTGATTTTTTTTTTAAAAAAATGAAAAGTCCATTCTTTTGTACAAATTCCATAAAAAAAAGTGTTGCAGGAGACGTCACAGAGAGCCCAAAAAGCATAGAAAAAAACGAAACAACAAGGATTACCAAAAACCAATTAAAACTAGCGTTTTTTTTTTTTTTTTGCATATATATTATTAAAAAATATGCTATTTAATTTTATACCATTTTAAATAACATATTTATTTTTATATTATTGAAATATATAAAACTTATGCATATTTTCCATCCTAATTAACTTTCATTCAAATTTTCATTAAAACCGTTAAAATCTTGAAAAAAAGATCAAATTACTCTTATTATTATTTTTTGGCATATTTTACCTTATCAAATACATTATTTATAAAAATATTAATTTGAACATGAAAATGATAAATTGCATTTAAAATTCAAAAACATAAAAATCAATTATATAAATTATTTATTAGCAAAGACATAACAATTATTAATATATAAATTAGTAAAAATGAAATAAAATTATTTTGAGAACAATTAATCATATATATTATATGTGATAATTTTTTTTTAAAAATTAGATCTTGATTGAAAGAAAAAGAAAGAAGGGGTAAGGTTGAATGGTTCACTATTGATTTGAAAAAACATTAAATTAATTAGGTTATTATATTTAATTATTTACATTATGACAAATATTTTATATTAAAGTAATTTTTATCATTTTTATTTTTTGTTAAGAATCTAATTATAGGTAAGATTCATTTTAGTTAAAAATGATAAAAAGAAGCATGTTTTTACATTAAGAAAAATTTTAATTAAATAAAAATAAATATGTTATTTGTGATGATATAAAAAAATTTCATATTTTTTTAAGGTATACATGAAAAAAAAAAACCCTTAAAACTATCACAAAATATAATATATTCATCCACCAAAATTAACACTGAAACATGTTTTTTTAATTTTCTTTTCAGAAGTTCATTCTTGATACAAAAAAACCCAAAAAATGTGTCGGGAAAGATCACAAAGAACCAAACTGCATAAAAATATGAAAAACAGCAAGAACTACGAAAACCCAATTAAAAAATATAATATGATTGGACGATCATACATACAAAGCTATATAAAAAAAAAAAACAGAAACCAAAAACCCAAATTGGAGCACCAGCACCCATTTCAGCAAACGACATGAAAAAACATAATTCGATAAGAGAAGCTCTACATATACACAGAAATATCAAACCCATATCGAAACAGAGAGAGAGAGAGAGAGAGAGAGACGTACAAGAGAGTGGAGTCTCTGATGGACCCATTAAGATGTGCGTGCAATTCGATTTTGGGAAGCCAACGACACCATTCCATGTCGACCCTCTCTTCCTCCATCTCTCTCTCTCTCTAGAAAACCTTCTCTGTTTCTTCTTCGGCTTGCAATAGCTTCTCTTTTGAAGGCTCTATTTTATAGGGTTAAAAGATATTCAAGCCCTTACGTACATATATAATTTCATATAAATCCCAAAATTAGGGATGCCGTACGAGTCTTTAAAAATTCATAAAAATCTATATACATTCTTGATTTTAACAAAAATTAATCATAATCTAACCTACCCTATTTAACTTTAACCTATAATCATGAAATAATTAAATTATCTTCAAATTTTTAACTATTTTTAAATAATATCTCAATGGAAATGAAGAAATATAAAAAGTCTTACAATGATAATTTGATATTTGCATGTGCTAATTTATTTTTATGATTGTTTAGGAATACTATAATGTCTACATGATTATATGGTGATAAAATATTTTGTCAAATTTAAAAGAAATTTTAACCTGAGGATGATAATTAGATTTTTGTAAGTTTTTAGGGACTCGTGTGTCTACCTCAACTTTTACAAGAACTTATATGGAATTACTCATGTTTTTAAGGCTGTAAATGTCTTTAACCCTATTTTATATACCTATGTGAGTTGTTTGAGTAGAGGAATTGGGAGAGAATACGGTGGAACAAGGGGAGAATATGTCTAAAAAGCTATTTGTTTAAAATGAATAGATGAGTATAGTTATAATAAAATAGATGTAAATAAGCTAATATTTGTATTTTAAGTCTCCACTTGAATTGTGTTAGTTTCACGGTCATACCAATTGTCATCACATCTTATAAATCAGGAGATACACAAGTCAAATTATTTTTTTACCTTTTATAAATCTTTAACCATTCATTATTCATTTTTATCAACAATTTATACATAGTCAATCAAATAACAAAAAATTCATCATTATATTTGTAATGAAAATAATTAAAACACAATTAAATAAAAAAATTATTTATTTTACAGATACATTGATCTATTTTTAGAATAATGTCTTTATTTAAACGTTACCGTCTTAAAGAATTTTCAAAACTACCCCCATTTTTAGGACTGTTCTTTTCCTTTATATATCAATCTCTCTGCTCCGTCCTCACTGCCACGTCATCAAATGACAAGTTTCAATCATAAAGGAAAAGTTCTAGCCACGTGTAACAAATAAATAAGATATAAATAAACTATTTATCTTAATATGATAATGAGTTTTTGTTATAATTGATAAAAAAATATTCACGTGAATACTCGAATTTAAGACCTACCCTTAATATAGATAAGTCCTAAATTATTGTGCTATGACTACTTTATTTATAAGAATTGATAGTAGGTGATTTAACATGTGAATTTCTTATATTAAAATAATAACAAAAATTTGTAAACACATAAAATATCAAAGGAAAATGACTAAAAAAATCTCTTAAAAGTTAGAAATACCGAAATCATCAACTTTTTAAAAATACAAAAAAAAATCTCATTTCACAATTTTGGAAGCACAAAAGACTAACTCACTCTTATGTAATTAGATCATTAACATATTTCATACCTCTTAACTTTGTTAAAATATTTCACATTTTAATTTTGTTAATGTATTTCACAAACTCTCATGTAGAACTTTTTTTAACTCTAAATTATTTATGATTACATGGATTTTATGAGATATGTGCAAATATAATTTGAGTTTTTTTATGATGAGCTCCGTTAAATGTTGATGATTCTTTAAAAAAAATATATTAATGATGCCATAAAATATGTAAATATCTAAATAAAAAAAATGTGAATAAAGATTTAAAATACTAAAATATCATTTATTGTATTAGGGTACAACACAGATTTAAATTAAATATTATGATTATACACAATGAAAAATAATAAAAAACATCATGGAAGTTATATACAAGAAATGCACAATGTGATATATAATAACACAACCTCTAAGGAGATTGTTGTTTTGTTGAAAAAATAAGTTTTTAGTGTGGAATAACTTAACAAGAGTTAGAAGGATATTAATGATCTAATTATATAAGGGTAGATTAGTCTTTTGTATTTTCAAAATTATGAAATGAGACTTTTTTAGGTATAATTTTAAAAAGTTGTTGCTTTGGGTATTTTTAATTTTTAAGAGATTTTTTTTTATCATTTTCTCAAATATTAATGCATGCTTATTTTTAATTATTTTAACATAATTATATTCATTTATTTCTCTTACATAAACAATTTTTTTTTTTTTGTTTAATCACCCTTCTTCCACCATATTCCCCGCGCCACCATATTCTTCCAACATGGGTCTAATTTTAGAATATCAGTATTATTTTAATAAAAAAAATTATTTACAATTAGACTTTGTCTGATTTGATGGAACGCTGATTTTAAATGTTGATTATATTTATTTAATATAAAATGAGCTTCTCACACGTCATATAGATTCATCGACAAAAAAAATGATCTCAACTGATTTTTCTCTGAATATTTTTAATTTGATTATGGACTTTTATTACCCAAATCAATTTAAATCTAAATATGTCGTCAAGTTTTTCAATTGAGTTTGAAATTCCAAATTCTGGTGGTGACTGAATCAAATCAACTTCATAGACAGTTTCGGATTTTGAATTCCTTCAAAACAAATTCAAGGGTTTCAAAATTAAAAATAATAAAATAATCAAAATTGAATCAAATTTTTTGTTTGGTTGTGTTTTAGTTATTCTCAGTAGAAAATGTAATAATAATTTTTTGTTGTTTCGTTAACAATGAATAAAATGTGAATAAAAAATGAACAAGATGTGAATAAGGATTTATAAAATGTGAAAATTGATTTGACATGCGAGTATTCTGATTTAATAAAAGTGGTGACATGTGATTTAAGATGCAGGCCCATTTTATATAAGTAGAATAAATTGAGCTAATTAACACAATTTTAAAGGGATCTAGAATATCAATATCAACTTATTTTCATATATCTTAATATTAAAATTAAAACGTTATACACGAAGAAACAGACCTAAAAATTTAAATACTTTCGGTTAAATGATATAGATAGATAACTGTAGGGAAGACTGTGTATTCGGTGCCTAATCAAAAGACATGTAAATCCTTTGGGTTCCAAAAGACTCTTTTTGTGATCAAAATATATTCCAAAGATCTTTCCACACACACATTCATATAAAAACAAATGTGGGGTATTTCTTTTGAGGATTTCCTGCATCTGACAGACAGACTTTTTTTTTTTTTTTTTGGATCTTTTAGTCATTGCTTGAATAGTTTGTTCAGTTCAGAGGGTCAGGGAACTTCTTTTCTTTTTTTTCAAACAGATGGGATCACATTCACACTCTATGTTTTCCTTTTTTTGGCTTTGGTTTTATATTTCTTTTTCATATTTTTCTTTATCCTCTCACCTCCAATTTAAGGTTGTAATCATTCTTTTAATAATACAAGTTTAGTAGCAATATCTATTATATATCTTATTTAAAAAAAAAAAGATGGGGGGGGGGGGGGAGATTCTGAAATATGGGAGATAAAATCGGTGGGTGGTGGTCTCAAACAATCCCAATCAAGATATATACATTTTTAGTTTTTCTATTTTGTTGTTGTTGTTGTCATGAAGTGAGGTTTTTAAAAAGAGAGGAGTGCATGGTCCCTTTTTTGGACCTTCTTCCACTTTACAGACCACTCAGATCTCCACAGTATTTGAGTACTGCACTGTTAGATTGTAGGAGATTTTTCTTGCTTCCTTTTCTGTGTTTTTTCCTCTTTTGTTTGTCTTGGTTCATGTGTATTTTGTCATGGCTCAAAAGAAACACCTTTTAATGATGATTTTATTATTATTATTATTTTACGAAAACTCCTGAGAAGTTACAAGTCTCTGCTCAAATTGGATCTGCTCATGAACCAAGCGCAGCTGAGCTTTTTCCAAAAGGAGGTGTGGTGTCCACTAAACCAGAGAGTGCTAGTTGTTCACTTCATGCATTCAGTTGATATTATATTCGATATTACATTGATGTAACGCATGTGACACTGGTACTGTTACATCTGTTGGGTACATTTTGGTCTGTGCATTTCAAAATCAATTCACATTAGTTTTACATGAGTTTTTTTTTTAGGTCGATAACATTTTCAACTCATTAAATAAGGGTGAAAATGAGGTCCAGAATCAACAAATTAGACCAACCAAATTAATTCTTATCTAATTGACAACCATATACAGTTCAGAATGAATTGATGGCCTAACCTAAGCTAGGGCACCACACATTCTTGATTAGTTCTCTGGTACAAGAAGGGGGAAAAAAAAAAAAAAAACACCCATGTTTATTAAAAAGTCAAATTGTATAGGTTGCTGTCATAGTAACAAAATGGAATGCAAAAATCGTCATCTTCAAGTAAATCATTGATCCAAAATTTAATTAATTTAGTGATCCATATTAACTTTGGACCAGATAAACAAAAGTATTGACTATATCTTTTATTACTAGTCCAATCAGTCATCGAATTAGTCGTAATTGTAACTATTAAACTTTATTTCCAAGTATGAAATCAATTTTCATGCCAATAATATTTGTCATCCAACCAACACACACTTGTCCCGCGCTGGCGAGGTGGTTGAACTACACCGGCACCATGCGGAGATCCCAGATTTAATCCCGATCAATATCCTCTTATGGGGAGTACTTTCCCCTAGTGGACCATGTCTCACAACCTATACACAGACTTCTTGCCATGAAACCCTAAATGCAATAAATAGTAAGAAAACAAAACTTCCCATATATATTTGGGGTGGGGGGGGTTTGTTATAACTGAAACATGTGCTCATGTAGCCCCATTGAAAGCTAATCTCAGAAGTCAGAAGAGAATGGAATACAGTGTGCTACAACAAATGACATGGATGAATAGTTGGTTTGTTGGGCAATTAAGGCAGTCCAAATCTCCCCTTCATACACTGAGTCAATGACTTGGTAGGTAAGACATTGAATAAATTTTTTCCAACAAATGGAAATCTTGTCCTTGTCAAATCTTGTCCTTGTCATCTTCTCTAAGTCACTGGAATATTATCACACATGGAAATCTTGTCCTTGTCATCTTCTTTTAAATTATTCACTGGAATGAAAACACCAACTGCTCTGAATCATCAAAAGATCCTTTCCATGAATTAGGCAGAGGTTGAGTGGAATTGGGAGATAAGCATTTAATTTTTGAAAACCTGGACACCATGACCCCATTATCTGGAACCACATTTAGAGGTGGCCATGGCCCATGGGCCAGGCTGGCTGGGACAGGGCCACTGTGATCCGTTTTGGGCCGGGTTACTTGGCGCAGAACTCGGCCCAAAAAAATTTCAAAGCCCGAGCCCATCCAACTTCGGGCCTGGGTTGGGTCAGGCTTCGAGTCCACTTTATTGTATAATTTTCTCTTATTTCATACACTCAATCTATTTTACAATCCAAAATTTATACCGCATGTGTTTTTACTTTTTTTTTTTTAAAATCACATACATCGTCTCATAAGGTATATATATATAAAAAATGTGAAGTATATTTTTTAATGACTTGAATGATTTAATTTATTAAAAATGTAAAAAAAATAATTAATGAGTTATATACCTTAATACAGTGAAGAGGTTAATGAGATTTATAGATGACATAGCTCAAAAATTTATAATGGTACTATTTTTAAAGAGTTTTATTATAATTTTAAATACAGTCTTATATACATCGTTACCCTACATAATTTGTTAAAAAAATTTTCACACATTGTTTTGAGATATGTAATTTGTTGAAAATTTTTCATTTTTTCTATAAATAATATTATTTAATTTATTAAAATCTATAATTTAACTTTCATAAAAATATTTACACAAGATATATGATTTAAAAATAAAAACAAAAACACGTGATACGTGTTTGAGACTCTAAAATAAAATGTACCCTGACATCTCCATTTTAATTTTTTTTTTTTTTTCAAATAGGTCATTTAATTTGTTATTGGAATATTTATTTTATATTTTATAAAAACAAAAATAGTTTTGATTGAAAAATGGATTGACCAATAATGACTTGCTTCAAGCACTGATTGATTCGCTTGCACATGTTCCCCTCAAGAAGAATATCATGTATCACGTTTTGATCCAATCCATCGTATATTTCACATTATTAATAATTAAAGTTGAGCTCTATTTCTTTTCTTTTTGTTTTTTTTTAAGAAAAAAACACTTCATTTGACTGCCTAATCATTTTCATCTGGGTCATTGTAAATCCCACAAAATTCAATGTTTTGATTTGTGGGTTTTGTCTATGGTTGATCTGTTTTTATGATCTTCTTCATGTTTCCCCACTTGGGGTAAACATTCACAGTGCAAGTTTAATGTAGGATGAGATAATTGGGGTTTCTTTGATGATGGGTTTGCTTTTGTTTGTGTTATCTCTGGTTCTGGTTTTGGAATTCCCCAATCATGTCCATTGTGTCAAGCCCGCAAGCGTGAACCTCGGCGCGATCTTGACATATGATTCTGTGATTGGTAGAGTTGCAAAGCCGGCGATTGAAGCTGCCGTTGCCGATATCAATCGTGATCCGAGCATTCTTGGCGAGACCCGGCTAAATGTGTTCATGGAGAATTCCAATTGCAGTGGGTTCATCGGATTGGTCGGAGGTAGTACCGTCGTCGCCTTTCCTATTTATGTTGTTGGAATCTGAAGCAGAATTGTGTGTATGTCTTTAATTGCTATGTGTTGTTTGGCATGTTAGTAATTGCACAAACTTATAACAAGTTTGGTTGAGCCTTTGATTGCATAATGTGATGTCCAACTTGTGATTTGGCACTCTATCTTGTGTTAGTGAAATAAATACTGTCCAATTGCATGAGAAACTATTGCACCAGGAATTAAAGAGAAACAAGTGTTCAACTATAGATTTTTTTCGTTTTCTTTGTGTGTGTTCGTGTTGAAGTTCGTAAGTAGTTGACATCTTGATTTTGTTTCCATTCACTAAATGTTATTTGATGTATTACATTATATATTTATATGTGAAAAAATGCATCTCCATGAGACCTGTGATCTTGAAACTAAAACTTTTAGGCTGGGTATTCTGTGGGTATTTGACATCTTAAAAATGAACTTCTCTGTAATTATGAATGATTTTTTTCCCTCTAAAGGCAACTTTTTTTCTTTTTTGCACATATGCATTTAGGAAATTTGGATATTATGTTTGGCAGCTTCAAATAAACTTGGATACCCATGTCTCTGTAATGCCAAAATAAACACCACTTATTCCTAGTCTGTCCTCTTGTTGGCATTTCTGGTCCATTTGATGTATATGTTGATATGTAAGACTTGATTGGCATCTCATGTTCTGGAAAATCTCAGTGCACAAGTTCAATTTTTTTCAACTAGATTAATTTTGGTTTACACATTTATGTTTCAAAGTAGGGCATTCTTGGTGGTACTGATTTAGCAAGATAGTTACCACTTTGATGGACTGTCATTCCTATCTCTGAATTTGGTTTGCCTCATATTCCTCGTGTATATGTGATGTTAAATGTATATGCATAACTCTCTTGTATGTGTTGTATAATATTTGCTTCATTAGTGTGTGCTCTCACCTGCTTAGAACTGATAACCTCAATTTGGCCTTCAGCTTTTCGGATACTTGGGAAAGATGTTCTTGCCATAATCGGCCCACAATCCTCCACAATTGCTCATATGTTATCTTTTATTGCTAACGGACTCCAAATACCACTCGTTTCTTTTAGCGCCACGGATCCGACATTGTCTTCCCTTCAATTCCCTTTTTTCGTCCGCACAACCCAAACTGACTTCTATCAGATGTCAGCTATGGCAGAGTTAATTGAATATTATGGATGGAGGCAGGTTATTGCCATTTTTGTAGACAATGACTATGGAAGGAATGGAATATCTGTGTTGGGAGATGAGCTTGCAAAGAGAAAGTCAAGCATTTATTACAAAATTGCTTTGCCACTCAGAGCTAGTCCCAGTCGCATTGCCGATTTACTGGATAAATCCAAGTTCATGGGACGGCGTGTTTATGTAGTACATGTCAGCCCAGACTCTGGGATCGACGTATTTACCATAGCATATAAGCTTCAAATGATGACAGATGGATTTGTCTGGCTGACAACAGATTGGCTTTGCACTGCTCTTGATTCTTTTGCATCTGCCAAGATCAAGTCATTGGAATATCTTCAAGGAGTCGTCAGTTTCTGTCCATACATTCCACAATCGCATCAGAATTCGAATTTAATGTATAAAGGGAGCTCCAAGTTCAATAAATATGGGCTTTATGCATATGACACAGTTTGGGCTGTCGCACGTGCGATTGATGAATATCTTAATGGGTCTGGAAACATCACCTTTTCACACAGTAATACCACGCGTGATATGCCAGGAAAGATTCAGCTGGAAAGGCTCAAAATCTTTGATGGTGGAAAAATGCTACTTAACAAATTGTTGCAGGTTAATTTTACAGGGTTAACCGGTACAGTTCGGTTTAATTTAGAGAGAAATCGAATCACCACTGCATATGAGATTATTAATATTGATCATGAAGAAATCCATACAGTTGGTTACTGGACTCACCATTCAGGCTTTACAAATGTGCCTCCCAAAATGTCTTTTGAAAGTGGCCATAGAAATCTCATTGTGGACCGGAATCTTGGAGATGTCACATGGCCTGGTGGAAAGAAGGAGATACCACGTGGATGGGTACTTGGTGGAAATGACAAGGTGTTGAGAGTTGGGGTGCCCAACAGAGCCAGTTATATCGCATTTTCAACGGAGTCAAAGAGCACGCACAAAATTGAAGGATATTGTATTGATGTCTTCAAAGCTGTGCTGAAGTACATGCCTTACGCTGTTCCATACAAATTTGTACCTGTCGGGGATGGCCTGTCCAATCCAAATTATGATGAGCTTGTGAACATGGTTGCAGAAAATGTAATTGCACTGATGATATCCATCCTTGTTAATATTGGTATTGCTTTTCTTTAGTTTTACTGATATAAATGATTTCATAGATCATTGATGCAGCTGTTGGAGATATTGCCATTGTGACGAATCGGACAAAGGCTGTTGACTTCACTCAGCCTTATGCCGCCACTGGCCTCGTTGTTGTGGCCCCTATTTGGATCAGCAAATCAAGCAAATGGGTCTTTCTCAAACCATTTACTGTGCAGATGTGGTGTGTAACTTTAGCATTTTTCATACTCATCGGTTTGGTTATTTGGGTCCTTGAGCATCGGGTGAATAGTGACTTCCGAGGTCCACCCAGGCAGCAACTCATAACTATGTTTTTGTAAGTCTTTTAAATTATGAAGGCATTTTTCATAATGATACTTGAAGGAATTTGATATTTTATTTTGTAATATTGACATATAGTCAAGTTAGAATCAAAGATACATGCTTGGAAAGTTTTTCAAATTTAATGACATAATGTCTTCAATGTAATTTGTAGACCGTTTACAGACCTGTTTGTACCTTTGTTTGCTACCAGAGCGCCTGAGCTTGGTAGTTTCTGACTTGCACCTCTTTTCTATTGTATCGTATATCTCCACTGCACCTATATTCCTGCCTAAGCGGAAAAAACTAATTACTCCATATATGTAATGATTTGGGGAAAAAAAATCATGTTACACAACCATACTGAAATAAATGTTTGTCATTGCCTACCAAATGGCCCAGGATATAGTTTGTAATTTTTACCTATGAGGAATGTAGACTGCTTTTCTATGTAACAGTACTAAACAAGGATCACAGATTTCTGCAAGGTTATATGCTTGATGTTGATTTAACATACTAGGATATATACTATGTTATCTTTCTGTGTCAGGTGAAACCCTACAACTGCTAGGGAGTTTCTAATATGGCACATGAACAACTTTTTCTTGTGTTTTGTGTAGTGCAATCCCTGGACTGTCATATACATACAATTAAAGGATCACCATGAACAAAATTTAATTCATCCATGTCCAACAATTTGTATTTGGATGACTGAGCACTAATTGACCTAGTTTTAACCTTGACAAATGGCATGTTTATGTGACTTAAGAAATACATTTCACATACACCGAATATAATAGATGAATGCATGATTCATTTTGAACATCAGGGAGGATTCAATGATATGTGACATACAGTTTAGCAGTTCAAGTTGTATGATGTGTTTTGCAGGATTCTTAACTGGGCTGGAGTGGTTAAATATGACCATGAGGATAACCTATTTTCATTTGTTTAAGCAATCAGTAACTTACTCCTATTTTGGCATTTGGAAACAGCCCACAGAAGATTCAGTGTATATAATATGTTCTTAATTTGAGCTCCTGGAACTTTTTCTGTAATTCATTTTCACCAATGTTCTTTATGCACTGCTGATTCTTTTTTCTTTTTTTTTTTTGCAGGTTTAGCTTCTCCACACTGTTCAAAACACAACGTAAGTGTAACTGTAGCTCGTAATCCCTCCAAATTGTTCTTTTCAACTCTACTTTTTGTTCCGATGAACCGACATGCAAATGTCTAAATTACTGTGGATGATATGGATAATTGTCACTCATAATTAAATAAAACCACCATATGTTTAAAAATGCTCAACTTATTATGCCTGACTAAAATGTTGCTTGGCCTTGATTTATTTCAGAAGAAAATACTTCTTCGGTGCTTGGGCGTATGGTGATGATGGTATGGCTTTTCTTGTTGATGGTGATAACAGCAAGCTACACTGCAAGTTTGACTTCAATTTTGACTGTCCAACAATTGTCATCCCCAATAAAAGGAATAGATAGCTTGATCGCAAGCAATGAACCTATAGGCTACCAAGTGGGATCCTTTGCTCACAACTATCTGACTGACTGCCTCAACGTGCGTAATTCAAGGCTTGTTCCTCTTGGCACTCCGGAAGCTTATTCAAAAGCATTGAAGCTGGGGCCCAAAAACGGTGGTGTAGCCGCCATTGTTGACGAGCTTCCATATGTAGAGCTGTTTCTGTCGAAGGTAACTGATTTCTGCATCAGCGGGCAGATGTTCACCAAAAATGGATGGGGATTTGTAAGTATATTAATTGCTTGAATGTGCACGTCCACACACGCATGATAGAATTTCAGTAAATCAGCAACTATGGAATGCATGAAAATAAATGATATTTGTTTGGAATATATTATGCTTTTTTTTTTATATTGTCTGATTTCTTGAAAGCCATAATGTTTGTGCAACTAGTATCTTAAAATATTGCCCATAACCCAAAATAGACAAATGAAGAAAGAAACATTGTCATCAATATTACCAGAGAAAGACTGGTTAAATGTTTCATGGACTTGATGCGTGCTTAGTTAACTTATGCACTGGAAAGAGGAAAAAAAAAAGGTTATGACTACATGAATATCACGAGTGGTAGAAAAACATCATCAATTTTAAAGCTAGTGGAACCATCAATCTACTAAACTTCTGTACTGAATGAAGTAGATTCTTTACATATCGAAATTCTTTTGAAATAAGATTGAATATTTTTCTCGCATTTCGTCATCTTGATGGCTAAATTCAGCAATGATGTTTTCTACTCAGTTGTTTCTTCCACAACGCATACACTGAACACCCTTTATGTTTCCAATCCATGCAAATGACTTCCTAACTTTGTTGCATATAATGTGATGCTTCCACTAACTAAACTGATCAAATCAATTATCCAACTGAATCAGTGTATTGAACATGACAAAACCATCCATTGATGCAATAATTATTGATAGGCCTGTATCATACTCTTTCATTTATGTTTTGAAATGATGACAAAGGAAAACTTTTGGTGTCAGTAATTTGGATCAGATCAATATTCCCATCTCAGTTTAAATTTCCTGAAACTGTTTTTGATGTTTGTCATGTCAAGTGGAGCCTTGATTTCTCGCATGTGCTGTTAATTTATTTATTTGAAGATCACGGATTGCCATTTGATTTGTTGCAAATATGACAGGCTTTCCAAAGAGACTCTCCACTGGCGATCGACATGTCAACAGCAATTCTGAAACTTTCCGAGGTTGGGGGGCTCCAAAAAATCCACGACGAGTGGTTCTGCAAGAAGGGTTGTGCGACCGACAGAAGAGACATCACTGATCCTAACCAACTTCACATAAACAGCTTCTGGGGGCTTTTCCTTCTCAGTGGAATTGCAACTCTCACCGCCTTTCTTGTGTTTCTAATGAGGTCGATTCGACAGTTTGTCAAGTACAACAAAAGTCTCGAATTGAATTCCCCTCCTGAAACTGAGCCGACCCGTTGCACTCAATCCATCCACAAATTCATCAACTTTATTGACAAGAGAGAGGAAGCTGTGAAGAACATTTTCAGACAACAACAAAGTTCTCAGCCTGAGATAAGATAATGTAAATGTCTTGCTCATTATCAGTTTGTCCGAAACTGCTTGAGGTCTTCTATTACACAAGAGGGGATTATTAATGTAAAGGTGATCTTCAATAGTAGTTTTTTGGGGAGTTCAAAGATTCCCATTTTTTTTTATTACTGTGACTGGTCAGAGTTTTTTTTAGAGTAATGTTAGGCATTCGGCCTAAATTATATTATATGGAATGCCCAAGTGACTGGTCAGAGTTGTGGATTAAAACTTGAATTGTGGGTGGCAATGCAGATCCACCTTTTTTTATTGGACACTCTTTTAGAGGCATTAAATGGAATGTCGTCATGATTTTTGGGAAACTGATTGTGTGTGTATTTATGTTCGTGGTTGGAAATCATAGAATGTCTTTGTCCAAGTATGCGATGCATGTATATTCTGCTTGATTAGTTTGAATAAGTTCTTCATTTAATGTAGTGTTGTTGTCATCTATGGGATAAATTCTTCATTAATTTGGTAAGATCCTTGAGTTACGAGGATAAGCCTTGGGATAGAGGTTTTAACCCGTTTGTTTGTTTGATATATCCTGGAATATCTTATGTAGAATAAACTGATATAAAGTGGTATATGGATTCCAACCAACCTCTGGAATTAAAGTTATGCTATGTTATTCCATCCAAAGAATATGTGGGTCTACTGTCAAATCAACTATCATCACTTTTTATAAATCACATGTCAAATCAACTATAATTTTTTTTCACATTTTATAAATCTTTATCCATACTTTATTCACATTTTACCTAAACAACAAAACATTATTCTTATGTTTACCAACGAGAATAATTCAAAATACAACCAAACACAAAATCACTTTATTCTTATTTATACTCACTTATGCCAGAATAAATGTATACCAAAAAATAAATCCTATTTCCGTTTCAAACGGGGATCAAATGCTTCGGATATATTCAAGCAACTGCAATCTCATATTTCTTATTGTCTATCACAATAATGGTCATTATTACATGCAGTTCTTACAAGTATGTAGTCCCATTTCACTAATGAGATACATGTTATTTCATTAAATGAAACAAGTGATTCTCTATTTTTTTTGTAAATGTGGGTGTAGAATATATATTTATTTTTACATATATGCTTTGTTATATAAAGTCTACATCAAAATAAATAAATGAAGCACGTCATATCTTCATGTGTGGATTGTATTGATATTATCAAAGAGCTTTTTAGAAAACATGATGCGGATGATTTTGCTTCTGGAAGAAGCCAAAAGTTGCATATATGTTTTCAAACACCCCAGCTTTGAATAATTTATTAAAAAAAACTATTTAATTTTATTAATTATATATCTCACGTCAAGATAGCTTTTAAAAATCAGAAAAAATATGTTATACAATAGTCAATTTTCCAAAAAAAAACATAAAAAATAATATGTCAATCTCAGTTTCATCTACGTCCTTAATTGTCTTGTTTTTTTTTATAAAAGTAAAAATAAAAAATATATATAATTTCTAAAAATTAAATCATGGCCCCTCCAAACTCATTTCTAAATGCTCCAAATGATGCAAACTTTAAAATAAAAGTAAAAAAGAAAAAAACAATTTATTTATATTTTTTTTTTTTCAAGAAGTCAACAAAATTATACTTCATGATAAAGCTAAATTAAACAATATCATTTTCAAACTCGTTTGCAGTTGCTTTCAAAAATCAGTGGAACACGAATAAAGGAAGGACAACAGGGACACATTTTGTTTCTGAATAAACAAAAAAATATTTTTGTGGTGTATATGCAATGTGATGGTATTACTGGTACTTCAGTGAATCAATCACCCACCACTGCTTTCACTGGTACCACAATTACAATTCCCTCTCGGTACAAACTAAAATTATGAAAAGGTCCCTGGAGGAAGACAAAATGGATACCCTGTCTCTCAGCGCACGTGATGCACATGGCTTGTCAGATTCTATTTTGAGTCCTTATTGGTCTGAAAACTAATTATTTAGTGATGGTTGCAGAATCTGATATTTTTTATTATCAAATAATGACATTTCCCTTTCATGAATAACTTTTCACATGAAAAGGAGGATGCTTGTGAATTCGGAGGAAAATTTCGTTAGCAGTAGTCACATCATTTGATAGTGTATGAAATCTTTTCATATATACACAATGTATATTTTATTATGTGTATTATTCATTACAAAGAATATTAAAAATATACATTTAATTTTTATGAATATGATTTTTTTTTACAAAAAAATATAATTTATTAGTCAGTATTTAATTCAGATGATGCTACCGGTGAAAGTTTAAGTATTATTTTTTTTACATAATATCAAAGAAGTTTGACTGTAAAGTCAACCACGAAAAGTCTTTCCGATATCAGAAAAAATATATATATATATATATATATCAAAGAAGGAAGTTCACGTGAAGTCATTTCTAGGTAATAAGTGAAAATATTAGGTGCAATCACTTTTACAATCTTAACATGTTTTTGAATTTTTTTGAGAGGTGTACATTATAAAAATATCTTCACAAAAAAGGTATATGCTCAAAAAAATGTATGTATATCTTCTTGTCTTATCACTAATAGAGTATATATAAAAACTGCTATACTAAGTTCCATTTGTTCCATTTTTGGTCTTAAACACAATTTGCCCATGTTTTTTTTTTTTTTACAAATCATATACCTCATAAGAGATATGTATTGTTTTAAATATGAAGTATATATTTAAATGAATTGAAATATATTATTTATAAAAAAAAATTAAAATTGTTTTAACGTGCTATATATCCCTATATTGAGTAAAGAAGACTAACGAGATATATATAAGATTGCATTTTTCTTTGAAATTATAAAAATGATTTGAGTATAACATGGCTAATATAAATCAGAGTGGTCGTGATCTTATTAACATCTTATTTATTTTTATTCACAATTTATTTATTATCAATTGAACAACAAAAATTTAATTATCACATTTTTTAATAAAAATAATTAAAAATACAATAAAATATGATTTATTATTTATTTGTGTTGAAGTAATTATCTATTCTAAAATAACTTAAATAACTTACTTACGTGGCTACCAGACAATCCACATATAACATTAAAATAAAAAAAATATCTTCATGTAAAAATCAGAGTGATCATGATTTTAGGATAGATGGATGGGTTGAATAAGCTTATCACGGACCAACTATTTCGTGAATTCAACTTACTAAAACAGTAATGTTGACAAACAAATACAGAGTGTTGTCTTATTCTATATTATTTCTTATTCTGAAAACACAAACAGGCAAGTAGTAGATTGTCTTGAGGTTCACTGATCTAAAAAAGGAAAGAACAGACTACAATTTTACAGCCTTTCTTTCTTTTGTTCAGAATGTGATAAAATAAAAGGAGAAGCATATATTCCTTGCTTATCTTCAGACCCCGATTGAAGATTCTTATGATTTGTGGAAGACTTGGGAAATGGAGGTTATGGTTTTATTGTCACATGGTCTCTTCTTCACTTCAAAACTGAAGCTCAAGGTGAGGTCTTTAATGGTTTCTCCATAGACCCACTTGTCTTTTTCTTCTTTGAATCTGTTTATTTATTTTATTCTTGCAAGTTGGTCTTTGTGGGTATGGCTCTCATTAGATTCTGTTGTTTCTTTCCCAATTTGATGCTTTAAACTGTTATATGATGTGGAGTTTTTATTGGGTGAATAAAAATAAAGTTTTCAAACACTGTGTTTGTCTGCCTGTCTGTGCATTCATTGTTTGACGATGGTTTTTTTGAGTTCCTTGGATTGGTTTCTCATTTGGGTATTGAATATTTAGGACCAATATTGGGCTAAACCGACGATTTGATTGGAATTGTGAATATCCCATATCGGGATGAGAACTGTTTGGGCACTGGTTTTCTTTTCATCGGTTGCTATTGCGATCGCTGGTCAAGGTTGGCCGAGTGTTGTGAACATCGGAGCTCTGTTTACTTATGATTCGACTATTGGGAGGTCGGCGAAAGCTGCGATTTTGGCCGCTGTTGATGATGTGAATGCTGACCCGACTGTTCTCCCGGGCACGAGATTGAATGTTATTATGCAGGACTCGAATTGCAGCGGGTTTCTTGGAACCGTGGAAGGTATGAGGCAATATGCTTGCATGACTGATAATTGTGGTTTTGAAATAGGTGTTTTTGTTGAATTCGTGTCTTTGTTTCAGTTTTGCTGTGATCACAATTTGTTTTAATGCTTTCTTCAAAAGCTTTTAGTTATTGATATTATTTCCCCTTTGAACAATGAATGATGTTATCTGTAGAGCTCTAATTATCTTCTTCAAAGGAAAAAAAAAAAGAATAACAAAAATGAACCAGTTTTAGTGGTTGGGATTATTAATTCTCCCACATCCGTTTTATCACCCATAAGCAAGGTATGCTATGCCAACATATTTATCAGTTTGGAAAGAAGAAAATAGAGAAACAAAGTAACTACTACCATTGACCCTATAATGATTCTATGAATTTTAGTCTTGTGATTTTATACTGGAGAAAATTGTTATTGTGAAGATGAAATATGATCCATTTCTTTCATGTCTCCACTTGATAGACTTATTATTTATGCCAAATGATACTTCCAAAGCATGAATCATAAGCCAGGAAATATAACTTATTGTGTCCTATCATCCTTCATCATCCTGGTTACTTGAAGTTCTTGAAGCGTGGATTTCTTCATTCATGCAGCGTTGCAGCTGATATCTAAAGATGTGGTCGCCATAATTGGCCCGCAGTCCTCTGGAATCGCACATGTTATTTCTCATGTCATTAATGAACTCCATGTTCCGATTCTCTCTTTTGCGGCCACGGATCCAACCCTCTCTTCACTTCAGTATCCTTATTTTATCCGCACAATACACAGTGACTATTACCAGATGAATGGGATCGCTGATATGATCCAATTTTATGGATGGAGAGAAGTCATTGCCATCTATGTGGATGATGACTTTGGGAGGGGAGGGATATCAGCGTTGGGCAATGCTCTAGAAGCAGAACGAGCTAAGATATCATACAAAGCTGCCTTCCCCCCAAATTCCAATGGAAGTGTAATTCGTGACCTGTTGATCCAAGTCAATCTGATGGAGTCCCGTGTATATGTCGTCCATGTCAATCCCGACTCCGGAATGACAGTTTTTTCGGCTGCAAAAGCGCTTGGGATGATGGACGGTGGCTATGTATGGATAGCTACAGATTGGCTTACCTCTGTATTGGACTCTTCGGATCCCTCTAGTTTCAGTAAGATGAATCTCATCCAGGGTGTCATTGCATTCCGTCATCATACACCAGATTCTGATGCCAAGAAAGCTTTTACGTCTAGATGGAACAAATTACTACACAAAGGGAATGTCAGCTCGTCTTTAAATTCTTACGGGCTGTATGCCTATGACTCAGTGTGGTTGGTCGCTCACGCCATAAATAATGTTTTCAATGAAGGGCAGAATATTTCATTTTCAGATGATCCCAAGTTGCAAAACTTGAATGGAAGTGCTCTCCAGTTATCAGCCCTCCACATTTTTGATGAAGGTCCGACTTTGCTTCAAAGATTGCTGGTTACGAACTTCACAGGCTTAACAGGTCCCTTTCAGTTTGACGGGAATAAAAATCTAATTCATCCAGCATATGATATCCTCAACATTCTCGGGACTGGTTCTCGAAGGATTGGATTTTGGAGTAATTACTCTCATCTGTCTGTCACAACTCCAGAAAATCTATACTTGAGACCTCACAACACTTCTACTGCTAGCCAACAGCTTTACAGTGTCATATGGCCTGGTGAAACTACAAAAAGGCCACGTGGCTGGGTTTTCCCTGATAATGGGAAGCCTCTGAGGATTGGCATTCCTAACCGAGCAAGTTATCAGGACTTTGTATCGAAGGATAATGGACCTGACGGGGTCAAGGGATTTTGTATTGACGTGTTTGAGGCTGCAGTCAAACTATTGCCATATCCAGTTCCACACACATATATCTTATTCGGAAATGGTTCTATCAATCCCAACTACAATGAACTTGTGTATTTGGTGGCCCAAAATGTATGTGCATATCGACTTTCTGCTTAGTCTTTAGATTTAAATGGGTGGCTAATTCAATTCACATGAGTGTCCTAACTGCAGTTTTTTTATTTCTTCTTTGTATCCAGTACTTTGATGCAGCTGTAGGAGACATTGCCATTGTCACAAACAGGACCAGAATTGTTGACTTCACGCAGCCTTACGCTGAATCAGGACTCGTTATAGTTGCCCCAATTAAAGAGGGAAGCTCAAGTGCTTGGGCATTCATGAAGCCATTTACTGTGCAGATGTGGTGCGTCACTGCTGCCTTCTTTCTCTTAGTGGGAGCAGTCGTTTGGATTCTTGAGCATCGGACAAACCCTCAGTTTCGTGGGTCTCCAAGACAACAGCTTGTAACGATCTTCTGGTGAGTCATTTCTCTTCACTGAATAAGGAACATTGTGTCATGTGGTGCTGGACTTCCAGTGCAGATAGATTTGGAAAAAATATCAGTCAGTTCTGCTCTTGGTTAATCCCATCAGTTATCTGAAAATTATCCTTGTACACTTCGAATCTATATTAAAAAAAAATCAGAAATTATTTGAGAGTGGATATAGGTACTATGGTATCTGATATGTATCTCATTCATTGACAGGATTAGTTTTGGTTGCTAGTTTGTTAATTGCATCAGACGTCTTTTCTATCACATACGGGTTACCCACTAACTTGAATAAGAATTTTCGTTTTCTAATTATGTGATTCTAATTTTGGTTTGCAGGTTCAGCTTCTCGACAATGTTTTTTGCACATAGTAAGTGTAGCATGCTGTTCCGTCATGTCATCTCTGTATTAAAATTTCTCCTTCAAGTACCCCGTCGATCTATGATCAATCTTTTTCTGTTGGAGTAGGACTTGTATTTTATTTGTTCAATTTTATAACCCCATCATTATTTGCTCCAATGCATTGCAGAGGAGGACACTGGGAGCACCCTCGGGCGATTCGTGTTACTTATATGGCTGTTTGTTGTACTCATTATCAATTCGAGCTACACTGCTAGCCTGACATCTATCCTCACAGTTCAGCAGCTATCCGCGGGGATTGAAGGTCTCGACAGCTTGATCGCAAGTTCTGACCCTATTGGCTACCAAGAAGGGTCATTCGCTAGAAATTATCTGTTGGAAGAGCTCAACATTGCTGCATCCAGGTTGGTTTCTTTACGGACCCCGATAGATTATGAGCGTGCCCTTCGTCTGGGACCAAAGGGTGGAGGTGTTGCTGCTATTGTGGATGAACTTCCATACATCCAACTTTTCTTGGCCAACCATTGCAAGTTCAAGGTTGTCGGACCGGAGTTCACAAAGAGTGGATGGGGATTTGTGAGTAATCTTACTCTTGCTATTCATGCATTCTCAATACAAGTTCGTTATTCGAACTTCTAAAACTAAAATATACTGGTTTATGAAAGCATCTCTTGGCTGATTGGCAAAGGTACTCTTTCGTCACTAAGGTGTGATGGATTCAAACATCACTCTTGCTAATAGGATAATATTTTACCCAAGAAAATCGAAGAAAACTTGCCCACCAAAAAAAAGAGGAATCATTATGCTGAAATAGTAACAATGATCCTTGCATCATAATCTCACTTTCCAACTTCTCAAGCGTATATTATGTCACAGGATGATAGATATTTGTTCTTGCTTATTTCTAGATTCATTAGGGGTCATATTTTCTTAAAGAATAGTTTGTTTATTTATTTGACAAAATATGCACAATAGTTTTTGGTGAATGATAGTTTTGTGAAGCAAGGGTGCACTACATGCTTGTCACAATGGAACGTTAAACAGTTAGTCATTTCATATGTTCCTCTAAATGGCTAATGATTCCTTAAAAAAGTCTTTTCTTCTAAGGGTTCTGATACGCTGCCATTCGTCATCCTTGCAGACTCCACGTCAGTTAATGCTATGAAATCTAATAGAGTATATACTCTACTATCACAACTATTAAGAAAAATATATGCACTCAATTCATTTGAGTATCTATTTCACTTTTTTTGGAAGCATGTATTTCATTGTATAAGTCTGTACTTACAAAAAGAAACAACTGAAAACGGGTCCGGTCTGCAAATTAAAAGTGACACCAAAAATGCCTAAGTTTAACATTTTCCTTCAAAAATAGAGGACCTCGATATGGCTGTAACTATGACATTGCTTTGCAAAACAGGCCTTCCAGAGGGACTCCCCGCTCGCGATCGACATGTCAACCGCGCTGCTCGGCCTATCCGAGAACGGAGACCTCCAAAGGATACACGACAAGTGGTTGAATGGCCAAGACTGCTCCACGCAGGACAACCAGATCGATTCTAACCAACTGAGCCTCTCAAGCTTCTGGGGTCTTTTCCTCATCTGTGGCATCTCATGCCTGCTTGCGCTCCTGATATTCTTCTTGAGGGTGCTGTGTCAGTACAACAGGTACACCGCGGAGGTGGGCACCGAGACAGACGTGCCTAGTCAGGGTGGTGAGAGTCAGCGCCCAGTTCGGTTGACCAGCTTCAAGAACTTGATGACTTTTGTTGACAAGAAGGAATCCGATGTGAAAGATGTGATGAAGAGGAAATTAAGTGATAAGAGTCAGATCTCTGATGGGGAGCCCTCCTCGCCTTCTGTGTAGATGATCATATATTTTACGCGCATTAATGTTTCGAATAGATTTTTGACAAGGTTGTTAGAATAGGATACAACACATACCAAGCTAAGAACAGGAACTGCAGCAAGATATCACACCAAGATAGGCTTTGGAAACTGTATGTCAATGTTTGTTAGTATTTCAAAGAAACAGCTCTCTCATATAAATTTATTGCTTGTGTAAATCTACTGAGCAGAGGAATAAGATGTTATTGCAAATGTAGGAGGTTGTCCATCTCATCTATATTACTCATAAATGAATGTTTTCAGATGTTTTTTTCATTTACACCAAACCAGTGACTGACATATGAACTGCTTAGGTGCACTTGAGACATTATTTGACAGGGAGATGACTCATAAATTGTTTAGTTTGATTCATATATAGTTCATTTCAAAGTTCTTTTCAGATTCCTGTAAAAGTTATTTAGTTCAATTTAATACTATAAAAAAATTCATTTCCACCACATTTTGTTCAGTCCAATCCATATAATTATTCATTTTGATTCTTGAATTATTATGTTCGATTTATGTATTGTTCAGTACAATGCGAAATAATCTCTCTCTCTTTTTCTTTTTTTTTTACAAATTTTGATTCGTGATTCAAATTCCATATAAAAGATCTCTGCCTCAAAAAAAAATCATTCATACCAGTCCCCAATTGGACTGGACTGGGTCTCAAGGTTCACTGATATCAGAATCAGACCCGTTGATCCTAATATAGACGGCTTAAAATTTCACAAATTTTATAAATATATCACATAGAAGATAGAGACAGAGGTGGTTAAAATTAGTTAGGATCTCTATATAGACAACAGTAATTCAAACTGTCTAATTTATAAGAGATCCACATTTGTTCCAAGACCGAATCTCACGTAATGAAAAAAACAACATCACAAAGACCAAAAGAAACAAAAAAAAAAAAAAACAAAAAGTCACTCTCCATTTCTAACCTCACAAAGACCAACAGAAAACACAGAGAAATCAAAACCCAAAACAAAAACAGAGACAAAAAAAAAAAAAAAAAAAAAACAGAGAGAAAGCCAATTCAGATTTCCTTTGATAGCCAACTCCAGGAGGTTGTGTGTGAGAACCCACATTAAAATATAATCCACACCTCCTACTGGGGTTGGCCTTCCATAGATAGCACTCACCATGACCAACCCATCATAGAATTCAATTTTTTTTTTTTTAGGAAATTGTGGGCAGTATCTGTTCTAATAATTAAATCAGAATAGACAATGTTCGAATTGAGGTGAGAGACATAAGAAAGACAAGCAGAATAAATAGAAGTCACCCATTATTCGTAATCCGATGTCGACGGAGCCAGAGAAGAAGCCGTCCGGATGCGGAGTCCTCATCATGTACACCGGCCTCTTCCGCCGCACGCGCCGCTCCACCTCCTCGAGCGCGCTCTCCACCCAAACCCCCTCTGAGAACTCAAAGCGCCGCCGCTCCGGCTCCGACGAGTCCTCCCTCATCGTCACCGCCACCACCACCTCTGCAACCGTCGCGAAACCCAATGCGCACCATCCCCATCACCCCCACCACCACCACCATCCGATAGTCCCCGCGGCGCCCCCCGCGCGCAAGCAGGCGCACGCGCCGCCCGCGCACGCCGCGCACATGATGCGCATGGAGTCGGCGATCACGCGCGAGCTCGACCACGCGATCTACGACCACCAGCGGTCGAAGGCGAGCGGGTCTCTCGTGCGCGCCTCGTCCAGCAACTTCAACGTGTTCGGCCATCTCGGCAACATCCGCGCCGGGAATTCGAACCCGGCGCCGCCGCCGATGACGACCACTGCGCGGGAGCCACGCGAGGCGCGTAAACCGAACGCGTCGCCGCCGCCACCACCGACGAAGGAGCCCGTGCTGTGTCGGGCGCTGTCGAGGAGGTTGGACCCGGAGGAGCTGAAGACGATGGGGAACGAGGAGTATAAGAAGGGGAGGTTCGCGGAGGCGCTCGCGCTTTATGACAGGGCGATATCGCTCGATCCCAATCGGGCTTCGTATCGGAGTAACAAGGCGGCGGCGCTTATGGGGCTCGGGCGGTTGCTTGAGGCGGTCGAGGAGTGTAAGGAGGCGGTGAGGATCGAGCCTTCGTATGGGCGCGCGCACCATCGCCTCGCTACATTGTACCTAAGGTGAGTCTGGTTTAGAGTCAGTTTAACGTTCATTCTCATTTTTCTTCTGCTGTAATGCCCTGACAAATTTTCCTTCTCGACCAGAGTGTTATGCATGCTTGCCTAACAAAATGATTTTTTGGGGGGTGGTTATTTAGATTGGGAGAGGCGGAGAAGGCAATCAAACACTTCAAGATGGCGGGGGACGAGTCCGATCCGAACGACGTCATGCGGGCGCAGGCGGTGCAATCGCACATCAATAGATGTCGCGAGGCGCGGAGGCTTCGCGAGTGGCACACGGTGCTCAAAGAGGCGGAGTCCGCCATATCTGCCGGATCCGACTCTGCACCACAGGTTCTTTGCGCGACGCTTCCTTGCTTGCAAATTTACAGGCTAAGCCAAGCACGCATTTGTTATTTCTCATTCAAGTGTTTGTTTTTTTTTTAAAAAATAAATAAATAAAGGTTTTGGCGCCACAAGCCGAGGCGCTGCTGAAGCTGCAAAGACACCAAGACGCGGAGGCAGCGCTGGCAGGCACGCCGATCTTCGATTTAGAGGCCTCGATGAGGTTCTTCGAGCCCGCATCATATGCGCACTTTCTCATGATCCGCGCGCAGGTCGACATGGCTGCCGGCAGGTTAGTTTTGTTTGTCATGAGTACCTAAAATCATATATTTAAATACAGCAACACATGTTGACATGTGCGACCGCATATGCTATTTGGCTAAGGATCACATGTGATTGATATGTTCCCCACATGTAAACCTAATGTATTGTATGTGCGACGCATGATGACCATATTCTTTTTTCAGTTTTGATAGTGGACCGTTTGAATGGTCCGATTCTGTTCGAATGACTGTTTTAAAAAATAAAATAACCACCATTCAAATGGACTCATACTCCATTCAAACAGTTAATGTGTGATCACATATACAACATATGCAATATATGCAACCGCAATATGCATATTACTTTGAGACATTGCCTACAATCAATCGATTCAACAAAAATTCACCGATGAAACCTCTTCATATTTAAGGTTTGATGAGGCGGTGGCGGGGGCGCAACGGGCGGGGAGGGCGGACCCGAACAACAGGGACGCGGGGGCGGTGCTGAGGCTCGCGCGCGCGGTGGCGGCGGCGCGGGCGAGCGGGAACGAATTGTTCAAGGCGGGGAAGTTCGGGGAGGCGTGCGCGGCGTATGGGGAGGGATTGCAGCAGGAGCCGGTGAATGCGGTGCTGTTGTGTAACCGGGCGGCGTGTTATTCGAAGCTTGGGCAGCACAAACGGGCCGTAGAGGACTGCACGGCGGCGCTCAACGTGAGGCCCGCGTACGCCAAGGCGCGGTTGAGGCGCGCGGACTGCAATGCCAAGGTGAGAGATTATGGCTAGTGAGGTTGTTGAGTTATGTGTGAACAATAATAACAATAAAAATTGCTATTTAATAATAGCAATAGTGACAATAACTTTAATAACAATAACAATGGCAACGATAATAATAATAATAATAACATTAAAATAACCCTAATAAGAATA
The DNA here is from genome assembly GCA_030737835.1 of Acorus gramineus. NCBI lineage: Eukaryota > Viridiplantae > Streptophyta > Magnoliopsida > Acorales > Acoraceae > Acorus > Acorus gramineus. The sequence goes on along the minus strand of CM060847.1, from coordinate 14,809,905 downwards.
AGAATAAGAACACAAATAATAATAACACAATACTAAAAATAATTTTAATAATAATATAAGTAAAATAACAATAAGATTGACTTTAAGAATAAGAATAACAATAACATTTAGAATAATTTTTCCAGTTATTGTTAATTGTATTATTATTATATTATTATTATTGTTTTTGTCGTTGCTATCTCAGTTCTTATTATCTTATTAACAATAATTTTAGCCTCCCATTTGAAAATAAGCTATTTCTGGATTTAACTATTTCAACATAGAAATCTACATTAGTAGAAATAAGTCATTTTCTGTTTGATTGTGTATTTAATTATTTTTATTGGATAATATAATAATAAATTTTTTATTATTTAGAACGAATAACATGTAAAGTTGTGTAAAAATATAAATAAAATGTTAAAAATGATTTGACATGTAAACAAATTTAACACACGTTCTGATTCATATACTCATTTATTCATAGGCAAACAATTTTTTTGAGACTTATTCACACCTATTTCATCAAATTTATATCTATTCTTCTACAAAAACAATGATTTATTGATTTTGTTGTTTTATTATTATTGTTATAATTTTCTTTTTATTTATTCTAAATTAAAACGAACGAATTGTGGTTAGATGAAACGGTGGGAGGCGGCGGTGCAGGACTACGAGGCGTTGGTGAAGGCGGCGCCGGGTGACGAAGAGGTGGCCCGGTCGCTCGCGGAGGCTCGGGCGCAGCTCAAGAAGCAGAGACAATACGATCAAGTCGACGATGACGATGAGGACGCCTAAACATAAATCAAAACATTATTATTGCAAAATTAAGAAAGAGAGTCCCTTCAAAAGGACATATAAATGTTTTTGTACTCTCTCAAACCAAATATATGTTGATTTTATGAATCAACAAGAAGCCCAAGAAGAGGAGAACACAAGGCGGAGAGGGGGCGCCACCCCGGGCGGCGCTCGGGGCGGAGCAAGTGATGGGTAGGGAGAGAGATGAAAGGGAATTGAAGGGGTCTCTTTTTTTTATTTTTTTATTTTATTTTTTTGGATATTTTTTGGATGTTAATTGGAGGGATCATGCTATGTTATTTATTAAGTGTTTGCATGAATTTTTTTGTCTTCTTTTTGTCATTTAAGGTTTTTTGACATAACACACAAATAACATAATTCACCTGCCAGGTACACAAAGTCATTAATAAAATGGAAAGATGCATATAACCACCTGAAATATCCATGTTGTCTCTTTTTTTAAAAATCCATTACTTAAAAAGTGCCCAATTTGAATGTATTCAAGTGAGCTTGATCACATAAATTCGCATTTTACAAGGGGCAGTAATTCGACTGGCTTGGTTATGCAGTCAAAGCCCACATATATTACCATGGAAAGGATAAGGAAAATGTCACCTGTTTTGCAATCCATTTTATTTATTTTTTAAAGTATATAATTGGGTAATAAAATTTATTATTTTATAGAAAAATAAAATATATATTAATAGGAATTTATTGCATATATTTTAAATTTTTTTAAATATAGTATATACTTACATAGTGTAATATACTGTGTTAGTGATGTGACGACGACGACTAAAAATAAGAGCTATAAAATGGACTGAGTGTATCAACATCCTCCAATGAGAAAGGTTTGGATAGTTATCCATGTAAGGGGTTCATAAACTTTTAAGCAAAATTCAAAATATGTTGAGAATGCAAAAATAATTACAAGGTCATTGCCCTTAACAAAATTCAAAATATGCTTAGCATTATCCCTACAATTTTTTCTGTTGGTGGTGGGTCATGACTACAGACTGCACGCGAGTCTTTATACAACATGTGCATGTAACAATGCCACTCATTGAATTAGGTGGATAAGCCTACAATTTGTTCCAATAAAAGCCAAAAACGATAGGAAAAAACATGAACTAAGAATGTTTGTTTTTTTTAAAAGAATATACATTACATGATCAAATTTTCAACACATTATTCTAATTCTAGCCATAGTCACCTACCCACCAAACAACAATCATTTGGGATTTACATTATTGATATACAAATCAAGCTTTGGTTGGCTGGTTTTCCCAAGTTCAACCCTATGAAAGGTTGACTGTTGGTGGTGAATCTCTACCAAATCTTCCATGTTAAGTCTCTCATGTAACCTAACCACCGCACCTTAACATACTGTATATTATATAATGTGTGCACAAAATAATTAATATGTGGTCCTTTTTAGGTTTTGTCAACCTCCACTAACAAACTAAATACATGGATGGATGATTCACTATATGATACCTAACTATGCTAATGAGGCACTTGATTATATCCATAAGTGGGATTGGTGGCCGCCTAGTCTCCATTAGGATTTAAAATGATCAATTGATAATTAATTTTTTTGCTAATGATGTTAGGGGATCATGGTTTATTCTAAAGACATTATTATTATAACTTATATAAGTTTTTACTAATAACTTAACAAATATAAATATTAATAGTTTAGGGTGTGACATTTTTTTATATTTTTTATGAAAGGGTAGTAGGCGGTCCTCATTATATTAACAAGGAAAAATGCCCAAAGAAGTACAAACGATCAAATAAAATCAAGGCAAAAACCCCAAAAACAAAAAGTATTGAATCCCAACTTCCAAGTAGAAAAGATTTCTATTGGGTGTGACATTGTTTTATTGATGATAATTTGGTATTTTGGGATAGATAACTATCGGTGTGGTTCTATTTTGTTTTTGTTTTTTATTCTACCTTTGATTTTTTTTTTTTTTTGTCGCTAGTTAAACTGTAACCTTCATCCACATTGGTTGTAGTCACACCGAGACATCTACAGCGACGGCCAACTTGTGGCCGTCGGTAATGCCCATTTCAATTGTGAATTTCAGTTTCTGAAATATTAAGAGCGACGGTTTTCAATGTGACTGTCGGTAATAGGCATCGCTAAAAGTACATTTTCTTGTAGTGCCCCTTGATATTACAATCCAGATTTATGTTATTTTATCTAAGTATAGTTATCGGATTTTATTCTTCTTAACCAAACATATTTTTTGACTAGTCTATTCTGTTCAATTCTTATTCTGCACCCCCAAACAAGGACAAGTGTTTGTTGAAAGTGGATACAGAAAAAAAAACCATGGTAATAATAGAGAAAGACTACTTTGTTGAAGTAAAGCAAATGTTTGTTTTTTGTTAAGATGTACTACTTTGAGTACTCTCTTCTTATGAATTCAAGAACAATAAATAACCATGAAAAAAAATAGAAGACAACTTGGCTCTCACTCGCTCATCACTAATAAAAAATGTTAAATGAAATGCTTCTTACATAGAAGAAAGCTTGAACTTATATATGGGTTAATTTCTATAGTTTTTCCACGCCACTTTAAGCATACCACATGTGGTGTGACAAAGCTAATGATTTTGTAAAATTGGTTACACCATCTCAAATTTGAGAAGTGACATATTTATAATACTAATATAAAATATTTTGAATTATAATGGATCTCAATAAATCTTACTTTATTGAAATATTTTTATCATGAAATACATCTATGTGGTTGCTTTGAATCTTTATTTGAATGAGTCAACATTTTGATTTGGTCTGACATGAAACAATCATAAAAAGGGAATACAAGTATTTATCCCATTTGGGTCGCGGTGAAACAAAATTGAAAAAAAGAAAAAGAAAAATAAGACAATTAAGCATGAATAAATTAGAAATAAGTATAATAATTATTACAAAGGGTGTCAGAATTGTTTATCATAATTTATTTATTCCAATTAATTAAAATATTTTTAATCTAAATGAAATATTTAATTTTATATTACATACAACGAGTTCATATGTGAATCCAATAACAAAAAAAAATGATTATATATATATATATATATATATATATATATAAAGGAGAATAACATAATGGATCGTCAATCAAGAGGTTAATTAGACCTTACCAAAAAATAAAAGAGGGGTGACTGATTTGACCATTGAGGGTTTATCATGGATAGACACCACACCTGTCACCTGTCTAATAATTGATTGGCAAAGTTCACTTGTCAGTAGGATGAGAGGTGGAGTGATTGAGATGCCAACTGAACTTGGCACACCATCACATTAGGTTATATTAATTAGAATCCTCTCTCACACACACACACACACAGATAGATGGTTTAAAGCAAAGTTTAAAGTGGCGGAGCATCAAATTCGACACTGTTAATAAAGAAGCCAGAGATACCTACTTTTGAGTAGACCACCAATATTAAAAGTTAACATTAATAGATAACTAAGTCCATGGGTGGATCCACTTTATCACTCTTTTAATAAATGTTTTTTTCTTTATTATAATCTTTTCCAATGCATGAGCTGTTCCATCTGAAATCATTGCACACACAAGTTCATGAAGTGAAACCACTATTAAAATTTGTGGTTAGTTTGACAACCAGTGGAGTTGATGACATGTTAGAGTGGTTCACCTACTGGTCTTGTGTGTGATCTAATGCTTCTTCTTTTTAAATAAAATGAAATAAATAATAATAATAATAATAATAATGAATCTCAGCAGTGGGTGTGATCTAAAGATGAATGTTTTTAATGGGATTAATGCACGTGCATCTCACGTGGGAGGAGGAGAGGATTGATGTACGCTGAAAATAAGAGAGAAAATAATAATGTCGTCTTTTGTCCAGCAATTATGCATATATTCTAAAAAAGAGAATAAATGGAATAGAGAGCGGGTAGCGAAAATCCTAAAATTCTTGTTCTATTAGAGATGGACTAAAGTTTTTTTATATAATAGTATAAGATAGTGTTACATATGTAACACACTAACAAACTAATATCATAACAAACTGATATATAATCTAACACATTTAACACTCCCTTCCAAACTCTGAAAAGTAGTACCCTTAAAGTTTGCACAAATATGATAAACTAAAATCCCAATAAAAATAAGTACCATTAGATTAAAATCACTAAAATATCCTAATACTTATTTAACATCCCTCCCAAACTCTGAATAATACTTTTGAGTCACCGTCTATGTTTTGGAATCCATCACTTCGCTCCCGTTCTTCTTGAGTCAGTCAGAGTCACTCCTGCTCTTTGAGTCAGTCAGAGTTGCTCCTGCTCGTTGAGTCAGTCGAAGTCGCTCCCGCTTTTTGAGTCATTCAGGAGTTGGTGGATGAAGACGTAGGTGCGCGAGGACGACGATGCACGGAGACGACAGTGCGCGAAAACGACGACGACGCACGGAGACAACAATGTGTGAGGACGACAGCGCATGGAGACGATAGTGTGCGAACAGGATCTCAAGGAAGAAGGAGATCTAAGGAAGAGATGACGGACGACGCGTGACATGAGGCGCGCAAATTGCTCTCGTGGAGAGCTCGCAGATGACGATGATAGCTAATCAACTTGATGGCGAGGATGGGGGCAGAGGCGTGAGGAACAGGGCTTGAGAGCGACAACGACAAAGACGACGATGACGAGGAGACTTGCAGAAGCACAGAGAAGACGGTGATGCTCGTAGACGATGACGACAACAGTGGAACACATGAAAACGGCGGCCAAAAAACCGCGTGGAGCCCACGTGGCCGGCTGGACAAATATCGCGTGATGTTCGAGATGACAATGTGGACAAGATCCTCAGGTAACACAAGATCCTCACTTGATATTAATTCAATGCATTACGTGAAATCAGATTTGATATGTTGCGTAGAATCACGTATGGCACTGACGAGATCCAGCGTGGGGCGTAGAATCACAGTACGGGTTGCGCCAATGGGGACAACAGTGCGACGGTGATGAAGACTACGGTGCGCGACAGGCGTGACGAGGATGATGGAGACGAGCGACGGCGCAACAAGGGAGGACTTTTTGGTACCCCATTGCGATAGAGTGATCGGCAATCGCACGAGATAGACAGTGGTGGCGCGAATGGCGATGTGTGATGGCGCGAGGATGACAGTAAAAAGTCTTCCTCCGCTCCGATTGAAGACTCTCTAATCATAGCGGGAAAGAAGAAGAGAAACTTATGTAGATCTAGGGTTTCTGAGATGGCTCTGATACCATGTTAGAAATAAGAGAGAGAAAATAATAATGAAACCCTAAAACTCTTGTTCTATTAGAGAGGGACTAAAGCCCTTTATATAATAGTACAAGATAGTGTTATACGTGTAACATATTAACAAACTAATATAATAACAAACTAATATCATAACAAACTGATATATAATCTAACACATTTAACAATGTATAAAGGTTAATTTTTTAACATTATTTTAAGAGCAAGTTGAATTACTTTGAATGGATATGGTTTAAGCTTGTTTGTCTTTAATTGTTTGGATAAACATAGATTAAATTATGGAGGAGTAATTAAGGCAAAAAAAATTTGTTGGTTATCATCTTTTTGTTATAATCTATAATGTTTAGATCTCCTGACAATCAAATAGTGAAAATATTATTGTTGGTCGACATTCTTTCTTAAATGTACAGTTGTAAACAGTCATTTTTTTGTTTCATTTCTCAATCTATAAATATAAACCTCAATTTGAAAGGAATATATATAATTCATTTATTTTTATTTGAAAAGTATATTATGCATTTAAGACACAAAAAAAAAATGATTATAATTGTTTTGTCTTTATTAACCATTAAAACATGTATCAAGTGCTCTTCTATGTTTTATATAATTAAGAAGAAATAAAATCAAAATGGAACACTAACGTACTCATTTATTGGTGGGGCCTTAGATAATGGAAAGACCTCATAAACCAAAATTCCTTTTTAAGAAAAGAGAAATAACAGGAAAGGAGAACATATATAAAAACACTTTCTTGCATGTTATAGGACATTAAAATTAGACAAATTTTACCTTTTTGATGAATATTTGTGGTAGTAATAGGAGATATTTTGATAATATAAGATTTTTTGAAGGGTATATATACAAAAATCCTTTAATAAATCATTCTTTCAATAAAAACCATTCATTGATGCTCATTCCAGCATTTAATGCAAAATATAGAAGAATGGAATGCTTTTATACTCAAACTAATCTAATAAACAAATTTTGAACGAAGGGAAATATCTATATAACCCTCTATAAACTTCCATATATCCATATAACACCCTGTATTTCATGAATATCCATATAGGCCCTTATAAACACACAGGTAAATCCAAATAAACCCCTAAGTTAAAAATCTCTAACCAAAATTAAAATATTCTAAGAATATTTTGTTATATTAACCTATGTTACAAAATTATTACCCAATTAAACCCTTGTATTCAATGAAAAATTCAAATATACCCTCAAAATGACAAATTTACCTTTCATCTTCTTCCTTAAATTTGTCACCTCTCCAATACCACCACCAAACCCTCTCCACCACATTGCTCCTCCCTCCCTGCCAACACCACTGCCCACCCCCCTCACACCACCACCACCACACCCCCTCCACCCCCAAAACCACCACTAACATTGCCCTCCCTCCTTCCGACCACCACCAACCCTCCACCACGGCACCATCCAAGCCATCACCACCTCTAAATCCCTCCTCCCCAACACCCCCCCCCCCCTCCTTCATCATCACCCTGTACCTCCTCCACCACCACCGCCCCCTCCCTCATCTCCATCATTTTCTTTGTTACATCAACCACTTCAGATTGACAATCTCTAATCTATTTATTTATTGTTGGAGAGAGAGAGGGGGGGGGGGATGAATGGGTAATGCAAAAGAGAGAAATATCTTTCAAGGTTTCAAAAATGGTGAGATGAGAGAGAGTGAGAAGAAGGCTTTTTATGTGAGGGTAAAAAGGTCACTTGACATATAAAGTTAAATGGAACTAATCCAATGGTTAGTTTAACTATCAAAATGACTAATCTGGATTTATCTAACGTTTGCAGGGGGTTATATGAATTTTTCCCTTGAATGAATTCTCATTGTGAAAATAAAATCAGTCTTTCATTATCCAAAAATGCTAATTATCCAACTCATACCACATTAATTACATCGTATTAATCCATCCAATATGTCAAATAAATATGTGCATTTAAGTGGATGCAATGTCCCGAATCAGAAGGCATTCGCTATTAAACCATTTATTTTTAAAATCCATTGCTATATTTAAAGAGCATAAAAGCACTAGCACTTAAAATAGCAGTCACACTGACTTGGAATTAGGTATTATTTTGAGGAATAATGTTTTTTAGGCCCCAACTTCACAGGCCTCATCAAAGGCCTCAAGAGTTGGCATGTGTCTAATACATGTTATACCTTTATTTTATTTGATTATTTTATTTCTTTGATAACTGATCCCTACAAAATAAGGAGACAATTATGATTGATTAAATAATAATAAAAAAAAATCTTTAAATAAAAAGAAAAGTGAAGGTGAGTCTGGACGGACACAACCTTCGAAAGAGTAAACTCTTTTTAATGAAACCCTTCTGTTGAGATGGTCTCTTCTCTTCCAACTTAAACTTTCCAAAGATTTCCTAAAAAAAAACCCAACTATGAAGAGTATTATAACATGCAAAAGAAGTCAATTATAGGCGGTGATCATATCAACATAGAAAGGAGGAGATGATAAAATGGTGGAGGATGCTACAAAGCGTTTCAAAATCATTTGTTTCTTTGTTCTATTGTTTCTAAGGTTAGTTACATTTAATTTATATATGATTTGTATGATGTTAATGTTACATTTCTGACATCGAATAAATGTAACAGTATGAAATGTAACATTTATTCGTGTATTGCATTTGTTTCAATGCAAATAGTAATTTATATTTGTTACATTTATTAATGTAACAGTCAAATACATATATTTGTTAAATGTATCACACAACAAAAAAGGTGTTTGACATTTTCTATAAAATGTAACTGACTATTGAAAATAAAATCTGTTTCTAAATTGTTTAAATGTAAATGTAACAGTTTTTATGTAAATGTAACAAATCGTTATGAGAGATATAAATATTTAAAAAATGTACTTGATGTAACTGCTTCATATAGTAACTATATATGTTTTTTTTTATTTAAATTTGAATACAATAAATACCTGAATTTTTTAATGTTCAGTTAATAACATTCTTAAAAAAAAAATTTAATGTGTATAATAAGAATATAAGTTTGAAGAAGAATTTTGATTAAAACAATTTAGATAATTTTTTGTGTAATTTAGTTTTAATTTATGTAAGGATTTCAAAATTCAAAATTTAAAATGGATAAATGGATTTCAAGATTCACTCATAACCGAATAGAGAAAATGAGGGGATTTGGGTTAATGGGATAGATTTTTAATGAAGGGCAGATTTGTATTTTAACATTAAAAGTCAATAAACCAATTAATAAGAACCAATAAACAAACCAATTAATAAGAACCAATAAGATGATGACACCTCATGGGGCCTATGAATGGGGCTTATTTTTTGGGGATTGAGTATCACCACTGTATTTTGAGTGGACATATTTACAAAGAGTCTTGCTACACAGACCCTAATTCATAGGCCCCACTCACAGGCCCCAATATGTGTCAAATTATCATTAGATGCTTGATTGACTTTGACAAAAGAGAAAAATAGCAAAATACAAAAATACCCCGATTTAAAGTCATACATTTGAATGCTCAAATCCCTCATTTTTTGGGGTTTGTTCTTTTCCGTCCCTCTCGGTTGTCATTTCATTTTCAAATCCATTTATTTTCAAAAAATTAAAAATCAATTAAATCTTTTCATCATTCTCTTTTATTTTCCATCTAAAATATTGAAGAAGACCTAGAATTTTTGAGGGATTTAATTTTAACCCGATTTTTTCAAGTTTCTTTGTCCGGTTGCTTTTCATTTGCAAAAATATGGCTAAGCGATGATTTTTTTTCAATTTTTTGAATCACACATATTATATAGATGATTTTCGTAATGCAATCCTATGAAACAATTTTTTTTTCTATTTTTATATTGAGTTGGTTCCTATATATGATCCACGATTGAATATATTAATGTTATTGATTGTATGAACTGATTTTATGATTTTTCAGTACTTCGAAATGTTTAAATGTAACGGACTATTTGACAAACTATTCAATGCATGTGGATTTTGAAGATTCATATACAAAACATTTGTTTACTTTTTTATATATATACAAATGTAACAATATATATATCTGCATAAATGGTATTTGTAACTGACTATTTGTATTTGACCTTTAAAATGTAATTGAGAATAATAATGAATGAAATCAACTACTTGATAATGTAACCGAGTATTTTAGAATGTAACATATAATATTATCTTAAGTTTTGATAAATTCAACTGACTATGTGTATCTGACCTTCAAAATGTAAATATATCTGACTATTTGAAAATGGAACTTACTACTAACAAAATGTAACTACAATTGTAACAAAGTATAATAACAATGAAACTGATTAAATGGCTGAATGTAACTCACTATTGTTAAATGTAATTGATTATTTGTATATGACTTTTTATATGTTTTTATATGTAACTAAGCATAATAAAAGTAATTTATTATTTGATAAAGGTAACTGACATTTTTAGAATTGATTTTACTCCTTATTAAATGTAATTGACAAAATCAAATGTATGTTTCTTTGTATATGACATAGAATTTGAGTGTTACCACATGTATATGACAATTGAAATGTGAATTATATGACAAGTGAAATGTAACTCACTTTCAAAGAAAAAAAAAAGAGTGTTACTACACATTTAAATATGAATTTGAATTCAAATAAAAAAGAAAATTTTAAAAGAATTTAGAAGATTTGTGTTAGATCATCTAAAATGAAAGAACATACCAATAAAAATAATTTACAATCAAAGACCAGATTCAATAAATATAAATATGTAAAATCAAATAATTACAACACAACAGCATAAACATAAATCATTTCCAATCTGGTGCTAGGTGTTTTTAAAAACAATAATGGTGTTTTAAAAAGGAAATGAAATATTGATTATGGATGTATAAATAATTCAATTAGAATGAATCCAAAAACAAAACAAGAAACATGAATTATAAATGGAAATGATTTATTATCACCGTCATTAATTATATATAAATGGAAGGGAGTAATTATAACTGTTTCTTTGATTATTAGAACAGCTACCGAATAAAGAAAAAATCATAAAATGATAAAATAGGTATTATACATATGGAGCTTACTTGGGAACCTATAAAGATGGGACCTGTGAATCATTTTCCATTTACAAATCATATAAATATTTTATCACAATATTGTGATAAAGTAAACTTTTTCAAAGGATTATAATTACTCTCTCTCTCTCTCTCTCTCTCTCTCTCACAGCAGTGAAACTAGTCTTGCATTTAATTATATTTTTCATCTCAAGATGTATATACATTCATTTAGAAGATATTCATCGACCTTTAAAATAAATGCAAATATTTTTTATTTCATGTCAAATAGAAATAGTAATAGGTAAGAACATTATCATTTCTCTAGCCATTCAATTGTAATCTCCCCTTAATAAATAAAAAAGGTCGTAATAATCATTCTTGTAATTACTTTTGTTCCAATGCACTTTTGAATTGTTTATGACGGTATGTATTTCACAAAAAAAAAAAAAAAACTATATATCCAAATAAATTAAACAAATATTTTTTTATCTTTTTTTATGGTTCATCGTATATTTCATTAAGACTGCATGAATGACGAATCAACACCAAAAGAAGAGAATCTGGAGTCGCAAAACCAGCGTTTCTTCTTCACAAGATACATGACATACATAAAAAAACAGAAGTTTTATACATCGAACTCCAATCTTCTTTAGCTGACCTTTCAATCAAACTAGATAGATACATCGAACTCCAATCTTCCTTAGCTGTCTCGGTTTCACATGAATTTTTTTAATTTTTATCAACACAGGATGAGTGTAAGTCAAATAAACAGAAGTTGCAGTTCTGTCTGCAAGAAGTTCATTCACAATTTTTTATTTATATTTATTTTTTATTCTTATTCTTATTTTATTACAGAACCGGCAAGAAACCCGGCTCCCAAAAAGATTTCAATTTCACGAGGCTTTTGTGCTATGTGTATAATGCCCCCCCCCCCCCCCCCCCCCCCCCCTATTAATCACATCCATATATATGTGCTGCCAATCTATATGTATGTATAAATAAATAAACAATGCCAGGTCTCATTGGGGAACCCTTTTCAGTGTCCCACTCTTTCTGGTACACCCAACTCAAAAAAAATTTCCCACCATCGTAAGCGTATCAGTTACTCCAAATCTGTATATGAAAAATTAAAATTATCTAATATTTGAATATACATATTGTAAAATTATATGTAATTGTATTATATACTCTCCAAATTCAATAATTTTGTCCATTAATTATAATCTTCAAAATTTAGTTACCCTTGCATTCTATTTATAGATCCCCAGAAGAGTCAAGAAACATTTAAGCCTTGATTGGAGGCTCATATATATTTTTTTCATTACACCATCTCTCTCTTTCTGAATATGTCCACCGACTCCGGTTAGTATTAATGTTTAGGAATGTAAATTATTTGAAAAATATTTATATTCTTTTCAAAATAAAAAAATTTCAGAATTCAAATATTTAGGTTATGTTTTGAAACATGTTTAAACAATTTTTAGAAATTCTGCTTTTATAGAAATCAGATAATTCAAACTCGTTTCCAAACACTTCATCAGTCTCAACTTCTAAAGAAAATAAAAAATAGTTTTTTATATATATCAGAGGGACTTCCTGTAGCACACCTTTCTGTTGAACTGGGTAGGCTACATCTACCTGTGTGCTCTTGTTCTACAAAAAAAATTTTAATTTTTGCCCACACACAGAAAGGTAAGTCAGCACCAATAAAAAAAATAGTTTTCTTAATTATAAATAACAGCTTATTAGGAATATAACAAAATTATATTTCATGAAAACAAATTTGTAAAAACCATTTTAAAAAAAAATTATTTTGTAAAATTTGTTTCCAAATGCAATCTCAGTATACGGATATCAAGTGTGTGTTTGGTTGCGCGATTGCAAAACTAATTTTATAGAAATATGAGTTTTAAAAATGATTCTACAAAAAAACTCAACCCCCCCACCCCACCAATTTTTGGAAATTGCATTTTTTGGGTAGTATTTATCTAAAATATCTCTGTAAGAAGTTGTTACATTAAAACTATTTAGTTGTACGATTACATAAATAACTTCGTGTAAATGTAAAAACTGCCTAACTGTGCAATCCATTTTATTTAAAATAAATAAATAAGTATAAAAAAATACAAACCCTTTTAAACGGTTAAAAATTAGACCCCCCCACGTACACAAAGCGCCGGCAACTTGGACTTGACTTTTGATAAAAACAAGAGTGCTCGTCAATATTAACCAACAAAACAGTCTCCCCTGTTTTTATTTATTTATTTTTTTATATAAAAAAAACAACAACAATTGAGCAATACAAGGGACACCCAAAAATAACAACAAACAATTCAGTCTTCATTTCCTACCAAAACAGTCTCTCCTCCCTCCAATTTTTTTACATGGCCAGAGAACCTCCCGGAGCAGAGACCCCCCAAATATAACAACACATCATAACATGAATAACCAACACCACCCACATCAACAACAACAACAACAAAACCAAAACCAACAACAACAACAAGTGGTGCTTCATAGAAAGCTAAGGCAGATACAATTCAATGTGAAGAGGAGCCTCCTCGAGCGAGTCTCCATCTTCCGCCGCTTCTTTCGCCTCCTATGGGACCGGATTCTCGCCTGCTCCACCTGCAAAGCCTCTATGCGTTATAGAAGGCTCAGCCACTCTTGCCCCTCCTTCGACAACCCATCCGCTTTAGTTGACAATCATCGCGTCTCCTCTGATGTTCATACGGACCATGACTTGGTTACGTTGAAGGTTAGCCTCCTTGGGGACTGCAGGATTGGGAAGACTAGTTTCATGGTTAGTATGGGTTGTGATTTTTATTCGTTTTGGGAGTTTGGGTTGGATGAATTTTGTTGTTTTTTTTATTGAATTTTGTTGTTTTTGGTGAAGATTAAGTATGTTGGGGATGTGGAGGAGCAGAGGTGTCTGCAGATGTCTGGGTTGAATTTGATGGATAAGATATTCTTTGTTAAAGGCGCGCGCATCGCGTTTAGTATTTGGGATGTTGGAGGTAATTCTTGATTGGTTTCGCTTGGATTATGTTATTCGATTTTCTTTAAGATATGGGTATTGTTTTGATTTGCGCAGGTGATCATCAGTTCTTGGATCATGTACCTATAGCTTGTAAAGATGCAGCAGCAATACTAATCATGTTTGATCTTACGAGTCGATGCACGCTTAATAGGTTCGTAGAGTGAATTCGATGAAATTATGTTTTGTTTTGATGGATTGGATTGAGATATGTGAGTTTTATGGTTGCAGTGTCATCGGTTGGTATCGACAGGCAAGAAAATGGAATCAGGTAATGTTTTGATCAAATGTGACACTTTCTTTGATTGGATGATAACATGAATCTTTAGTTCTTACCATGGTTTTTGTTGTTCTTGCTGAATGTTTCAGACAGCTATTCCTGTTTTAATTGGAACAAAGTTTGATGATTTTGTTCAGTTGCCTCTTGACATGCAATGGGAAATTGTGAGTCAGGTAATTCTAAATCTGAATCCATTTCTGCTTAAAATAGAATTGTTGTTGAATTATCCAATAAAAAAGTGTCACAAAACGAGTGGTTTTAATTCACTTCAAGTGGTCCATGGACAGCTTTGGCTATTCCAACTTTTCTTCTTCTTCTTCTTCTTCTTCTTCCACCACCCAATGATAAAGAGAGGTTAAAGTGCTCCAAAAGAGTTTATTCTCTTTCTTGCCCAATTTGGATTGTGACTCTGCAACTTGTGACTTTTTTAAAAAAAATTGTCTTTTATTTATTTATTTTTTTATCAGTTGATGGGTTCATCTTTGTTGCATCTAACTTTGGATTGATGGGTGGGACAGATCACTTTTGTTGTGAAGAGAGAGTTAAACAGATTAGTGGTCCACGCTTTTCCTTAGGTGTACCAGTTGGTGACTAAACCATGTATTGATGAATGAGAGTTTGTGTTCACGTATAAGTACAAACTATTCTTTTCATACTGGGTGCATGCTCCCACCTTATCACTCACCCCCACATAGGCCTATCTTTATTTGTAAGCTCAAGGTGTTACATCTGATATCAGAGTCTGTCCACTGTGAGATGGGTTAGGTACAAACACAATGGGGATGGTTGCCATGTGTTGATCAGTTGAAGAGGTGTTGTGTTGGGTTAGCCAAAATTTAATCAGACTCATGCCCGTGAACACAATTTTTACACACCAAGATGCATTTTAAAGCTACGAGTCCAATGAAGCACAAAACGGGCAATGCTAATTCAAGATTCCATGGATCACTTTGGTCACAAATAATAGTCATGAAAAGCAGTTGCAAGAATTCAGTTTTGTGTGTCCTCTTGTTATCCAGACACCATTGACAAGCAGTACCGGACATGTTTTTTAGAAAGCTCAAACTGAACATGAAACATCATGAATTCGATGCAGGCGAGATCATACGCTCACGCGATGAACGCGACCCTCTTCTTCTCGAGCACGACCCACAACATCAATGTGAACAAGATCTTCAAGTTCATCACAGCCAGGCTCTTCGACTTGCCGTGGACCGTAGAGAGGAACTTAACCATTGGAGAGCCCATCATTGATTTCTAGTTTTTCTTCATTAACTTCTTCTACTTCCCCTGTTTTTTTTTTTTTTTTGGTACACACACATGAAAAATCAGAGTCACTTGTACATAGCCAACAAAAAGTTTGCACTTCAAAACATACAGATGGGGTTGATTTAAAGCTTTGTCATTGAGGATTTTTTATATGGCAAGTGAGGTTTCAATCCAATATCTTAGGTGCCTTTTGGATTATAATGGTTGGATTATGCTTTTGTATAATTGACTCTTCAAGAATCAATTATCCTAAAAGATACTAACAGACTGTCTATATAGATGGATGTGAGAGATAAAAAGTTCTTTTATGAGCTCTTGTCTATATAAAAAGATTGTTCTCAAGGGATATGTTATTTTAGATCAAACTTCAAATATTAATAGAGAAACAAAATGATAAATAGATCCCATTTACGTTAAACAATTATAAAAGGAGAACAAAATTGGAATAAACTATAAGATCATTGATAAAAAGATGATATGTTAGGAGACTACAAGTTCTGCTTATAATATTGACTTCATTAAACCCAATTAATATTAACTTCATTAAACCCAATTAGAAATCTCACTAAATCTGATTACAAAATTTACAAAAAAATGAAAAATATTAAATGAATATGTTGGCTACTTAATTCGTGATTCTATGAATTAATTAGATCATACAAATTAATTAGAATTGATGGCAATCAATTTTGATATTTATGAAAAAAGAATAGTGAGTTATTATC
Organism: Acorus gramineus; assembly: GCA_030737835.1. Classification (NCBI taxonomy): domain Eukaryota; kingdom Viridiplantae; phylum Streptophyta; class Magnoliopsida; order Acorales; family Acoraceae; genus Acorus; species Acorus gramineus. The sequence continues at coordinate 14,793,454 of CM060847.1, read as the reverse complement.
ATAATTAACTTTTTGTATATTTAGTGATTTTAATGATAGAATATAATAAAAAAATGAGCTCGCCTCTTATGGTCCAATCGCTCCAGAAACGCATTGGCCACCACTCTGTATCAAATATTTAGTCCAATGTGAGACTGGACTATGAGATTCACATTATCCCCTCTAATGATTTTTTTGAACCTATCAACTATTTAAATTACATTTGTTTACATGACTTATTGAGTGTTTGACTGTATCCACATTTTTACAAATCAACAATGATTTTCAATAGTAGTTTGACAAATAGTTCATATTTTCACAAATAGTCCCAACACGCCTTGGCGTGGTGGTAGGGATACCCTCCCCCTTGTCGTGGGTTCAAACCATGTCGAGTGTAGGAAGAAGACAAAAATAGTATTAGTCTCTTTAGGGACTAGTATGTCTATAAGCTCTCCTGTTTAAGTTCTTATAACTCTTTGGACTGGTTGTTCAGGTTTCATGACCCTTATTTCTAATGCTCTGGATACAGATGAACCTCTAAAGTTATGGGTGATAGATATTTAAGGGTTATAATAGAATGGTTAGCCGACTAATCATTTAAATGAAATCATTTCAGCATCTGCAATGTCAACATAACCATTTTTTATTTTTTCTATAGTATTCTTTGCAAAAGCTTAATAAAGCCAATCTATGTATAAAATTGTGTTGAAGGAACAAAGTTGTGATCATTTTTAAATGTTTAGTGCATTTCGTGCCCTTTAAAGTTCCTTTCTAACTTCATTAAGAAGCAGCCTGGCTTTTCATGGTCCTTAGTGGTTTGATTACTTTTTTATAAGTGTGATCACCAAGGTCTCTTTGTATAAAAAAATATAAAGGCCTCACCAACTCAGACAATGTTTATCAACTTTTATGAAAGAAAAGTATGATTTGTGATGTTTCAATAATAAATCAGTAAGATGCATCAATCTACCAAAAACAATTTGGACACTGTTACCCACCATCTTTTTTATAATATGATATCTTCTTAATATCTTAGTTAATTATCTGCATTCATTACAACAAGACGTATACCTTGTTATATTTTTATATAAATGAGTGAATAAAATCATTGAAGTATATATTTAATCTTTATAAAAATATATATTCACTAGATAATGTATAATATTTTTTAAAAATTTAAAATAAATATGGAGTACATTTGGGACTGAAAACGGGAGTGAGCCTAACATTTTTCAAACACTTTTTAGAATACTACAAACTAGGCTAAACATATCATTTTTCTTTTTATAATGTGCAACATCATATCCGATCTCTTTTCTGACCCTATTTATAGATTACACGGGTTTAATTTTCTGAAAATAGTATATCTCATCTAATAATAAATATATTATATAATACAATAAATTATATTAACTTATTTATTAAAAATATATAAAAAGGTAAAAAACTTAACAAAGGATATAACTTTTTAGTGTAATTAAAGACATAATGAGGTGCATGAGGTACATGAAATTGAAAATGGATATAAAAATATATTGATGATTGGACTGGGCCGGGCCGGGCCGACCTAACCACCCACATCGCACCAAATATTATTTAGGAGTACAACTTAGACGGGTTAAATCAGGTTAGAGTTCAACCCGAATCCAACTTTGAAAAAATTACATAAAAATAAATTGGACATTTAAATTTTATCATAGCTATTAAAAAATGACAATTTTATTTCAAACATTTTACTTTGGATATAAAAATTTCGGATTCCAATTAGTTCGGTTACCAAAACCCTCGATCCAAACTTAAACCAGATTAAATTCGAATTGCTCGGTTTCAGGCTCGGATTCAACCCAAGAACCCAACCCCTACCCGCCCAAATTTGGGGTTGGATTGGGTTCAACTCGTCGCTCTTCAATCTGTCCTTACTAGATTCATGGAGTCTGTCTGTCCCTTCTCGTTTTCTCGCACTTTGAGTGCCTCGAAAACCTCTCTCATCACCACCCCCAACAACGACGACAACGATTCAACCAACGTGTACGCTCTCTTTCCCTCTCCGTGGAGTGTGTTATGTATTGTTTTCTGCATGTTTCTGTCCTTTTACACAGTATTCATTTGATTTCCACATCTGGGTATCTGAAAAATCTGACCTTGTATGGATTCTTTTTGCATCGTGGACTGTTCTTGTCTAATTTTGATTTCAATGAATGCTTTTTTGATGACCAGGTGTTGTAATTGCTCTCCAAGCTTGTCAGATTTCATGGGATAATGGAGAGTGTTGCCTTTTTTATAAGAGGCCGGTCATCCATGGTGGAGATGATAATACAAAAAACTCAGTTTTTAAACACAATGCAGATTCTAAATCTTAGGTAGCGTTTGAACTTTGAAAACATGTTTTGTTTACAGGAATCAACTTAACCCAAACCGATGTTTTCGAGGTTAAGGTTTCAAAAATAAGTAATCTTAATTTTAAAGGATAAAAAAATATATTAATTTTGTCTTTATTTTAGAATGAAGACAAAAGACGGAAATAAATGTTATTCCAGAGTTTGAGTGGAAAAAAAATCAACTGACCGCATTTTATCGTGATTATTTTTTAAACCCAATGGGATAAGTTGTTCCCTCCGCTCACCTATCCCACATTTATTTTCTTATCCTAATACTTATCCCATTGTCAAACTAACCCTAGATTCTTCTCATTTTTTTAAAAAGGCTCAAAATAGCTTTTATTTATAAACATTAAAAGAAATTCAAGAATCTAAAAAATATCTGCTTTCTGGGATCTAAATTTAAAAATAGTTTTAAGTGAAAAGCTCTTTTTCAAACGTGTTTCAAATGCTACCTTAGTCTTTCGCTCGTGGGAAGGATCATGTCTTGTTAGGTGTGTTCTCTCTGTCAAAAGATGTTAAAAACTTAAAATTGGGTTCCACATTTTCTTCCATGATAAATTTTTTTTGCATACAATGCCACTTTGTTTTCTTTCTTTCATCACCATCTGATTTGTTTTTTATCATATGATAACATTACAAACAAAAAAACTATTTTTTTTTCATTTCTATGTTTTTATTACCAGATAACAAGTAATTGATTTCTAATCATCTGATCTACTAAAGTTGCATGCTTCTGAAATCCTGCTCTAACATCAGTATTGAAACTTATATATAACAAATCCTGCTCTAATGTATTTGCCTCTCTAGCTTCTCCGGAGCTTTCATGGTGCGAGCCTTGCACAATCCTCCTTGAAGCTTAGTCATCTGCTTTTCAGTATGATTGAAGGTACTCTTGATTTCTCTCATGAGTTGTTCCTTTGATTGTGCTATGGTTAGCTATGTATTGCTTATACCAAGTTGCAGACAACTTCGGTGTTCTCTTCATTGTTTTGAAATCTACATGGTGCAGTCCAAACCTTTTTGTATATCCAGATATCCATTCAAAATTGTCAAGCAATGCCCAGGCGAAGTACCCCCTCACATCTGCTCCTTTGCTGCTTATCCAAATGAATACACCAAAATTTGTAAGGTTCAGTCCAAACTCTTACAACGTGGTGCATGTAACATGCTTACTAAATGCAATGGAAATACATGATCCACCCAACTCATGCAAGTATGCCACGCGGTGATGAACAGAAGAACAAAATGATCCATATTTTTTATGTAGAATTTCAGAGCATCTCAGATGTTTGGGGCTTCAGTTTGTTCAGATCTTTCTTTCCTTTTCTTTTCTTAACGTGATGTTATGTATACTGCGAATTTTGTGCATTAATTATTTGATGTCAGTGATCCGACTCTTTAAGTAGAAATATTTCTTGGGCTTTTTAAGGGAACCATGTTTTTATGCTAGGTTTCTGATTCTGATCTGTTGGACATTATTTGGTATCCTGAAACCAAGGTTTTTTTTAATACAAGTACTCATTGCATGTATCATTTCCCTAATAGATACGGATTATACTCACTCCTATTGATAAATTTGAAAATAAAATTCAAGGCAAGTACACTAAATCATCCATTGAAAATTTGGTTCTTAATTTCTGATTGTGAGAGCTATATTAAATCCATCCCCACTCACAGACATTTACGGGAAACATGAAATTCTGAACTAGATCAGGACCAGCCTTATTCAAGTTATCCATCTTCAGGTGAAACTGTATAATGTAAAGCCTTGGAGGTTTCCCCAATTGGTGAACAATGATATTTTTCATGCGTGATATAGATGCAAGTGCAACAATAACTAACCTGATTGCTGTTGCAAGGGAATCCAGGTAACTTCTCATATAATTCACTCTGTTGATATCATATAGGAAATCCTTGATTGTTGCATTGGCCCAATTCTCATCCGGATATCCTGAAAAGCCCATTCAACTTCAGTTCATGCATCAATCTATAAAAGAAAATTCATCATAAAACACAGAGTAACAAAAAAAACTCGTACAAATTTTTGACCGCTCTGCATTAGCTATCTCACCATTTTCTGTGACAAATATGGGTTTATTATTGTATCTCTCTTTTAAGTACATGACCATATCTTCCATTCCTTGAGGGGTAACATAGTACCACTCCATCACTGTCTGCAAGAATATAGATCTCAGATAAGTCATCAATAATTAATAGTGAGTGATGTTGGTAATTTTGATTCTTTCAAATGATCGGATGAGGTAACCTACAGGTTCTCCGATAGGTACTTTGTTCTTCTGTCCTGTTTGGCAAGCAAAACCTTCCGTCCTGGAACACCCCATTCCATTCCCACATGAAGAGAACATACAGTCTTTGACATACAGAGTTGTGTAATGGTTGATGCCTATGAAGTCCAACCCATTCTGCAAATCCATTTGGTGATTTCTTGAAAATGTAGGCAAAGTGGATCCCAGGATTTCTTGCATTTCTACTGGATACTTCCCGAAAATGATGGGATCCAGAAACCTGCAGAAATTATTGAAATCGAATTAAACTTTTTTCTTGGTATCTAAAGAAAAACTTGGTACTTCCCAAAGTCATGAACAAATATCTTGTCTAGATAAGAGCATGGTGCATTTGACATTCCACAACTTCTATCATTTCTAGTATAGACTGTTGTGAAGTTAAAAAAGCTAACCAGTTTACAAGGAAAGATAAAGCTCTTTTGGCAGCTAGCCTGTCCGCAATGCTGTTGCTGATGGGTTCAAACCAAATGGCATTCACAATGAACCCAATACTGCCTCCTTGTTTTTTCTGAATCAATGATGATAATAGGTTTCAGTTTTCCATATTAGTTGTAATGGTACACTTTCATCATTGATATTCCCCACTCAATGAAATTGTATTCTGTGAATCTAATACCAACCTGATATTTGGTTCTGTAAATCTTGACAGCCTTCATGTGCGAAAGAATGATGTTATGAGCCACTATGAATGGCTCCTTCTCTGAATCCCCATATGTACAGTTTCCAAATGGTTTTGAGCAGCGGGAGGGAGGGTACAGACCCGTGCGGTACCCTTGCATGGCTATTATATTGGGTTCATTGAATGTTGCCCAATATTGCACTCGGTCACCAAATGCACCAAAACACACATCTGCATAGTAAGCAAAATCCTCCCTGAAATGTAGGCATACATCAACTTTAAAACAGCTGATATAGTAACATATTTTGTATATATTTTCAAGGTGACTTGCAAATATAAGTTGGCTTCTTACTGTATATCTTTATGGAGCCAGGATCCATATCTGTCTTCAAGCTCCTGTGGTAGATCATAGTGGCTTAATGTGACAAATGGTTTTATCCCTACAGAAGATCGAAAAACAATGTCAGAATTTCTTCGTAGGGGACACAGGTCTCAACTCTGTTCATGAATAAGTGTACCTTTATCAAGGAGGGAATCGATGAGATTGTTGTAGAAGTTGATGCCAGGTAAATTTACACCTCCATGTCTCCCTCCTGTGTTATATTTACACTGATTGTTTACATACTTTGGAAAAAATCGCAATGCTAGTTTCAAGTGCATTTGAATTGGAGTGGATTCTTACTAGGCAGGATTCTTGCCCATGATATTGAGAATCTGTGACTGTTAACCCCAAGAGATTGCATCAACTCTGTATCCTCCTGTTTCCATAATCAAATATTACATTGTTATTTGTTGATACAAGCCATTGTCACTTGGTTCTAAATTCAGGAATAATTCGGTAAGGACAAAAATTTATAACTTGGTATAATTCAGGTTAATTTTGAGAAAATTTTGGGAAAAGGTTATTGAAAATTTTTGAAAAAAATACAAAAATAGGGAAAAAAATTATTATGTAAAGTTACTAATATTAAATCAATCCTTGATCTCTCAATGATTTTATAACATTAAAGCCTAGTTTGGCATGGGGATAAGGAGTTAGAATAAGGAAAAAATTGGGTTAAATCACTTGTTATCCCATGTGGCATAAAAAAAATGGAGATAAAGTATGGACAATTATCCACATTTTAAGATAAAAAAATGGGAATAGTTTGTTCTGGGTAAAAGGTGGAACAGACTTTGTCCCAATTTTTTATCCTAATTTTGTAAAATTAGGATAACATTTATTACTACCATTTCCAAGAAAATGAATGAAAACCAAAAAAAGAAATAATATGCTCCACTAAACAATATTAATGCCCCGTTAATAAGAAGGGTAGATTTGATATTTTTTAAAAAAATTTGAAATTATCCCATATTTGATCCAAATGCAAGATTGATGATAAGAAAATAAAAAATGAGGATAATAAAAAGCATTACAAAATGCAAATTTGGATAAAAATAGTGGGTTTTTTATCACCATAAATTAGGTTAACTTATCATAAAAATTTATCCATTTACCAAACTAGGCCTAAAGATTTAAAAGGACTTCAAACTTCCTAATAATTTTTTAATTTAAGAAAAAAAACATAAAAAACGTTTAATTTAAGAGATAATTTACAAGAAAAATCATAAAATAAAAAAACATTATCTTCTAGCTGAGAAAAAAGCCTAATCATGTTTTTTTTTTCCTTTTTTTTTTGGATTCTGCTGCACAAGTAAAATACACATTATTCATTTAACACATATTCTACTCTTTTAATGTGAATTATTGAATAGGACATGTACTATTAGTGAGACATGATTTATAGGAAATTAAACTTTTATTAAAGAGCACACATTGAATACATTAATTAATTAATAATTTGGATCATTAGGTAACAAGAATACTAACATGATGATTTCTGGAATATCTATGAGTCTATGAATTGTGTTTATAGCATCTGTCATTAGAACAGAAAATGAAGTCGCTCTGCGAGAAACAATTACCATGTAACGATGATAATGATCGATTGCTACGTTTCCATTGCTTCCATCTATTATGTTACCTATGATTAGAACATATCAGAATAAAATGTGAATAACAGTCTACACTCAACCTGCAGATGTTGAAGATCTGAAGAGCTATTCACCTGAAGTGTTGGTGTAGACATCCCAGTTGTTGAGACCCTTGCCATCTGACAGATAGGCTCCTTCAAACTGAGAACAAAATGTTCATCAGAAAAGAAAAAACACAACTCAAGCAGGTGATGCCAGAATCTAAACTTTCAAAAGGCAAAAACCAAAACCTGATAAGCTGATGAAGCAGTCCCAAAAAGGAAGTTGTTGGGGAATGAATGGTGTTCATCTTTTGTAGCCCAAATAGGTGAAATGAGGATCAAAAAGACAAACATCCTCAAATCTACTGAGCTTTCCATTGGAGAATGAATCACTTGTATAACTGGGTTGGTGTTGAGAGAGAGATGTTACATAGCTTTTTATATGCAATCTTGCAAATATATACTGTGACACGGGATGCACGTGGTTCCAACATTTTTCAGGTTTTACTTGCGTATTGAGAGGCCTCATATTTTATTATTTTTTGGCTCTTTGCATACATAACTCTCAAAAACATTATATTGTCAAAATATCCTCATAAAACTCTGTTACCACCAATACCCCTAAAAATGATTAAATTATTTATGAATGTCCTTCTCAGTGTATTCTTGCAAAAATTTAAATTTTTTTATATGAATATTTCTCAATGACTGTATAATTTAAACATTATTGAGGAGTATTGTTGAAAATGTTAAATGATCAAGGGTAGTTTGATAATATGAGATTTTTTCAGGGGTATATATGTTAGATATGATCATTCCTGCAAGTTTTTTTTATGTAACCCTTTACTAGTTTTGAATCTTATGAAAGTATAATACATATCTTTATAAAAAAATATATATAAAATAAAATATATACTCAAATGAGTGAAATGCATTTTTTAGCCTAAGCTAATATATCAAATTTGAGAAAGATGCGGACTGCAATAATAATTTAGTGCATCAATGCCCTTAAAAAAAGTCAATAAATTAAAACCAGTTGACCAAGTAGGAGTGAGTCCTTTCAAATCATCCTCAATTAAAAGATGAAAAAAACGGATGAGAAAAATGCATAAAGTCCCCTCAAGTTCATTGATATCCATATCCCTCCTTGTTTTTTCTAAAACCACCTAAGAAAAAATATATATAACCCCCTTAAGGTTTATGAATATCCAAATTGACCCTTCATTTTTCTAAAATCCATGTAACCTCCTATATTTTTTCATGGATAAAGATTTAAGCTCTGAGTTAGTTTTCTGTCAAATTTTAAAAAATATTCTAAATATATTCTATCCATTTAAAACTGCTGAAAATAATCTCAAGAGATTTTTTTAAAAAAAAATTCAATATGATTTCTCTAAATATACAAAATGGATCTATGTCAAGAATAAATTTCACTCCAAATCAGTCACACAACGTCCAGTGATTTCACATGCTACAGCATTACATGGAGAGGAAAACATATGAAGATACAAGCAACCATAGAATTTGGATTTCAAATAATAACATTATGCCACAACAAATCTGATAACATATGAGGAGCAGCAGTTGAACTAGGCTAAGGATAACTGAAGTATCTGCTTATTCAGAATAAGGACGAAGAAGTTTGCGGTTTTTCTCCAAAGGTACCAAAAAATAAACTCATGACTGGAAAATCCAAGTAAAATCTGATACTGGTTGTTCACTAGAATGTTTTGTAGGCCACTAATAGTTTTTATGTGTCGCTCTCGAGCATGGGTTCTTCTCTCTTCGGAGGATCAAGCTGCAAGTAAGTGAATGGTTCTGTTGGTTCCTCCCTGCAGAGCAAGCAAAGAATTAAAGGAAAGTAACTATATATGTATAATATCATACTGTGTTTCACATTTACATACACAATGGAGTGGGGTTTTTTTTTCTCTACGCAACAGTGGCACTTACCCAGGCTTCGATCTCATGCATTGCCAGAAAAGCTTGAAAGGACCTGGGACTGTCTTGAATGGATTCCCTTCAAAAGCGGCCTACATCATATTGATTGATGTCAAATATTAGAGAAAATTAAACAAAGTTATATAGATTTTTCTGCCCAGACCTTGTAAAGAAGTGCTATATATTATTGAGGATTGTTTCTGCTAGATATAATATTAGTGAAAAATCTAAAATGATTATACTTATTGAAATGCCATGGGGTCGTGTGTAGGATATCAAACTTAATCATGGCAAGTAAAAATGGACATATGTGATAATTTGAAGATAGATTGAGGTTGTGTCAAACCTGAAAGCCTGAATTTTCTCTAGATATAATTAACAATAGTCTCTCAAGATAGTATGCATTGTGTGGTGTACAAGATGAGGTGAGACGAGCAATCTCAGATTATCAGAATATGTATTGAGAAAGCACTCCATCAATTTTAGACAAGCTTGCGTCAGATCGTCAGATATATCCTTCTAAACAATAGATAATGATCTCACATTGTTCTGATCTAATTGGACTCAATGTGAGGTACAAGGTTATGGCACCCAAGAAGATGAGTTTCCAGCTTTCCACGCACCAACTGAATGTTCTGATGTCTTGTCTTACAGTAAGGAAATGCACAATGCTTTGCAACAGCGCACAAGTAAAACAGGCAGAGACCGGATATTGAAAGTCTTGACCAAAACAGATCATTTGGCCTCAAATTAGAATGAACAAACCCATGCAGAAACCGAAACAGCATTATTTCGGCACAATGGGGTTGTTTATGGAGCATATTTCAAAGAATCTAAAAGAACTCACAGAAATATTGACACAGTTTTACAATGGTAATCAATTTGATGCCAAAATCCAAAGGATGGTGGAGGACCTGCCACGTGGTTCTTGATTGAGGCCAGCTAGTGGGTGGTATAGTACCTTATTGGTTTAGCTGTTTTTTTTTTTTTTTTTTATATCGGAGGGATTCTCCCGTGGTTGACCTTACGGTCGAGCTGGGAAAGCTACCTCCACCTGTTTGTCCAGGTCCCCACAGAAAATTCTTTCGAATAATCGCCAACAAACAGGTGGGTAAGTCAACGCCAAGACTCCAACACTCCTAATCTTACACAACAATTTAAACAGGATAAGAATAAGTGTCATTTAATATTCGACATTCATCTTCTGGCAATTCATCAGCAAACTGGTACACATCCATACCCTTTTAAAGTCTAAATCTTTGATTTGATAAGCATGATCTGACTGACCACCTTGGTAGTCAATTGCAATAAGAAAGCCACATCAATGTTCTACTCCAGATCAAGTACAATGTGATATCTCTAAAAAATTAAAAGATTGACATAAAAATTGGCAAGTGATAGGGCCATCCCAATTTTTGATAACAAGGCGACCCCCCATCCCTTTAAATTTGTGTTTACAAAAGAATATCTAATTCATGTTATTCAAACTAATAATCATCTTGTTATCTAACCAACCAATCATGATATAAATACGAAAATTGCTAAATTAATATTTATGAGATTTTTATTCACCAATGTACACAAAATGGTTACTTATATATAGGACCATCATTATCTCTGTTTCAATATTATCTGATTCTTTCTCTGTTAGGAGATCCAAGTCATTCAATCATTTTCAATCAACTGGATGACATGTTAAATTAAAAAGTATATAATCTATCAGCTAAAAGATATGATTTTCAAGGACAGAGTGATGCCCCGTTATAAAAAACAAGTATGCTCGAATCACTCTCCAAAATTTCATGCTTCAAGTGATCTAGCTCAGAAAATCCCATCCCATCCATCATTTCTTCCAAAAGATATCATAGAACTTCACCTTTACCGAGAAGCACTAGATGTTCCACATCTTTTTCCATCAATATCACCAACCTTCACGTGCCACAGTTATAAGAACATCTTCTCTCTTCTTCTTTTTTTGAGATGTAAAGTCCAATAAAAAGATAGAATTGGAGTCGCCAGGGCAGAGTTGGTGCTCTATAGCATTTTACACCTAACAATGGAAGATCATCAAACAATGTTGTTGGTGGGTTTATGTCTTGCATTCTGGTTTATGGATTACCTAGGAACAACTGCGGCAACTAAGTCCTCCCATGGTCGAAATATTAATTACCCCATGGTTGAATCAATGTAGACAGTATGCAATGTTTATGCGCATGGATATTTTTTCACATGAATGAAAATTCTAACCTTTTAAATTAACTGGATAACATTTTAAATTAAAAAGCATATACTATCAGCTAAAAGAAATGATTTTTCAAGGACAGAGTGATGCCCTGTTATAAAAAAACAAGTGTGCTTGAATCACTAGCCAAAATTTCATGCTTCGAGTGATCTAGCTCAGAAAATATACCATCCATCATTTCTTCCAAAGGATATTATAGAACTTCACCTTTATTAAGAAGCACTAGATGTTCCTCATCTTTTTTCATCAATATCACCAACCTTCACGTGTCACAGTTATAAGAACATCTTCTCCCATTTTTTTTAGATGTGAAGTCCATTAAAAAGATAGAATTGGAGTCGCTGAGGCAGAGTTGGTGCTGTAAAGCATTTTACACCTAACAATGGAAGATCATCAAACAATGTTGTTGGTGGGTTTATGTCTTGCATTCTGGTTTATGGATTACCTAGGAACAACTGCGGCAACTAAGTCCTCCCATGGTCGAAATATTAATTACCCCATGGTTGAATCAATGCAGACAGTATGCAATGTTTATGCGCATGGATATTTTTTCACATGAATGAAAATTCTAACCTTTTTTTTTTTTAATGTGTGAGAACATTGTGATCATGTATTGGGTTATATAAAGTTAGAATTTCTCATATCATTCAAAGGCAACCCTAGGGTTTTTGAGATAGAGAATCCGATTTGTAGCCCCACCACATATCTAGAAAAAACAGTGAAAATTCTTTCCTTCTCCATGGAAACCACATAAATCTTCTCTGTGTGATTGTGCATTTGTGTGTTTGTTTTCAGTCTTCTCTGCTTTGATGCCAAGAGAGCATTCGCAACTCGAGCTAACAGCTAACACTGAGCGATGCCATCATCAACCGAGATTACAGATCCAACAATTGCTATGCTACCCAAACCTACTCACAAACCACTCCCTGAATTCATAGACATTGTTTCGCATCAACAAAAAAAAGATTCAACCCCACCAATCAAACATTACCCAATTGAATTGCAACAAAACGAGTTTGAAAGAAAAACGAAAATGAAAATCTGACCTGGATGACATCCTCAACCCGATCGTTGCAACGGTGCGCGCGAGGCTTCTGATCCTCCCCTTCTGGAATCCCCCAAGGTCCCTCCCTCCGATTCACCGGTCTCGTCGTGCTCATCTCCCACCACACCCGAAAATAAAAACCCTAATTATCGATCACTCCAAGATGCGACGGCATTAAAAAGACTAGAAAAAAGTGTTTTCAAGAGTTTCCATAAAAGCATGCTATGATTAATTTAACATTTTGTAGAGTTGAGCGAGTTAAAAGGTTATCCAAACCTAACTCGCACCCAACCCAACCCCCAACCCGAAGGACTCAAACCAAACTCAATCCGAGAGTTTCAGCCTGCGGGTTCGGGCTCAGTTTGAGTTCGGGTTGAGTTTGGATTAAAGTCAGATTAGATAATTTGTAATGTCCTCAAATCCACGACTCTGTTTTGAAACGTGAAATTCAGTTGCGTTAATTAAATTTTTTAAATCTCAGAGTTCTATTTTTTCTTTTATCCATAGATGTAATAAAATAATATTAAAATAAACTTCATTTTTCAAATATACTAAAATGTCTAAGATTTCAACAATACTCTCAATGTGTCTGGATATAACTTATACATAAAAAGATATACAACTTGACATAAACACGGTTACGAGGAAGTTGGGCCAACTACATGCCAAATGAAATTTATCAAGTTCTTTGACCAAGCAAGTCTAACATTCTCGCACGCACGATCTCGTTTGCAGCTACAGGAGATCCACCAATCTAAGTATTTAAATATGAAAGGTTGGGAAAATGAGAGGTGAGCAACCAAACGCTCAGTGAATAGACCTTTAGGTCCCAATAATAGAGTATATCACAAAATAATAATATTTAATAAGATATCGTAAGAAAACAATTCACAATATAGAATAAAATGATATTTGCAAATTCAATAAAATGATATTCCAATAACAAGAATTTAATAAAATTCTCATCTCAAAATGTACAGTCTCATCAAATCTTGTTCAAATACATGATGCGTATGAATGCAACGGACATGCATGCCCGTATTCCATGGCACCTAGCCATAAGGATTTCGCTTAGGAAATTGTGTCACCTAGACACATGTCACTTAGACATAAGTCATCTAGACTTGGGTCCATTCTGAATCGTAGTCACCTAGACCGAGCCACCTAGGCTGCGCCACCTAGGCGATGCAATGCATGCATGATCAAACCACATATTTTTCGTTCCAAAACATATGCATGAGACAGATTTAAAAGTTACATATTTTCAACACAATATGTAATAAGGCATCAGTCTATATAATGACATGCTCGAGGTTATACATAAAATAGCAATTAAAAATCATTGATAAAATCCGTCAAAACTACATAGGAGACTAGACCTACTCACCTTCAGTCCAACGACACGCAAATCAATCCACAATAATCTATAGCAACCTAACCAGTCCTGAAACGATATAACTCGGTCACAAATACGCGCAATTAGTACGAGACCTAATGGTACCCGTATACACAGAAAAACTGACGGCTCTGTTAAGAGCCGTCCGAGGCAAACCCAATGGCTCCTCTTGAGGCCGTCCCTTACAAACCGACGGCTCCTCTGGGAGCCGTCCAGAACGTGCCTGACGGCTCTCAATGGAGCCGTCCCGAGGCAAAAGGCATGAAATCCTAATTTTTATTAAAACATCCTAACATGTTCTATCATTGGAAAACCATACATGAGTCGTTTAAAACAGCGTAAAATAGAAAAGAACTCATCTCGAAATCAAATCATGCAAAGAAATCCAATTAAAACTAATCCAATAACTCTATTTATTTTTTTGTTAAAACAACCAAATACCTTTTGTCATTTACATACATATATGAGTCATTTAGACGTTGTAAAACAATAAAGAACTCATATCAAAATCAAATCATGCGTACAAAAATCCGATTAAAACCAAACAAAATTCATTGAAAACATCTTTGAAAACTCTAGAACTAACATAGGTATAAAAGTAATACATAATAGGTAAAACGATACAAAATATTTACGAGATAGATCGAAGATTGTATAATGAAAATCCATTCAAAACCCTAGCTTATGGAAAAACGGTAAAAATATTAATGAAATGTTAAAACACTTGAGACAGCCAAAGATCTTATTATACTTTGTAAGATCCTTTGAAAACTGCAAGAGATATATTATTATATCTAGCATGATATTCTTCTATTCAAAACCCTAGATTTAAAAGGATTCATAAAACATACAAAAGAAACCATTAAACCATATTCCAAAGATCCATGAAAACTGTAGATCTATTATATACATAAATGACTAACATGGATCTATGATAAAATCTCAAAATAATCATAAAAACATGTTAAGATTCGGATTTATGCATATAAGGGTTAAAATAAGACTTTAAATGATTATAAACATGCTTTCTGCATTTAATAAACCCTAGACATGATATATACATATCCTCTTTCTTTTCACATGAAAGATTTGAAAAATAATTTGAAAACTTCATGATTTCATAGCTATAACATAAGAATCCTAAAATCATATGAAATCCATCAAAACTACGAAAAACTCAAGAAGGAAACTTAAGAAATCAATGAAATCTGAAGTATATACATGAGATCTAATTCATTATTAAATTTTTTTAAAAACATCGTGAAATCATCAACATATCATTGGTATAATATAAGGATCCGAATCATACAAAAACGCTTAAAAATTAAGAAGAAGAAACCATTCTTTTGTTGGAAAAACTTAAAAACGAAATCATATAAAGGAGATCTTTAAAAGGGATCATTATCATTCGAAAACACTTCACACAGAGGATAATACTCACAAAATCTTTGTTCAAACTCTCTTCCCGAGCTTCTCAACAATGATGCCGAAAACAAGAGAAGAAGAAGAAGAAAAAGAGGCTTTAGGGTTTCAATGCAAAGAAGAGAGAGGAAGAGGGTATATATAAACTTATACACGTGGCGACAACAAATCGACATCAATCAATCAAATAGATCACATTAAAACCTTCTAAAAACTAAAATATTCGAGTTTGAAACTGTTTCCAGATCGACGATTCCTATTGGATCCGTCACAAATACCGACGGCTCTCCCTTGAGCCGTCACTATTTCCTCTGCCCGACCTCTTGGCACAGTTTGGCCCATAACTTGATCGATACTCATCTAATTCATGATCCGTAAAAAGCGTTGAAAAGCTAACAAAATAACGATTCCAACCATACATTAACTTCTTAAATTGGAGATATATAAGTCCTCCAAAACCTTATAGGAATATGACCCAATGCATAAAATTAAGAAACGTCTAGAAAAACCATAGTCATTACATAATTAAAATTAAAATTAATAATAGATACATGATGTGGTATACAATGAGGAAACACTCAAAACAAATTCGTGTTGGTGTTGAACCCTTCAATCAGAACCCAACGCGAATTGGGTTCAGTTTTGACTCAGGTTCGAATCGGTTTGAACCCAATTATCAAATATTCTAACCCTAACCTGTCAAAAAATCAGGTTGGGTCAGGTTCAACCTGTAGGAAATTTTTTTCCATAACAAACAAATATTAGGCTAAACACAAATTCTTATAATTATCACATCAAGAATATAAACATCAAATATATATTAAGTCATGCATACTTTAAAATATATAGTAAAAGCATGAAATAAAAGAGTTTAGAGATTAGAAAATATAATGTATCCGGAAATGTGGAAGCGAGTGAAAAGACTCTGTCATCGGTGAATAAGGCTCGCTCATGCACAGGGTTGAATGACTCCTACCACTGAGAGATACGACCACAATAGGTTTTGTTCTTTCGGGGTGCGAGCTACGGAAGAACCACGGTGAACATACTGCAATCCTTTCAGATGTCCAAATCAAGGATCATAATATCAAGAGACTGATAAGTGAAAATGGAATAGATGATTTAATCTCTTAGGAATAAACAATTTTGTATTTGATGTGAAAAAACCCTAAGCATGCAACTCTCTTATCTCCTCAGGCAGCCATCAAATCACATTTTATGGTGGAGATGAAAACTTATTAGTGTAGTATATAATGAGAATGCATAATAAGCCCTATATATATACATTCACAACACATAGATGCTTCCAAAGTAATTTTCATTAAATTAAATGTCTTATAAAAGCAATATGGCAGTTTTGAACGTTTCAAAAGACCAAAACTTTCCACAATAAAGCACCTGGATAATGTTGAAATTAAACCGTTATAATGAAGTTATAAACCATGCAATTATACGAGGAGGTTACAACTTACAGCAACATTAGAGAAAATTGTTGGAATCATGTATTTTGGTCACAAAATTCCAACACAACCTACCCAAGTTGAACCCGATGGTTAAATATTATTGTATTTTCCTCTGGGCACTCTTATATTAATAGGAAATTGCCTACCGTTTATTAAAAAAAAAAAACTTTTAACAAAAAAAAAAAAATAAGTTTTTCAAAAATTAATGAAAGAATTTTTTTTTGATATCGAGTTTTATTAAATTATTTTATATAAAATTATAATTTTTAAAAGGGTTTTCAAATTAATAAAATAACAACCGTGAATGTTTGTGAAAAATTGTTTTTTTTATTGGTATATATAGATGATGGGTGCTCTTTTGAGGGAGTTGCTGGAAGTGAAGCCTGTTCGGGGGACTAAAGATGTCCTAGTATGATGGGCGAGTCCCTGGGAGGGATTTTTCTGTCAGAGGGTGCCATGATTGGTAGCGAAGAAGCGGGCGGGTCAAGAAGATAATGGGTGGCGTCCAAGCTTAAAGAGGTGTGGATAATTCGTGCTTCGCTTAAGTAGTTTGATTGGGTTCGGGTTGATTCAATTTGGATTGAAAATCGAGTAGTTTGAAATTTGAGTTGGGTTCAGATTGAGATCAACCCGAACTCAACCCGTCCGAGTTGCAGCCCTAAATTAGACAGATCTGGTCACGAATAGGCGCCACCACTGACATGGCGTCAAACTTTATAACGTTCGATGGGATGTGGGAGGCAAGGAGAAAGCCAGCGCGCAGGGAGATTGGAGCAAGCGAGCTAAGGTGACACAACTTCTTATAAATTCTTGTGGTTGTATGGGCGTTATGGAACGCTCGGACTTGTTTAGTTTTTCATAAGCAAATATATCATGTTTAGAATTTATGGGAATGCATTGTATGGTCGTACGGGTCATCTAGGATGAAATTGGAGCTTAAAAATCATTTTTATAAGGGATACATTAGTGATAGAGGACTAAATGGATGGCAGAGTGAGAAAAGAGTGTTGATAGATATCAACCCGTTTTTCACCGGACTCTTGTATCTGTTTATCTTTTTAGCACGTACCTTAATTTTAATAAAATAGCGGTGTCTATCTTTTCTACCTTTTTTAAAAAAAATTAAAAAATTATAGGATAAGAGTACCAAATAGTGAAAGATATCTATACCCCTCTAAAAAAAAAAAGTGTCATAATTGTTTATTCCATTTTTTTTTTTTTTGCACGTGTACTTATAAAAAAGTTTCAATTTAATTCCTTTAAATAGTCATTCATTGTTAGGGCTGCAATTCGGACGGGTTGGATTCGGGTTGACCCGACCCGAATTCTAAACTACTCAACCTTAACCTGACCTAATCCAATTTTCAACTCGGATTGAACTAACCCGAATCCAGCCCATAATTAAATAAATCAACCCGACCCAACCCGTAAAATTAGTTAGGTTTATTTAAAATTTGGACTGCCCAGATTAGAAACTACATAATGAACGGCAATTATTTTTTTTTTAACTATTAATTTACGGGTTCGGGTTGGGTCGGGTTGTGAGTGAACCAATCCGAACCCAACCCGATTTGTGAGTCAATCCGAATTGGTCGACCCAAACTCAAATCCAAACCCAAACCCGATTTGATCAACCCAACTCATATAAAAATCAAATTCAATCCATTAGGTTCGATTCAACCAGATCTAAGTTGCAGCCATATTCATCGTAAAAAGATTTGTTAAGGGTATCTAAGGCAAAAGATTCATATATTTAAAATGTTATAATCTATAACTTATATTTTTTAAGTTAAATAAAAAGACACGTGTAACGACGCACAACAATGTTCCCGGCCAATCGAACGGTCAAAAACTACCCACATATAACAGCATACAGGTGCCTCCATTTTTTATTCAAAAATAGATAAAGAGCTCTTAAATGCCAAAGATCCTCAAATCAAACGTACTCCGCGCAAACACCAATCACTAAAATCCCAAATTCACAAAAAAAAAAAAAAAAAAAAAACATACAAAAAGCCGAAATTCTATTTTTGTTTTTCTTTTCTTTCAGAAATGGCGGCCTCAACGAGCCTCCTCAAAAGCCGCCTCTCCTTCCCAAGCTCTCCCATTTCGTCCTCACGCGTCGGAGGTGGACCTCAGGTGCCCCTTCGATTCGGTCCCCGCCTCCAAAGGACCAGTCTTTCGGTGTCCTCCACCCTCACTCGCGACGTGCTCGTCGAAATGCCGGGGGCGGAGGAAGGTAGGGTTTACGAGAGACCCGACTCGTTCGGGCGGTTCGGGAGGTTCGGCGGGAAGTACGTGCCCGAGACCCTGATGCACGCGCTTTCGGAGCTTGAGTCGGCTTTTGCCGCGCTCGCCGGCGATGAGGATTTCCAGGTTTTGCTCGGAAGCCCTTTTTTTTTGTGTTTTCTTTTGGCTTTGTCGGCTGTTTATTGTGGGAAAGGTTGGACCTTTTTTTTATGGTTTCTGCATTTTGAAGGCTGAAGGTACAATGGGTCTTGCATAATTCATTTATTTAAAAAATCCAATTTTTCGAATGATATTATGGATTTCTGTGTGTTTTTGTGAATGTTCCTGGTAACCAGTGAATGTCTGTTGAGAATTCTTGGACCTGGATCTTGCTGTAGCTGTATACGGATTATGGGTGATTGGTTTTTGTTGGAAATCAGTTTTTATCAATAATATTTTGAATTTCCTGTATTTTAGAGCTTTCTTCCTTGTGGATTCAAGGAGCTTATGAGATCTCAATGCTGGTTGGATCTTTTTATCCGTTTTTCGCTGCGTTAGGTGGTATCAGAGCGAGGATTTGCCTGGCTTCGATGGCAAATAACAAAGTGAGAGACAACCAACCTATTGACGGTGGTCGTGGGTTGGAGGACCTGCGAAAAGCGTTCGAGGAAAACCGTGATCAGATGCG
Organism: Acorus gramineus; assembly: GCA_030737835.1. NCBI lineage: Eukaryota > Viridiplantae > Streptophyta > Magnoliopsida > Acorales > Acoraceae > Acorus > Acorus gramineus. Next base: position 14,773,728 of record CM060847.1, on the reverse strand, counting down.
AGAGATCCGCGAGAAGATTGCTGGCTTGAACCTCAACGCCAACAACAAGCATCTTAAAGGTGATAGGAGACGCGCTGAGGGATTTGCCCAAGGCCGACCTATTGCTCAGAACATCGTTCGACGTCCCACTCGTTATCAACCTGATAATGAGGAAGACTCGGAGGATGAAGGTGATGGACTTCATGAATATCCGCCTTCAATCGGTAATCATTGTATTTCATGCGCCGTCTCCCCGGCTGATATCCATGAAGTCCTATCACCTTCATCCTCTGAGTCTTCCTCATCATCAGGTTGATAACGAGTGGGACGTCGAACGATGTTCTGAGCAATAGGTCGGCCTTGGGCAAATCCCTCAGCGCGTCTCCTATCACCTTTAGGATGCCTGTTGTTGGCGTTGAGGTTCAGGCCAGCAATCATCTCGCGGATCTCTCGCATCTGATCACGGTTTTCCTCGAACGCTTTCCGCAGGTCCTCCAACCCACGACCACCGTCAATAGGTTGGTTGTCTCTCACTTTGTTATTTGCCATCGAAGCCAGGCAAATCCTCGCTTTGATACCACCTAACGCAGCGAAAAACGGATAAAAAGATCCAACCAGCTTGAGATCTCATAAGCTCCTTGAATCCACAAGGAAGAAAGCCCCAAAATACAGGAAATTCTGAAATATTATTGATAAAAACTATCAACCTTAGATTACAAGTCTGCTATTTATACTAATAACATAAAATTACTAAAAATAGTAAAATTTGAAAACTAATTTTTCTGATTCTATGAGATCCTAAATGATCATAGGAATTGATAGAAATCAATTCCGATCTGTTATGATTGAGATATCACAAATATAAAACTTACTAAAAATGATAAAATCGCTAATTTAAAGTCCTAAATAAAAGATCTCCTCGATATATTTCACCATGTAAAATTTCGTGCGATTCTGAGATCGTGACCATTGATTTGTAATTTATCTGATGGGCCTCTTTTGGTGTTGCCATCTGCATAATCTGTCAAGAGTTTAAGCACTGAATGGATTATCTCAATCCATAGTTCAGTTGAGAAAGATGAAGATTCTTCTTCTTTTTTTGTGCTTCTGCCTGGCATTGCTTAGCCTTCCAATCAGAAAGAAAAGTTTATTGACTCACCAAAGAAAATGAAAGAATTATAAAAAGAGACCCATGTGCATTCACAGGTTGGAGGTAAAGGAAGAGAATTGTTTGGTCGAGTTTTATTTTCTGACTGAGAAGCAAATGAGATTTTATTCCTAATCAATCATAGGAAAATTTTAGCCAGTCAAATTCAACATATATGCATTTTTGTAATTCAGTGCAATGTGATTGCGATCCATAAACCAAAACTCAGAGGAACATCTCTTTTTTTCTGTTACCGACAACTAAATATTTCTTTGCTAGCCGTTAATGTAAAAATATCCTACATACCATGCTACCTTTATTCAAGACGGTTCAATTTATTCCTATAATGATCTACTTGATAATTTTTATTTGGCTTTATTTGCACTTATGTTGTTATCTCTCTTTGTTGGAAAATTCAATTATTTTATCTGATTTAAGATTTCAGTTTGCATCTATTTCTGTTTTTGACAATGCCCAAACCCAATGGCATTATGTATTTTATTGTGTTTTGACATTTAAGTTTCCTTGCAGAGAGAACTTAGTGGAATTCTGAGAGACTATGTCGGCCGAGAAACTCCTCTCTACTTTGCTGAGCGGCTCACAGAACACTACAAACGTTCGAATGGAGAGGGCCCACATATATACTTGAAAAGGGAGGATCTCAACCACACTGGAGCCCACAAAATCAACAATGCAGTGGCGCAGGCTTTGCTCGCGAAGCGATTGGGGAAGAAACGCATCATAGCTGAGACAGGAGCTGGTCAACACGGGGTTGCAACTGCAACCGTCTGCGCCAGATTTGGTTTAGAATGCATCATTTACATGGGTGCACAAGATATGGAGAGACAAGCTCTTAATGTGTTCCGTATGCGGCTCCTTGGTGCAGAGGTGTGTTGTCATGATACATTTAAGTATCATTTATTTATTTTTAAGCAATTTTTTTCCAGGCCTTTTTTAATAATGGATCATCAGAGACCTTAGGCACAGTAAATTTTTGTTGTGTTTCACGTCTACCAAATTGGTAATACAATTATGTGTATTGAAATGTGATGTGTAGGATAGTCTGGTAACTCTTATTGTGGTACTTTCCACAATTACAGATATTTTATTCTAAAGATTCCGATAGCTTTATACTACTGGCCGACCTGTTGATATATCACTTGAAGTTCTATTGAGTAGACATTTATAGCCAAATATAACTTTTTTTGAAGTAACAGCCAAATATAATTGTTCCTATAGAACTGTCCTATATCATAGTACCATTCTGGTCAAATTATATTGTGTCATTCTGGTGAATTATTTGAATTTGCAAACCACTAACAAGGGAAGGGGTCATTGGATATGAATTATAAAATACAGAATAGTCAATGGAATTCTCTATGTTTCATAATTCGAAATCTGTTGAGTTAATATCAGTCTTCGAATGAATTATCTTTGCTATCGAGTTGGAGCTGATGCCTTTTCTTTTATTTTATCAATGTCTTATCGATACATTGACCAAGTCTATCTGACTTATTTTTCCTTTAAAATCTCTTTGGTTATTTAGCTACTTGATTTCTGCTGCATACCTTATAATTTTTTGTGCAGGTTAGAGCTGTTCACTCAGGAACTGCCACCCTGAAAGATGCGACATCAGAGGCTATAAGAGACTGGGTGACAAATGTGGAGTCAACCCATTACATTTTGGGGTCTGTAGCAGGTCCACATCCGTATCCAATGATGGTCAGAGAATTTCATGCTGTGATAGGAAAAGAAACAAGAAAGCAGGCAATGGAGAAATGGGGTGGAAAGCCAGATGTCTTGATCGCCTGTGTTGGTGGCGGTTCAAATGCAATGGGGCTCTTCCATGAATTTGTTGATGAAAAGGATGTGAGGTTGATTGGTGTGGAGGCTGCAGGGTTTGGGTTAGATAGTGGTAAACATGCTGCCACTCTAACAAAAGGAGAAGTAGGTGTTCTCCATGGGGCTATGAGCTATTTGTTGCAAGATGATGATGGACAGGTCATTGAACCTCACTCAATCAGTGCCGGGTCAGTAATAAAAAATTTCTTATGTCGTCATAGGTTACACTTCGGGTTATATCTTATTAATCTTTTCATCTGGATTTCTTGCAGTTTGGACTACCCTGGAGTTGGACCTGAACACAGTTTTTTGAAGGACATAGGGCGTGCTGAATATTATAGCATCACTGATGAAGAGGCATTGGAAGGTAAGAAAAGGCCATGTGTTATAGCATCGTTCTGATTCAATTTTTCCCATAAAAACAATGACTTCGGCCTATCATTAATTGTTCTCAATCCCAAGTTTAAGTTATAGGGAAAAATCTATATAACCCCCTGTAATCTCAATATATCCATATAACCCCTGTAAACACACCATAAATGCAAATAATCCCCCGCGGTTAAAATTTTTTTAACAAAATTGAAATATTTCGGACATATTGCGTTATCTAAACTATGGTTAACAAATATATATTCTTTTAACCCTCTGAAAGCACCTAATACTTTCAAAAAAACCCTACATTACTTTAAAAAAAAACCCTAAAAGAGTGTAAAATTAGAAATATGAGGGTTTTTTTTTTAAGTATTGACAGTTTTTCGGGAGTTAAAAGAATACACATTCATTAATCATGGTTTAGATAACGGAATATACCTGGAATATTCCAACTCTGTTAAAGAATTTTTAACTGCGGGGGGTTATTTACATTTATGGTGTGTTTACGGGGGGTTATATGGATATATTGAGATTACAAGGGGTTCTATGGATATCATGAAGATTACAGGGGATTATATGGATTTTTCCCTTAATTATATCATCACTCACAGTCACTTTTTGGTCTATAAAACATTGTCTTAGAAATAAGATGTTTGGGGCTTGTTGGATTTATCTGTTGATAACTTTACATTGAATATAATGTAACAAATAACTCAATTGTTACATTACAACTTAAGTTAGCGTTTGGAATTTGGAAATGGGTGTGAAAAGAAGCTTTTCACTTAAAGTTGCTTTTGAATTTAGATTCTCATGAAACATACTTTTCTAATATTCCTGAAATCTCTTTTTTTCACCTATTATAACTAGAAGCTATTTTTTTCCCTTCAAAAGTTGGGACTAAATGGTGAGTTTGGAAATGATTTATGCAGAAGCATAATCATCAAAATGTGTTTCCAAGCACCACCTTAAACAGATTTTTGGTGATTTATCGAAGTTAACTTTACTTCCATTTTAAAATCCACAGCTTTCAAGCGTCTATCTCGATTGGAGGGCATCATCCCGGCTTTGGAGACATCCCATGCATTGGCTTACCTGGAGTACCTTTGCCCGACCCTCCCCGATGGAGCGAAGGTCGTCCTCAACTGCAGCGGCCGAGGCGACAAGGATGTTCAAACAGTTACAAAGCACTTGCAGCTCTAAAAAGATTAGGAGACATTGGAGGTTTGAACAGAAACCCCATATTTCAATTTTTTTGGGCTGGGAGTATGTTTTTGTTGTTGTATTGTGGTAGAACTATATCTTCTTTTGAAAAGTAATATGTGAAATGAAATAAAAATATATCATTGAACAAACAATCCTTGATTTTGAACTGTGTAATTTTTTATTTTTTTTTTTACAATTTTTTGGTAATTCCTAACATTAATGCATCATCAAAATGTGGTTCTTTTCAAGCTTTATTAACAGGTGCTACGTGACTCGGATCATATCGGATATGCATGAAATCCAAGCCGTTTAAGAAAATATTATTAATCGGGGTAGCTATTTTTATCTTTTTCAAAAAAAAGAAAAGAAAATATTATCAATCACCATCCAAGAATCTATGCTATTCAAGCAAGGCCAATCTGTTGAGTTTGGTTTGATTTTGGTCTTTCATTATTTCAAGATGGAATCATTTTACCCATCATTTTAAATAATTTGGACTCTGATAATGATGATAATGAAGCTATAAAAGTATGATATATTTTTGGGTAAAAAAAAAATTGGATGATTCAAATTAAATCTCACATGTAAGATGGTTCAGATTTAACTTGGTCATTTTATATTTACAGATGGTTCCATCAATTTCGGGTTGGATCCAAATAATTGTTATTCACAATTCCGAACTTGACCTGAATTATGTTTGAATTCGTTCCTGATGAAATCTGCATGCTAAAACCTAAATCTGAAGAAAACCAGGGTTTGGTGCAACCTGAATTGTGTGTGGGTTTGTTCGAGTTTGGATTATGGGTGAACCCGAACTTGAACCCAGTCACTCAAGTTGCATTGAAAAATTGTCAATTGTATGTAATGGAATTGCATACGTTCAAATATAAATGGTTAAGAGTGATTTGACCCAAATTACCCTATCCACAGCTCCGAACTCAAGCTGAATTATGTTTGGATCTGTTCCTAATTAAATGTGGATGCTAAAACCTAAATTCGAACCCAACCAGATTAGATGCATCCTTAATTGTGTTTGGGCTTGTTTGGATTTGTTTTCTAATCTTCGGGTGAACTCAAACGTGGGGAATGAGATCTTATGTGTTCTTAATATAGAAAAACTCTATGTTGATCACCAATAGAAGTCAATGGTAAGGGGTTAAAGTTTTGATGAAAAATTGTTCTAATTTTAAAAAATAAAAAGTCCATCAATTTTGTTCATATTTACATTTATCAAAATTGAGACAGAAAATGAAGATAAATGTTATTCCAGCTTTAAGGTAAACAAAAAAAATCTCATTTTTATTTCAAAATCAAGACAATTATATACATTTTATTTCAATTATTTTTTTTATATCAAACCTGATAAATTGTCAGTTTCTCATTTATTCCCGTAATTGTAATTTATTTCGTCACTTAGCCAGCCGTCTATCAAATGAGCCTCTCTCTACCCAAACCATTTCGTCATGTAATTTTAACTAAAAGAAAGGGGTAAAACCGTCATCGTAAAATTCTAGGGTTTTTATACCCCTTCATAAGTAGGGTTTCGGATTGCGTCGCTTCTGCTGAGAGCTGGGTGAACTTCGCGGCGGTCACTGATCCACAGCAACCATGGTAATCTCTCTCTCTCTCTCTCTCGATTTTACAGATTTGTCTATTCATTGATCTGCGATTCGTTCCTGTGGAAGAAATGAAAGTGCTGTCGATCTTTGACGGATTGTATCCGAAACCGCGTTTTTCGACGGGTGATCGATCGATCTTCTCTGTTTGTAGTTCTACATAAATTTTTGGCGTTTTTTCTCTCATTGTGAGGTCATTGCTCGTCCACCTGTGCGTCACTTGACGTAGAATTGGTTTTAGATGCTGTGTTTGCCTTCCTCATTAGCTTATACGGCTAACTTCACTGTCGAAAACGATGCACGCAGCATCCGCTGTTGTCAGAAAAGAAAAGCCGACCGCAGAGCGAGGTCGTCAGTTGAAATGGCGCGCCTCGCGTTGTAGGTTGGCGATATCGATATCGCAATCCTCCGTGCCTCTTAAAATTTTCAGTTTTTAAGGTGGCCTCGAACAGATTGCTACATTTGTTTTTACTATCATGAATGCAAAATGGGATCTTTAATTGTGTACTTGTTACAGTTCCGTAACTTTCATGAAGTGTGTTTTTTATGCATGTTTGTTTGAATTGTATTCATGACAAAATATAGTGCTTTTGCTTGTACAAAGGGGATGGTGAGATTATTTTGATTTTTTTTTTTTTTGGAAAAAAGATTTTGATGTTAATTGGGAACATAACACCAGTGGGAGGCCAATTTGCAGAGCGGAGGCATAGATTGAAATGTTGTTGTGTTTTCTGCATTGAAGGTTGGCAATAATAAATTATGGAAAGGCAAATTCTCCGTGCCTCTCAACTTTGTTATCATTTTGAAGATGGCCTCGAACAAGTTGCTACATATTTTTTATGTGTGTGTTGTTTGTGCTATTAAGTATAAATAAAGAAAAGTAAAAGTCAGGTGTAAATCTGAATGCTTAAATATTATTTGCTTTGTGTTGAAAGTCAACTGTAAGAATCTTGTTGTTCTAAGTGTTTCTTAAATCTTTATTCTTAAAGTGACATTGAAAAGAGTTTTACACGTCTTTACTATCCTATCCATTTATTAAAAGAGGGCATCAATATGACAAGAAGATATATAACATTAGTTATCAGATGACAAAAATTCTGTTTTGTACTAACACGTGTCTCATGACACGTCTACATTAAGCATTATTTGTATTTGTTAAATGTTTGTTGCTTTTGTAACAAACCAAATAGTAAGATTGTTTTGGATGTTAATAAAGAGCATGGCTCTACTGGTATGATGCCAATTTGCAGAGCGGAGACATAGAATAAAATGTTGTGTTTTCTGCATTGAAGGTTGGCAATAATAAATTATGGAAAAGCAAATTCTCCGTGCCTCTCAACTTTACTATCATCTTGCAGATGGCCTCGAACAAGTTGCTACATATTATTTGATGTTTGCGTTGATTGTGCTTTCAAGTATGAATAAAGAAAAGTATTAAGTCAGGTGTAATTCTGAAGGCTTAAATATTGTTTGCTTTGTATTGAAAGTCTACTATAACAATCTTGTTGTTCTATGTGCTTTTTAAATTCTTTTTCTTAAATTGACATTTAAAAGATTTTTACACTTTTTTTATCTCCTACCATGTGCTAAAAGAGGCATAAATATGATAAGAGATACATAACATTAGTTTTCGGGTGACAAAAATTCGGTTTTGTACTAACAAGTGTCTCATGACACGTCTACATTAAGCATTATTTGTATTTGTTAAATATTTGTTGCTTTTGTAACAAACTAAATAGTAAGATTGTTTTGGATGTTAATAAAGAGCATGACCCTACTGGTATGATGCCAATTTGCAGAGCGGAGACAGAGATTAAAATGTTGTGTTTTCTGCATTGAAGGTTGGCAATAATAAATTATGGAAAAGCAAATTCTCCGTGCCTCTCAATGTTACTATCATCTTGCAGATGGCCTCGAACAAGTTGCTACATATTATTTGATGTTTGCATTGATTGTGCTTTCAAGTATATAAATAAAGAAAAGTATTAAGTCAGGTGTAATTCTGAATGCTTGAATATTATTTGCTTTGTATTGAAAGTCTACTAAAACAATCTTGCTGTTCGATGTGCTGTTTAAATTCCTTTTCCTAAAGTGACATTGAGAAGATTTGACACTTTTTTATCTCCTACCATGGGCTAAAAGAGGCATCAATATGATAAGAGATATATAACATTAGATTTCAGGTGACAAAAATTATGTTTTGTACTAACAAGTGTCTCGTGACACGTCTACATTAAGCATTATTTGTATTTGTTAAATGTTTGTTGCTTTTGTAACAAACTAAATAGTAAGATTGTTTGGATGTTAATAAAGAACATGACCCTACTGGTATGATGCCAATTTGCAGAGCGGAGACATAGATTAAAATGTTGTGTTTTCTGCATTGAAGGTTGGCTATAATAAATTATGGAAAAGCAAATTCTCCGTGCCTCTCAACTTTACTATCATCTTGAAGATGGCCTCGAACAAGTTGCTACATATTATTTGATGTTTGCATTGATTGTGCTTTCAAGTATATAAATAAAGAAAAGTATTAAGTCAGGTGTAATTCCGAATGCTTAAGTATTATTTGCTTTGTATTGAAAGTCTACTATAACAATCTTGCTGTTCGATGTGCTTTTTAAATTCCTTTTCCTGAAGTGACATTGAGAAGATTTGACACTTTTTTAACTCCTACCATGGGCTAGAAGAGGCATCAATATGATAAGAATATATAACATTAGTTTTCAGGTGACAAAAATTATGTTTTGTACTAACAAGTGTCTCATGACACGTCTACATTAAGCATTATTTGTATTTGTTAAATGTTTGTTTCTTTTGTAACAAACTAAATAGTAAGATTGTTTTGGATGTTAATAAAGAGCATGACCCTACTGGTATGATGCCAATTTGCAGAGCGGAGACATAGAATAAAATGTAGTGTTTTTTGCATTGAAGGTTGGCTATAATAAATTATGGAAAAGCAAATTCTCCGTGCCTCTCAACTTTACTATCATCTTGCAGATGGCCTCGAACAAGTTGCTACATATTATTTGATGTTTGCATTGATTGTGCTTTCAAGTATATAAATAAAGAAAAGTATTAAGTCAGGTGTAATTCTGAATGCTTAAATATTATTTGCTTTGTATTGAAAGTCTACTATAACAATCTTGCTGTTCGATGTGCTTTTTAAATTCCTTTTCCTAAAGTGACATTGAGAAGATTTGACACTTTTTTATCTCCTACCATGGGCTAAAAGAGGCATCAATATGATAAGAATATATAACATTAGTTTTCAGGTGACAAAAATTATGTTTTGTACTAACAAGTGTCTCATGACACGTCTACATTAAGCATTATTTGTATTTGTTAAATGTTTGTTGCTTTTGTAACAAACTAAATAGTAAGATTGTTTGGATGTTAATAAAGAACATGACCCTACTGGTATGATGCCAATTTGCAGAGCGGAGACATAGATTAAAATGTTGTGTTTTCTGCATTGAAGGTTGGCTATAATAAATTATGGAAAAGCAAATTCTCCGTGCCTCTCAACTTTACTATCATCTTGAAGATGGCCTCGAACAAGTTGCTACATTTTTTTATGTTTGCAATGAATGTTCTTTTAAGTAAAAATAAATAAAAGGACAAGTCAAGTGTAATTAATAATTCAGAATGCTTAAATCATGTTTCCTTTGTTTTGAAAGTTAGCCGTAACAATCTTATTATTATTGGGACTTAGTCCCATAGCTCAATAGTTGACAACAAAATTTAGGAGGTCATGGATTTGAGTTCTAGTGCTTACTTAAGAAAAAAAATCTTGTTGTTTTCCATGCCTCTTAAATTCTTATATTTTAAATGTGACATTGAAAAGCTTTTTACACTTCTTTACTATGATACCCATGTCTTAAAATAGGGTGTCCATATGACTGATAAAATTGCATAGTACATGTCACATAATTTCTGTTTTTTACCAATGAGTATCACATGTTACTTTTACATTAAGCATTTTTTTGCTGATACTTGTTTTGATTTTTTCATGACAAATATTTGTTGCACCTGTAACCAATCAAATGGTAAGTTTATTTAGGATGTTAATAATAAGCACTGCACTACTAGTAAGACGCCAATTTGCAGAGCGGAGACATAGATTAAAATGTTGTGTTTTCTGCATTGAAGGTTGGCTATAATAAACTAGGATAAGCAATTCTCCGTGCCTCTCAACCTTATTCTCTCTTGAAGATGGCCTCGAACAAGTTGCTATATTTTGATGTTACCTTGATTGTGCTTTTAAGTATAAAGAAACAAAAGGAAAGGTCAATATATATTCAGAATACTTCATTTGGTGTCTGCTCTGTGTTGAAGTTAGCATTGTGTTATGGTTTTCTGTGCATCTTAAATTATTATCTTATTCGGTGACCATGAACGGATAGCTGCACTTCCTTCCTATGTCATGTATGTATTTATTATGGTATATTTGCAACAAGAAGTAATACATCATTTTCTGTGTGACATAAGTTACCATCATGTTCTAGTCTGTGTATCATATGCTACCTTTATAAGAAACTTTTTTTTTTAGTATTTATGTTTGTTTTGCATGGCAAATTTTGGTTTCTAATTCTATACATGTAACAAAGAAAATGGAAAAAAAATTGGTTGATGTTGTGTTTTCTGCATTGAAGGTTGGCTATGATAAATCTCTGTGCTTCTCAAAAAAAGAATTTCATCTTTGAAGATAGCCTCAAATAAGTTCTGACACCTTGATGTTTATGTTGATTCTACTTTTAATAATATATACAAAGGGACAAATCAAGTTGAAATGCATTAGTCAACAATCCTGAATTAGGTTCATATAGGTTTTTTTCCCCTTGGTCATTGTTAATTGTGTTATCTTTGGCGCATGCAGGTGAACGTCCCAAAAACAAAGAAGACATACTGCAAGAGCAAGGAGTGCAAGAAGCACACCTTGCATAAGGTCACCCAGTACAAGAAGGGTAAAGATAGCCTTGCTGCCCAAGGGAAGCGACGATATGACCGCAAGCAATCAGGCTATGGTGGACAGACCAAGCCTGTATTCCACAAAAAGGCAAGTTCTATCATCTTTTATCATTTCATGGTTGAATAATCATCACATAAAGTAATTTATCAAAATTTTCATTTCAGGCCAAAACAACTAAGAAGATCGTCTTGAGGCTGCAGTGCCAGAGTTGCAAGCATGTATCACAGCACCCAATCAAGGTAAAATTTTTAGTGGTTGTATATTCTTGTTTAATTGAGGTTTTATGATACCGCCGAAATTTTGTAATGTTTTATCTCTTAATGTGTGTTCTTGCAGAGGTGCAAGCATTTTGAGATTGGTGGGGACAAGAAGGGGAAGGGTACATCACTCTTCTAGTCTGGGCATGATTTAGCTTGAACATGAAATTACATGTTATGTAGTATGTTTGTGTGGGATAGGGAGACTACCTTCGCTTATTTCTGCTGTGCTTTCTATGGTTATGAGTACATTAAAGTAAAAATTCTGAAGTAGTTTTTTTTTTTCTGTTTCAAAATAGAGTGATAATCTTTGGTTTTGTGGAAAATGGATTTGATATTTCACACCAGTTGTACGAGGTGGGGGATTGCTTTTGTTTTTTTTTTTTCTTTTGTTAGTGACATCAAATGATCAAAGTATCAAACCTGACTACAGCAGGCGTTTGGAAATACTCATTCAAAAGCAGGTTTTTGAAAAAATGGCTTAATATATCTTCTTTTTTTTTCAATTAACAGCTGAAACATTTTTTTTTTATGAAGAACCCTTTATAGACTGTGTTTGGAAACTTGATTTGGATTATTGGTTCAATTGATCAATGAGGCAGGTGTTTCATTGGATGAAATATATTTATCTATATATTAATTTGTGTGTGGGTATATATGATTCATTGGATCTTATATTTCACATATAATGGAAAATATTACTGTTCATTTCTATTCTAAGCTTCAATTTGATAGTTCTAATGAATTTTTTTTCCCTTGGGAATCCAATTATCGAAACTTTATCTGTTTTTTTGGGATGTTTCGGCAGAAAATTAATAAACTTTAAGATAACACTTCAATCACATCAAAATAAACTAAGCCAATTTTTCATAAATTAAATTTGGATTACTGACGTCAGAAAAAGAAGAAAATCTTCGTTACTACGGAAATATGTCCCATCTCATCCGTATGTGTTTCTTGTGTATTTTTATTGTCATATTTGAAAAGCTGATTTTCCCTCTTTATAACCTCTCAACCAAACACAATATTAATTTTGTTTCCCAGCACTCCAAAAGTTTCAGGCCCGTTTAGATAAAAGACAAACTATTTTGAGATTTATACCTATTTCTTGAATGGTTGACTTTATCAATTGAATAAGTGATTTTTTATTTGGTTGTGTCTTTAGTTATTCTCGTTGAAAAACGTAATAATAAAAGTTGAGTGTTTGGTTGATGAAGAATAAAATATGAATAAGATGTAAAAAATTGATTTGATATGTGGACCTCATTGATGTATAAGAGATGATGGATTTTAATTGTAAGATATCTAATAAAACCGTAGCTGGAATTGAGATCTCATCCAAAGAGAAAGATCTAAAATATCTAAAGTTTCACTTAGATTTATTAGATTTGTTGCTAAAATATCGATATTAAACCCGAAACTCCCGGCGAATGGCCAGTGGCCCAAGGAAACGAAAGATAATAAATAAATAGGAGTTAATATCATTCCAATTGCCATTACAAAAGTAATTAGTATTTTTGGCAAAAAAAGAAATTTTTGACTAGTAATTATTCCAAAAAATACACAAGTGATTTGATATGATAACATATGATTTGATAGGTAAGGAGGAATAACATTATTCCATGAAGGGACTTAGAATACAAATATCAGCTTCTTTTCACATGATTCTACATAGTTATACCCCTTTATACCACTCACCTAAACATGTTTTTTACTCCTATTCCCCTTTATCCCCCCTATTCCATTCTTTGTTCCTCCATCCAAACGGGCCTTAAATAAAAAAAATAGTTTTTCATCAAAAACATTAAAAAAAATAGTTCAACAATGTAACAAATGTATGTTTTTTTTAAAAAAGCTAATTTCTTGGTTGTGTTTTGAATTATTCTCGTTGGTAAATGTAAGAATAAATATTTTGTTGTTTGAGTAAAATGTGAATAAAGTATGGATAATGATTTATAAAATGTGAAAAAATAATGATAGTTGATTTTATAGGTGATTTATAAGAGGTGATAACAGTTGATTTGACAGTGGGCCACATATTCTTTGGGTAGAATAACCTAGGATAACTTTAATTCCAGAGGTTTATTATAATTCATATGCCACTTTATATCAGTTTACTCTGGCATACTTTATCAGGGGTTATCCAAGGTTTTCAAACATACTTTATCCCTCATTTGAGGTTATTCAAGGTTATCCACGGACTTATTCCCAAAACAAACGAGACTAAGGGTAGGCCTGTCAATGGGTCGGGTCCAGACCCGGACCCGATTACACGTGTAATATACCCGACCCGATTTTGACCCGACTCGGCGGACCCGAACAAACAAACGGGTCGGATTCGGGTCCACCCCGACCCCGTTGGACCCGAGACCCGATTATTTTATTAAAATATGCTCATATATTATAAGACCATTAGTATTAGTTGATACATAATTTTATTTCTTACTTAACTTATTTTTGTATCTACAAGTTCATAAATCATAATCATAACAAGCCCATAAATCATAATCATAACATTTTTTTGTTGTGTTGATGTTGCAACTTGTAAGAATTTGATTGTTTAATATATAATAAACTTAGTAATGTATTGTCGTCGGTTTGTTTTGGATAATTAACTTATTAGCTTTTGAATTTGTATGATTAATTAGTTTGTTGCATGATTTATGTTTATTATTTAGGTTAATATGTTAGTGTTTATTGTTTTAAATTTTGTTTAGGTTAATATTGTTTTAAATGTTTGTATAATTAGTTATATTTATTATTTAAGTTAATATGTTTTTTATATTAGTGATTATTGTTTTGGATATTGTTTAATAATTCATTTATTTCTTTTGAATTGTATAAAATTATATTCAAATATAGTCTCATTAACAATAATGTTTTATTATAAAAAATTTCAAATAGAATGATAAGTTAAAAAAATACATGAGCACCTTTATTTTATTTTTTTTATCAACCATCTGGGTCAGATCAAATCCGAATCCGACCCGGGTCTGACGGATCCTAATCCGGGTCCACATTTTTCTGGACCTGCTAGGTTCTGGATTGAACCAGGACCAGTAAGCTCTTGCCACGGGTCGGGTCCGGATCCACCCCGACCCGACCCGTTGACTGGTGCGATTATATCCTCCAACAGGATTATTAGGCTTGCACCAATAATAATAAAAAAAAACCTCGCGCTTTATCATTGTTATCAAAACATGATCCCGGATCCTTTAAAATTATCAGAAAAGATTGATGGGACTAATAGAATGGTGGGGTCAATTCCAATTTCAAATGCAAGTGAATATCTCTTTTGAAAGTTTTTCTAAACGAGTTCTTTATACTGTGCCGTATGAAAGCCGGTTCAGATAATGTAGATGAATTTCTATGAAAAAATATTCAATTTTTAAATTATAAAAATATTTTTTTTGAAAATCAGTTTTAAACTCAACTATCTACAAATCAGTTTTGTTTCTAATCTCAATGTGAATCTCATTATTTTGTTTGTGCCCTAAGATCCGCTTGATCAATGCGGACGGGAGATAAAACACGAATTTGATGGGCTTCTTAAGTTACTATTGACTTTTGGATAATGTTATATACAATCATGTTTTCAGTTCACACATGTTTTGAATTTTTTAAAAATAATATATCTCAGCTAATGAGGTACATACATTTATAAAAAAAATGAAACATATGCTCTAATAAATTGCATGAATGCATTTATAAAAAAATATAATTTTTTTTTATCAATGCATATATCTCATTAATATAAGTATATATTTTTTAATGATTTTCTATCAACACACGCGAGATTAAAATTCAAAAATGTGTAAATGGACTTTTTCTCTTCACAATGTGACCCATCTAGTTCGTAACGTGAACAAAGGCCCGGCCCATGATAGGTTCGTACAAGTGAATTGTAAACAAAAAGGAGGGCATAAGTGGAAACTCACAGAAACCCTAGTTAGGTCAAATTAAAAGGGAGGTAAGGTTTCTGCAGCGGCGACTACGCGAGAGCGAGAGCGAGAGCGAGATTCAAAACCCTAGCTTCCCCTCCGGCGTCGCGTCTCTTGCTTTTCCGTCGCAATCATGGTAAGCGATTCTCTCTTTGTTCCCCTCCCTCTTTGTTGTTCTACGTGTGTTTGATCGGATCCTCTTTTGAGTAACGAATGAATTTGTTTCGGTTTCTCTGTGTTCTATCCTTTCAGATCTCCATTTTTTAATTTCTTCGTTTCTGAAGCAGGTTTTTCTAAAATGAGTTTTTTTTTTTTAGTTTTGAACTCCTATATAGATGCTTTAGGAGCTGAATGACATCGAAAGTTATTGTCTTTGGTGATGTTTTGCCACTGAATCACAAACTTTGATTTTTGAATATACATCGTGTCAATGCAAGGTTTTAATGAGTGTATTAGCAGTGGCCGTGGTTAGAAACGTGTTTCAGTGTTTCTTCAGTTTGGTCCTTTTTTTTATTTCCGTTTTTGTTAGCTTGAGATGATGAGTGCTACCCAAAGTTTGGAGCTTTTTTTTTTGTCAAATGTTTTGGATCCGTGATTTTATGGTTTGGGTTTGGTTATTTCTTGTGTACGACCTTCTGTGGGTAGAGAATTGTTTGTGTTCTAAACACAATTTGCTTATTTTGAGATTGGACTTCTCTCTAATTAGATTGCTCAAGTTGATACTGTAAATGGAATTGAGAACTGAATATTTTGATTGGGAAGAGAAATCATAAAATTGCAGTTTTTGTTTCAGTAAACATTAATTCATTTCTATGGAGTTTGCAAGGGTGAGTTTTGGGGTATGAGAAGGGAGAAAGAGATGGATTCTGAAGAAGGCCCCCTTTGGGGTTGGGGGGGGGGGGGGGTTGTTGAAGTTGTATATGACAGATGGGATTCAATAATTAGACCTCTTCTATAGAATGACTATTCTTGTAATTTTACTGTTAGAGGATTTTCTATTATGATATCAACCTATAAAAATGTCAAACAAAATAGTAATCAAAATGCTAATGTGTTTTTCTAATTCTAATAGCCTGATCTTAAGAAAACACACTACATATTAATGGACCAGTTATCTTTGATTGATACTGAGGAAACTAAGTACAATCAATATTCATGTAAACTAAGATTGTCAATATTATGAATACATGAGATTGGTTTGGTCGTGTTTTTGACATCATCTACATGTTGCTTTGGCCAACATGGTTCATTTATTTTCTGAAATTGCTTTGGCTGACTAGCATTGTGTGTATCCTCTGTACTTATTATTATTATTTTGTTTTTAAAAAGGGTAGCCATCCTACCCCAATTTTATTAAAAAGAAGACAAAAGACCATATAAAGCAAGAAAAGGGAAAACAAAAACAACTCCAAAAACCAAAGCCAGGGCAAGGGAGCAGTAGAAAAGGTATCTACTGACACCCTACCACTGCGAAAGACAGGATCACCACACTACTCCTTAATCACAAGTTTCTTTTTTTGTCAGTGACTAACCAAGGCTCTTGTCACCCTGGTCATAAGTAATAGCTCCCACTATCCTTAACAAAGTGAATTATACTAGTCGCCATGGTCATAAGTAATAAAGTTGAGCGCGTTAAATGACGTTTCCTATTTATTGAGTTTGGTTGTGATTATTATTTGCAAGGTTTATTTTTGGTCCATTGCTTGATGAAATGGATATAAAATGTCATCTCTGTGAGTGTAAGAATATTCTGGAGATCTTACTGACTGTGGGCTTGCATGGTTAACATTATATTCATGAAGCCTATTTAAACTATTTTGATATTTTAATGTGTCTATTTATGTACATATTTGCTTTTTATTTAATATTTTCTACAATTTTTTGTGGCCTTTGACAGTCGAGGAGAAAGACCAGGGAGGTCAAGGAGGAAAATGTTACTCTTGGACCTACTGTGCGGGAAGGGGAGCATGTTTTTGGTGTTGCACACATCTTTGCATCATTCAATGATACTTTCATTGTAAGTATTGCTTAGGGGTAAGTCTTTTGTTTTTATTTCAAGCTTTCAGTTTGCTTACAAATTGAAATTTTGATTTTCAGCATGTCACTGATCTGTCTGGCAGAGAAACTCTTGTTCGCATCACTGGTAAAGAATGTTTGTTTTACTCAGTCTCTTGACAGCTAGCACAAATTATATGACTGGTTCACAGCTAGGAAACATATCCTGCACACAAATGTATGGAAACACAAACACAGAATTATACATGCAGTGCAAGTGTGCATAGTTTATCTAAATTGATTGAAGCACTCAATTTCTTTTATGTTATCTTTGCATAACTGTTTTTATTGGAAAGTTTGTAATTCACATGCATGAAAAAAATGAAATACGTGCTTGAAAAGAAGAAAGATCAATATAAGTCATCGTGCTTATGTATTTTCTTTGTTTAGGTGGAATGAAGGTCAAAGCTGACAGGGATGAGTCATCCCCTTATGCAGCCATGCTTGCTGCTCAAGATGTCGCGGCACGATGCAAGGTTTGTAAAATGGATCCCTAATTTTCTCATAATCATATATGCTGAGTTGACAATGGATACCAACTATTCTAGTTAATCACAGGAGTTGGATGCAGTTTAATTTCTGTATTATCCTTGCTGTTGTTGTGGGTTGATATGCTTCTGGTCTTTGAATATTTAAATATGTTTTTTGAGATAGTTCTGCATCATCATTCCAACTTCATATTTCTTCTCTGCTTATTTTAAAATAATTGTTATTAATCATGTTATACCTTCTCATCAAAGCTTCCAAACCCAAAAAAAATGAAAAATATAACGGTAGATGTAGCTGGTATATGTTTCTGTATATAATCAGATGAGTCATGTAGGATTTAGGGCAGTGGAGGAGACCATATCTGAACATGATCTACTGCGCTTCTTTTATCATAATGATCTTAAAATCTCCAAATATTGCAGGAACTTGGAATTACTGCTCTGCACATCAAGCTCCGCGCCACTGGAGGTAACAAGACCAAGACCCCTGGCCCAGGGGCCCAGTCTGCTCTCAGGGCCTTGGCTCGTTCTGGAATGAGGATTGGTCGCATAGGTAAAACATTATAACACATCTGCAATCCTTTGACATTCAATCGTCACTGCACGTGTTAAACATGGTGACTGTTAGCCTACCCCTAGATCTAATTGATTGCTATATTAAATACTTGCAACCCTTGTTTTTGCCTTTTTAAAAAAATTATGTACTGATTAGTAATCATACATTGTTGTTTGCAGAGGATGTCACTCCAATTCCCACTGACAGCACTCGCAGAAAGGGTGGAAGAAGGGGGAGGAGGCTGTAGGTCGTACTCTCTCCAACCGCAACATGGAGCATCGGTCATATTTCAAGGCTTATTATTGCTTATTTGGACCTTATGAAAGTTTTGATGATGTTTATCTAAATGGTGGTCTTTTGTAGTTTTCAGGTATCCTTTTGTGTTGAAATGTACTTGAGCAGAGTTTTTACTGGATTTGTGATACTTGGGGGCATTAGAATTTTTTTTTCTGCTGATGTTTGATTAAAATGAGTTTTGAGAATAATTCCATGCTATATGTTGCAGTCTTGATTAACATCTGTTGAATGACACTTGATACTCCCTTTAGTTGTGTGTGTATAATCTGTTTTGATGGAATGGATTGCATGGTTTCCATGATCGTGGTATCTGTTTTAGGAATCCAGTAATTTTTTGAAAGATATCGAGACTAGATATGAATACAGAAATAGAGGATTTTAGATGAATAAGAATGAATCACAATTAGGCCCTTAGATTGACATGCTTGCTTAGGTAGGGAACATCATTCTCGTGTGGGGTGATGATATTGTTGGTGTAGAACTTAATTCTTTTTCACATCTGTAAATACAGATTTAGATGGTAAAATGATAAATAATACAATATTTACTCCATTAGAAAATACGTGAAAAAGTATGTAGTCAATTTATTTGAGTATTTACTTCACTTTTGATGTATCACTCTAGTTACATTAACTTTCTGTATATGTGGGTGGAATTCAGTTGCAAGTAGCTCAGGAGGATATTACCTTCTCCTTAATCCAGATTTCATTAGAAAGGCTGTGCTTACTCTCACCTGTTATGTTATGGAGCCTAATTGTTGTGTGCATGGTATTGTTGGTGCTTCGCTGAGTATTGTTCGCAGAGTAATGTTGCCCATAGAAATTTTTTTAGAGTATCTATGTGACATTTGTGTCCTTAATGAAATATTTTATAAAAGTGTATCTCATCTTTTTATTAGCTTTTAGGATTTTTTATTTTCGGTATGGTTATCGTAAAACCTTTTGTATATAAATAATGGATTGATATTTGATGTATTATGTAGATGTAGATAAGATTTATCGAATCACCTAAATTCTTGTGTCTTACATTGTGTTTATATGATTATTCTCTCCTCAATTCGTAACACCACCTTGTAACCTCTATGCCCACCCTACATACGTTCATTTTAACCTATAAGCCTCCCACATTCATTCCTCCTTGTTTCTCTCCAATCCTCTCCCCTGCCTCCCCTCCACCCGCCTCCAATTTGTCCTCGCCATACCGCCGCCACAATCACCACCGTATACCCACCAGACCACCACCACCTCATAACGTGGACGCGCAGACGGGGCTGAAAGCATCATCATTTTCCTGTCTTCAATTTTTTTTTTTATTGTAAAACTGGCCATGGACCCGGTCTAGGTATTCTTTTTACCATTTCACTGTCCCATATGTAATTTAAAATGACTGCTCTTAGGGGTTTTAATTACAAAATTGATGCAAGGCCAGTTTTATCATAAAAGAACTGGGTGCCACCACTTTGATAAATCGCCTTAATAGAAAGGTTGGATGCAAAGCTTCGGTCGTGTGCTGCTTGCATTCCCAGCTTTGCAGGTTGATTGTCTTATGACAAAAAATGGTTACTCAATCTTTTTTTTTTTTTTTAATATCGGAGGGATCATTCGTGGCTGACCTTACAGGCGAGCTAGGAAGCCTATCTTCGCATATTTGTCCCGATCGGATAAAAAATTCTTTCGAATAAATTATTCAATCTCATATTGTTATATCAGCTTCATGAGGCTGTGGTGCCACCGTGCCAGATTGGGTGGCTTCATATGTGGATATTCTGTCCAGAAGACAATTATTGCTAAGCAGGCATTTCACATGATTTTGGTGGTGTATAGTTATAGTATATTTCTAATATCTATTGGAGACCTAAATTGTTTAGACAGCATCAAAGTGAACCTAATCTTAAACTATGTTTTAAGACTTCAATCCAATACAAGAACAACAAAATGGGAGGGAAAATATGTATCAGCTTAAAATATGTTATTATCAAGCGTCATTACATGCAATCCTTATCTAAGACTCCATGTATAGTTTTTATATACAACACATGTCAGACTTATTTTATTAATAAGATATATACTTCACTAATATATAATATTTTATTTTTATGAATAAATACAATTCTTATATTTCATTTCTTTTGTAAAGATACATGACATGAGATATATGTTTTTTGTGAAGTGACGAAAGCATGAAAGGGCAATATGGAAAGAGGGAGTTTGCAAGTATCCGTTGGTACACTATCACAATCATTCTTGCATTCCTAACGGAGTATATGATAATTTTAATTAAATAATATACTAGATTAGGCACGTATATATTTGATTAAAAAAGATTTATTTATTGTTAAGGTTTATTTCATTTTATATATATATAACATGTTGAAACTACATGAAGTGAAGACTGTCCTATTTTCCCTAAAACTGACATGCACAGGGCCATCAAAGTCATTATTCATGGGTGAGAGTGAGATCTTACAAGAAAAAAAAAAATGACTAAAAGACAATGCATGGATGGTCCTAGTTTGGACTGCACCATGTCGAGCTTTGGATCTTGTGCATTTCCCAGTTTGGATCTTTGAGGGTGAGGTTTAAAAAAAATCTCTCAATTCAAGTCCGTTTAAAAACATGTATTGAAAAATAATTTTTAAAATAAAACTATTTTTAAAGATAATTTTAAACCTTGATTTTTATTGTGATGTCTTTTTTAATTCAGAAATCAATATTTCAAAATAGTTAATGTTTAATAAAAAAAATTGTTTTTCAATTCAAAAAATCGATTCCGACCACAAAACAATATTTTTTAGCTTTTCAAAACACAGATTTAGAAAAAAAAATTAAAAAGAATCCAGATTTCGATTATAAATAAAGTTATCCCATTTGACTGCTCGATTTTAATTTTTTAAATTTTCAAAAAATAAAAACTACCCCAAACGTGCAATCAAACGAGACCTTAGAATCATATAAAATATTAGAGGAGTGGCTGCTAAATGAAGGGATTCTAAATAAGATCTGTGTGGCTATCATGGTGGGGTTGATATTCAGAGGCCAACACAAGACGAGTATCAATCCCTCCTCCTAAAGATCACCAGCCCTGACCCCCGTCTGCCTGATTTTGAAATAAGACCTACTTT
Organism: Acorus gramineus; assembly: GCA_030737835.1. NCBI lineage: Eukaryota > Viridiplantae > Streptophyta > Magnoliopsida > Acorales > Acoraceae > Acorus > Acorus gramineus. The sequence continues at coordinate 14,751,879 of CM060847.1, read as the reverse complement.
TAATAACAAATAAGAATATCAAAAAGAAAATAGATATGCTATGGTTTTAATTCATGATTGAAAATGAAATCAAAGTAGAGTCACAAGACCATTGCTTATTTCAAACCAAGGGTTCCCCTTTCTCAACCTACTATAATGGCATAAAAAAAAACAGACCCTGTTTGACATGAATTGATTACTTTCTTAAGCAAGGGAACCACCACAAGCGAGTGGTTTTCATGTATTATTGCACACTCTCTCATAGACTTATCTATACAGCGCTCGGAGCCACCAAGGTTTCTCCTGGAAACTGAAATTGTTGAGGTGATCACATGAAACGATGGCCTTATCTTCTCAAGTATTACTGCTTTGCCTGCATTTGAAGTGGATAAAAAGGAAATCAGTATTCTTTGAAGCTGTGAGTGAAATTGACTATATAAATACATTGCAAATGATGGACCAACAAATGAACCATATTCCTCTGACTGAAATTACAGGATAACAGTCACAATCTAAACTAGTGCCCACATCATAATGTTTTCATTAGAAAGTTTGAAGTAGGCTTTCCTCGTAATTTTTTAAGTTTGTTTTGGTAGTCAAATATTGTTGTCAAATGGTGCCTATCAAAGTTGTGGCAGGATCACAGTTGGATTCCTTGGTCCACAAGGACCCATAATGTAAACCGTGATCTTCTGTTTCCATTCAAAATATTTATCACGTTATGTTCCAGCTTTATTGAAAGATAAAATTATTAGTCGCTGTTTTTACTTTCCCATTTTACTACTACTGAAACTTCTGGGTCTGACATTTGCTAAAAGACAGCATTACATATATTCCTGCCTTCATCAATAGAAGGAAATATTAATTGTATGTTTTTACTCAGTCACCAATCACCATGCCAGATATTATATGTCATTTATAAATGTGCTCGTCTTGTTAGAGATTTGATGATACTGGTGAAAATTTGTATTTTAGTGATTTTAATTTTTTACCTGCAACTCCTAGCCATGTGATCATTTTAAATTTTTTCATAAATGTACATGGTCCACCACAAACTCTCTAAATTACAATGACTAGCATGTTTCACATGTGTGGATCATTGTTAATGACTAACAAGCTCCATCTATGGCGACATGTTTCACATGTCCAGGGTATCAAAAATTGTAAGAACAACAAATGAAAAACATTAATGTGTCAGAGCTACGTTTGGTTTTCTAAGGCCAAGGAAATTTAAATCATTAAAAAAAAAAACAGAGCTCTCTAAGTCCAAGAGATGAGTATTATATTCAATTGGAAGAAAAATTTACCTGAGAGTAAAGGAATGTCCCCAAAATTGCGATGGCAGCTCCAAGGGCATTGATCGGCTGGACAGGTGTATGGAAGATAATGATAGAGGACACAATGACAGAAATCCTCTTCATGGTATTTCCAATGCTAAATGTCAAGGGAGATATTTCATTCAAAGACATGTATGAGACCTGGTTGTACAGGTGATAGAAGACACTCTGAGCCGCTACCCACCTACCATGAGTTGTTTAACACCGCGCACAAAAAAAAACTTTCAATCAGTCAATGAAGAAGAACAAGGAACATCTAGATTCAAGAAGTTGAGAATCTGAATCTGAATGTTTATTCCCAATAACTTTCCAATCAACATGAATTCAATTAAAAAATGCAGACTGTAATCACATTGGCAATATGTGTTAATGCATCTGCCTTCTGTTAATTTACAGTGTTCTTTCCAATTTTACTGACACACACGAAAAAGGAAAAAAAAAAGAAAAGAAAAAGAAAACTAAAATTTCAGGACTCAAAAAAAGTAATATCATAGAATTTGGGAGTGTGTTCATGAAATCTCTATTAATAATTTAAATTCAGAATGATAAGGTAAAATCTAAATTTCTACAAGCATAAGATATTCCAAGAAGGGAAAGCATTTATGTGCAATCATCTCTGTTGTGATAAATATGGAAATAGTAGAGAACATTTAAAAAATAAAGATGTGAGCACCATGAAAAGCATAGAAACAAGTGGAATCATGCGATTACCAGACGAAATGAGGACCGATGCTCGAGATGGCTGCATCCCAACCAGCAGCCCACACTTGTGGGCCCTCAACAGCAATGGCAAACGGTGTGAGAAGCAAGAGGGACAGCATGGAGAGACAAGCATAGTAATTCATTCCACCAACCGACTTCCCCTTCATCCCTTTCTTGGAGAAAATGTTCCGGAACACAAACGCCAAATTTGATATCATTGCTCCCATAAACCCTGAGATAATGACAAACACCAACAGAACAACTCATCACCAGATTGCCATGGAAAGGCCTAGAAGGACAGCACAATACCAACATGTGAACCAAGACCCAAAAAAATTCAACATGCTACTGCATTCCACAAAATTCTCAAACAAAAGTTTGCTACCCATGTATAACCACTGAAATTCAGATCATATGAATCCAAGCAAAAGTATGCCATCCTCTGTTTAGAATCCCCTACCAATTCAATCAATTTAACTATTTAAATCTTAAAAAAATGTAAATTTAACTACACATGATTCAAACAGAAACAGCAAATAAACAGGACAAATACTGAGCTATAATATATCTCTGTTTCTTACCAATCATGTTGAAGTTGAGCTCTGTAACGGCAGCCAAAGCACACCCACCAATGATCGGAACCAATGACAGATAAACTGAAGCGGGAAAAGCCTCCCCCAAGAGAAATTTTGAGACCAACACGCTGAACGCTGGTTCCCCACTCTTAATGATGTGCGTGAACGACACCGCCACCTTTGACATACTCACTGTTGCCGCAACATGCCCTATAGTGTGAGCCACAGCCACCTAAAAAACCCAAACAAAACCCAACAATATCAAAACCCTTCAAAACCCCCACAAAAGAAAACCCCTAAAAAAAAACCTCTTTTTCAAATTTCTCACCGGGGCCAACGCCTTCCAGAAGTCAATATCAGTCTTTGGGGTCTCCACCATCCTCGTAGCCCAGGAGATCAGCATCATCGAAGACCCCGCAGCAAGCGAGAGTGTCGAAGTAAGCCATGGGTACGGGAAGGCATTGAGGACCTTCTTATTGTATATGTTGAAGACCACATTAAGAGACCACCAAATCACGAAGTAGATCCCGATCTTGAGCTTCCTCGCCGCATCGGACTTCGCCTGCTCGTCAGAAACCACTGGTATGTTCTCCGACCCATCCGCCTCATAAGCCTGGCATTCAAATCTGACCTTCCGAGGCCTAGTTTCAACTAGTTTTCCACCAAAGCCGAGGCCCTGGACGGCGGAGATATAGAGAGGCCTCCGTGACGCAGAAAGGGACGACCTTGGAGCGTTCAAAACAGGAATTGCCGGAAGGGAGAGAAGCCTCAGCTTCGGAAGGGAAGGTTTGGATCGTAATAGATCCGATACGGCAAGAGGGGTCGATAAGGACTGCTTCACCGAACAAATCATGGTTTCTAATCAACGAAATCGAAGAAAGTTGCGTTTTTTCGACGGATTTATGGGGAAACAAAAAACAGAGGCGGAGACCTCGAAGAGAACAATCAAAGCGAGGCGATTCAATCGATTTTGCTAGAAAGAGAGAGAGAGTAAACAAAACAAAACCCTAAATTTTTGTCTCGACTTCCTTGTCGAAGCCCGGTGAAGAGGAACCTCAGAAGGTCATCTGTGGTCCTCTCCGGTTCTCCGACGAAGGGGGAAAAGCAATACAGACCGCTCGATCAAACGATCCAACGATCGAGATCTCAAAAGGAGAGACCTTGAAAGATAAAATAAAGAAACCCTAGAAATCAGAACCTTCGAAGGGCTTTAGTTCCCGAAGCCGAAGGAGACGACGACGAGACGAAGAGCTTATAATAAAAATAAAAAAAACACGGAGAGAGAGCGACATTTATACGAGTAGATTTTAATTGCCGATAATGTCCTCGGCTCTTGATCTTTCTGTTTGACTATTCGGTTTGATGTTACGCGGAGGTGGTTAATGGGGTGACACGTGGAGATATTGGCGGTGGGTGTTTGAGTTGGCAGTTTGTTAGGTTGGGTTTTTTGTGGTAAGAGAGGTTAGGAATGGCTTGTTATGGCGTAACGGTTGACGAAAGCGAGAGACGCCGATGACGCGGGAGGCATGTGAGTGTGGGTTTACCAAACATAGAAAAGTTGGTCTGTTTTTTTGGGTAAAAGAAGGATGAATGAAAGGTTAGTTGGATATTTTGAAGTTTAATTGGGTCGGATAAGACCCGAATTTGTGCCTATTAATAACCAAGAAGACTCAATTGTCAATATTTTTAATTTTAGTAGATTTTTTTTTATTGAGCTCGGGATGCAATCTTGTTCATCTGTGTTTGAGTATTTTTTTTTTAATCACACCGGATCATTTTGTCAGTAAGTCTGTGAGTGCATTATCAAGCCCCTGTTTTTACCCCTTGAAAAGTTGAATATGTATACACCCACCATCCATTTAAATTTATTTAATTTACACACTTCTTAATCCGTAGGTCTCATTTCACAAAACTCACATTTATTTGTACTTATTTCATATTCATATTTTAAACTCGAGTTTGTCATGCACCTGAGAGAAGACGAAGAGGAGGAGGAGGAGGAGGAGGAGAAACTGGACAAGCGATAAAAAAGAGTGACGGACTATTGGACCTGCGAGGAGATGCAGATGGATGAGGAGGAGGTGGTTCGATTATGCTATGCCACTTGATATGGAAATTAATTGAATCTTTTAAAAAAATTGATGTGAACTTTTTTGGATAATTGACAAGTTTAATTTTATGCTTTGTCACCTTATATATGGAAAACTAATTGGATTTTTGTTTGGATCGGATTGGGTCCATCAGACAATGCATGTCGTTGAGTACACCTGATGATCCATATATAAATTACTGTCATATCAAGACAATTAAAAGAACAATTCCTTTGATAGATGGACATGAGAACTTCCACCTTAATTAAGGCTCCGTTTGGGTGTATGTTCCAGAACGTCGCATTGGTGGAATCGTGTATGAATTTGAAAATCAATGTTTTGAGACGTCGAAGAAGCGAGTGATGTTATATATTAAACGCACGAATTGAATGGTAACCGCAAACACGGCTTTTGTGTTTGTTTGTGAGTTTCCGTTGCACCGCGTCCGTCGGCTCAAACACACCTTGGACACGGAGCCAAACGGAGCCTTAGACTCAGAACCTACCTAGGAGGGTGAGTGGGTTGGTGTCTTGGTGGTGGCACTGGATCATTTATGAAAACCCCCCTTGAAGCGCCTACAATGTTTACAAGAGGTGTTTACGTAAACATGACCCTATAAATACCTAGCTTTGAACAACGAAAATAATATACTATCGTATCACATGAATGTGTGACAATTGCTTTTTTGGGAGGGCATCTATTATTATTTCTTCTTCTATTTTTTTTTAATATATAATTGAATAGTTGACGAAAATTTGGAGGGTCAGGATATCTAAAATGAACGATGGCTAGGTCCCCAGGTGTGATACGTGACTAACATTGTCTGGTCGATTGGATGATATTTTATATGGTGATGACGATGCTATTGTTTTGTGACGCAGAGATGGTGTAAATGGGGTCAGTTCATAAATAAATATATATATATTTTTTATAGAAGCTTGAAGGTCATTTTATAAAGATCAGAAGATTCTGGGCATGATTCCGTCCATGTCTGCTGCGTACAAGAAGGGGCCTACTTGTGCATTCACATTTCAAGGAGACTATAATATATTGGGTCTTTAATAATAGTCTTACATTTACCCTTCGTTTAAAACGGGGATAGATTTTATTTTTTAAGTATATATTTATCTAAATACAAATGAATATAAATAAGGATAAAATGATTTTGTGTTTGATTGTGTTTTGAACTATTCTTGTTAGTAAACGTAAGAATAAATGTTTTATTGTTTGAGTAAAATGTGAATAAAGTATGGATAAAGAATGAATAAAATAAGAATTTATAAAAAGTAAAAAAATAATGATTGTTGATTTGACCGGTGATTTATAAAAAATGATGACAGTTGATTTGACAGTGGGTCCACATATTCTTTGAGGAGAATAATCTATGATAACTTTAATTTTAGAGGTTGGTTGGAATCCATATACTACTTTATACCAGTTTATTTTGGCATACTTTATCAGGGGTTATCCAGAACAAACAAACACCCTTTATCCCTTATTCGAGGTTATCCGAAGACTTATTCCAAAAATAAAGGGGGGATTAAAATTAAAAAATATTTTTTCTTTTTACTTTATATATTGATTCAATGGTAGAGTGATGTTTTTTTTTTAAAAAAAAGAAGACAAAAGAAAAGGTCAAGTTACATATATTTCAATTAATTGTGTGGAACTTGCATGAGAAGTGAATAATTACGTTTGTGATTTGATGGATAAAGTAACCAATGAGATTTTGCCCTCATTTGGATAGGAAATTAAATTATTATAAGGTTTATGACTATTTCAGTATAAATAAGGATGAAATGATTCATTGATTGGTTGTGTTTTAAATTATTTATGTTGAAAAATGTAATAATAAAGATTTATAAAATGTGAAAAAATTAAGATCGTTGATTTATAAGAGGTGATGATAGTTGATTTAACAATGGACCTATATATTCTTTTGAGTTGAATAACATAAAATAACTTAATTTTAGAGATTGACTGAAATTCGCATACCACTCTAGCACCCATATTATCATTTATTTTAACATTTCAAACACTTATATGAGACTATTCCGACTAAAGGTCCCTAGCAAATTAACCTGCTTGAATAACATCTAGAAAAATGAACTGTTTGTCCTACGGGAGAATGTCAAACATTTCATCCCAATAAAAAAATAAAAAATATCATTTGGCCCTTTGCTTGCATGGCCTAGAACTTAATATTTTAATTACTTTAAAATTTGAAAATAAAAATCGTTTATTATTTTATTCCTTTCATGGGGTAACATATCTGGAATAAATAAATAAAAGAACTGACGGTCTGAATTCAATTCCAGAGATAACAATTGAGTGTCCAGATTTCAATTCTTTGTTTGCCACACAATAGTATGGAACATATTAAAAGCTGACACTTCACATATTTTTTTAGATTGTTGTGTTGATTGCAGGATTTTTTTTTATTGATTGCAAATTCTTTTTTTTTTTTTTTTTGTTTAAACACTGCCACTTGATGAGTAGATATTTCAAGATAAGAACATTTCTTTCAATTCATTTGCACCAAAGTTCACTTGCAAGATGCACATCCTCTCACTGGCAAGGTGGAACAGATGCACCCGTCTTAGATGGATGACTCGGGTTCAATCCAGGTCCAACCACCTTTGGAGAGTTTGTGTTGGGTTATGTGTCTTGTACCTGGTTATATTGAATCTGCCCCTCGCGGACCTTGTTACAAAAAAAAAAAAAAAGTTCACTACTCACCCAATATTATATCCAACAATATATGAATTTATTTTCTGAATGTTATTATTAAAAATTATTTTTTTACGAATAAGTACAATTATAAAGTTTTTGTTTTGTATTATGAGTAGTTTTCTTTAAACCCGTTTTCAAAAAAAAATTGTATAGGCCATACGTATGAGGCTTACAACCAGGTTTAAAATGGGGGAAGGAGACTTATAATATGTTCATATTCCCATGTCCTCATAACTCTTCTCAAGAGACCAGGTTTGGTCCCGCCCAGCTTTTCCTTAGTAGTCGAGGACACCACTCCCCCTATGGGCTATGGAGGACCCGGTTTTGAGCTTCTCTAGCCGTCGAAAAAAATGTGTAAAAAGCCCTCTGGGCTTGTCTCATGGGCTTTCGGCCCATTGTTAGTTTGTGGGTCTATGCTGACCCTCATTTTATACTAGTACGTAGTAGACCAGGGTTAGATCTTGTAGCCTCTCAAGGCCTTTGTACAAAAAACAGAAAAAAAAAATAAGACCAAGTTTGGGTCTAGATGCATTGCAGGACATTGTGAAAAATATTAGAAATATATGCTTGAAATATCCTGGAAGGGGTCTGAAGCCTTTGCACATCATGCTTGGAATGAATGGAACACCAGAGTTCCAGACATAATACTAACATGCTAACAAATGATACTATTCATAGCATTTTGCAACCACTGAGTGGGAGTTTTAACGTATGTATAGCAGATGTACAAGAATAGAATGTAAAGAATACTTGTGGAAGAAGGACCTTTGTGACTCCCCCTCATGATATGATCTTATGCCAATGTAATACATGCCCCAATTAGAGGCCAAGTTACCAAAAATAAAGGGCACATCTAGCCCCACCACACATATTTCTGATCCCACCTTCTTGCTAAACCCACCTTTTTAAAAATCTCTCATTTCTGATCCCACCTTCTTGCTAAACCCACCTTTTTAAAAATCTCTCATTTCTGATCCCACCATCTATTATATAAAAAACTCATCGATTTTTAAATTCACCACCATCATTCTTTTCACATGTTCTCTCTCTCTCTCTCCTCTCCTCTCTCGTCGGAGTCACCTTCGCCTCCCCCTATGGTCGCCGGCCTCCCTTCGACACTTCGCCAACTTCTCTTCACACTTCACCAACCTCTGCCCCCAACGATCGCCGGCCTCCCTTCGACATTTCACCGACTTCTCTTCACACTTGATCGACCTCCGCACCCAACGATCGTCGGCCTCCCTTCAACACGTCGTCGACCTCCTACCATCCTCCCTTGTTCTCTCATCATCGGGGATTTTGATTGTGTTGCATTTTAGTTGTTTTAGCTTGTGAAGCTTCTCGATTAAGTTGGCTTTTGATAAAGGTGTCGAGTTTGTGCTTGATTTGTCAAATTTAGCTCAGTTAGGGTATATAATTTTTGTGCTTTAGTTTGGGGTTTTGCATTCTTTGATTCTTGTAGAAGTGTTCTTTCATGGAAGTTTTGAGTTGGGTTTTGATGAAGGTGTTGATTTTGTGCTTAATTTGTCAAATTTAGCTCTGTGCTTTAGTTTGGGGGCTTTGCATTCTTTGATTCTTGTTGAAGTGTTATGTCATGGAAAGTTTTTTTTTTTTTTGTATAATGTCTGTTCATCAAGTGTTTTTATTGCACCCTTGCATGCCCCCCAGTTCGACGGACTGTTAGTTGACCTCCCTTTGTAGTACACAACCGGGTGGATGTCAACCCGATCGAACATGATCGACTACACCTATGTCGATCTTAGCTCGACATATCTTTGGTCAACCTGACGGGCGACATTCGACTTCATTACTGTCGACTAACATTTCAGTTAATAGTCATTTAATAATTGAGTTTGACAGAAACATGGTTGCTAGGTGCTATACACTGGTTCGACGAATTGTTGGTCGAGAGGTTGATTGGTGGGGGTTAATGATGAAAAAATAAAAGGGACATGTTTTGTTTAATTTTTGTTTGATTGGTGGGGATAGTGAAGTGATAGGTGGGGATAGACGTGCCCAAAATAAAAAATAAAAATAAATCAGTTCTTACCAAGTTATCCAACGGTAGTCATGTTTCTAGCGGGGAGGCCACTCAAGCCCCAGGGGGACAGAAGTGCAAAGGCCAAGATTTTACAATTGCTAATTTTGGCTGTCCTTTGGGTTCTTTAAATTTCCCGCAATCATCTCCTTTCTCGGGGTACACCGGCTTATGAGGAGAATATTTGAGCAATGGCATGTCAACAAATCATGGATTGGGGAATTTGCTGTGCGGGAACGAGGATGATTTTGTTCACAGAGAGAGCCATATCTGTATTGAAGAGTTGTAATTTTTCGCGTTTTTTTGTCGAGAGACATAGTAGATATCTCTCCTACCTGTTTTTTCTCGATGGGTTTTGCACAATTCTTACTTTTAATGGATTGTTTCTTGTGTTTTCTTGCTTTAGACATTTTCTTTCTTAATATCAATTGAGGCGGAATACCTATCATCTTTTAAAAAAAAGGGTTATCCAACAACTATTTTTTTAAGATCAAAGTAATAAATCCAACAGCTCCAAAAGATTTGAGTAAATATAATGGATCCAAAGGTTTTTTTTTTAAAATGATTTGAGTAAAATTCGAGGATATAATTAGAGGCAAATCATATCAAACAGAGCTTTATTACGTTTGGATGTAAGGTTGAAAACTAAGATTATTGAAATCTTGTGTTTCAAACTTAACTTTTGAAAAGTGTTGTTTTATTAGATTTTCAACTCAAAGATTTTTTTGGCCTGAAATAGGAAGATGGTGATTTTAAAAGCTAAATGATAAAAATGTGTTTGTATATGAGTTTGAGAATTTTTAGATTTTCAAAAGTAGAATCTACCTAAACTGATATCCAAACGAGCCCTTAAATTGTTAGTGAAATTTGAGGTATATAAATAATTACCCAAAATTATGTTAAGTTAGATTTGATCATAATAAGTGATCAAAATACTCATATTTCAATCATATTAGATTTTAATGATATATAATTAAATATATTATAGTGGTATAAAAATAATTAGTATCCATTTAATTTAAAAGGTATATATACAAAACCCCCCAAAATTTTTTATTACATGATTTTTCAATATTTAATTTTCACGACCAAATTTGTTGGAATCATGGTTTTCCAAATATAGAGATAATGCTCCGCCTCTAAATCTCTGGTTTTGAAATCTTAATCAAATACCGACTTTAATTAATTGCTAACTTATTTTTTAAAAAACCCCAAAAAGGAATCATAAGAGAGATCTCTATAAATAAAAACAAAACAATACAAAAGCATTCCTCTCTATATAGTCTTCTACAAGGTGATTTGTTTTTTCATCCTCTCCAAAGGTCAGTCCAAACTCCAAACCCTTTTAATTCTATTTCTTCATGTTTGCATATTATAATCAGATTGGTAGATTTTCAATCATTTATTATTGTTATTATATGGGTTTTAAGATTTTGTGGGTAAACTTATTTGAAGAATGATGGTGGGCCATGAAAACATATTACCATGAGTGATTGGAAATGAAATTTTGGGTGTATATAATTCTCCATTAATCATGTGATAATGAGTTCTTGACATTGAATAAATTTATTCAATCTCTACTCATGAGTTCTTGAGTTTGAATTTAGGGTTTTTCGGTTGGAATACGAGGTGGTGGATTGAGATTTTTATAAAAAAAAATAGAATAAGTTTGTTAGTATGGATTTTGTAATGGGAAGAGCTCTTTGATAAATCTTGTCTATCTTGAGTCCTTAACCCATGTTATATGTGTTGTAATTTTGATTTTTTTTTCTATTCCTCTTAATCCCATTTAGACATATTTTTCTGTTCTATGATGAAATAGAAATGCCCAAATTGTCTAAAAAAAAAAAAATTGGATTTATTTGTCCAGGAGATGTGTTATTCGCCTTGAATTGATTGTTTTTGAGAGTGAATTCGGATTCGTGGGCTTGAATATAATTTGGGGGATTGACTACCGTGGGCCCCCAAATCTATTTTTTTTTATTGTATGGATCTTTGTGCTGGGGGCCATTTTGAAAGCTTTTAAGGGCTCACATTCACATAGCAAGTTTGGATTGAATTATTTTAGGAAACTATCACACTTAGGGCCTGAATGGGACCGCATTTAGGGCGCGTCTGTGTTGGCGAACGCGGTGGAACGTTTTTTTTTTTTGCCTCATGTTGGAAACCCTTCAAAACTTGAGTCCCACAACGCAATGCCAAACAAATCCTCAATTGGTTTTGTAAATCCTTCTATTGTTTTAGTATAGTATATATACTTTATATGAAAAATTAAATTTTATTTATTTGTTTTTAAATATGTACTGATTTATTTAGATATATAATTTATTTTTATAATAGTATATATTTTAGTAGCGAGTGTAAAATTTAAGAAAAATTAAAACAATTCCCCTTAGCCTAGCATGCAATCCCATATTATATATCTTGTCGTCAAATTTTTTTAAATATTTTAAAATGGTGTATACGAGTGATACTATCTTTAAAAAGTTGCGATAATGTTGTAAATTGGACTGTGTCTGACATATTTTTTAAAGAAAAATGTTATTGAATTCGCACTTTAATGTTCCTTGTAATTATTTTATTTAAATAATTATAAAGTGGGTTTTCCCCATCTGTAAACATATAAATTAGATAATAATATTTTTAGGATTTGCTGAGAATAGAAAGGGAAGAGCATGGATGTATTAGAGAAAAACAATATAGTAGGATTACCATTTTGAGAGCATCCTAACCGTTGGATTCATTTATGTGATCTTCAAATGAGTCAATTCTGGTCCTAAGGTCTATAAATAGGATTAACCAAAATCATTCAACTTTTTGAAAAGCAAAAGAAGCCCCTAAAATCTTATAAGCGGCTGCATCAAAGAACCCGTATTTATATCGTGGTATGTTTTTATAAATAACTTTTTTTCTTTTTTTTAAATATTCATCTCTTTTGATATTAGTTTTTAATGAATGTCATAATCTATCCCTATTTCCTTCCAAACCAAATATATTATTCGACCTTAAAAAACATTCTTTCATGCATTATCAATGATACGTGTTATGTTAATCAAAATAAATCACAAAAAGAGAACAAAAATCTGTACAAAAAAAATGTATTTTTAATGATCAAATTGGATCCATTAAAACCCCAAAAGCATGCAATCAATCCAAAGGCAATGAAAGATTTTCCTCCACCAGTCAAGACAGTTTAAGCTTAACCTCACTCGCGGCTGATCCTAGAATTCTCAGTCAATCCAACGGTCCAAATCGAAACACGAGGTCATCCGCGGAGCATTGTAAGGAAAAATTATTGACGGCGGTAACAGCAGAATCTAATGTCCTCCTCTCTCTCTCTCTCTCTCACACACTCGAAAGCTCGATCTCTCTCTCTCTGTCTCTACATAGAAGAATCGAAGGGTTTTGAAAACTTTCGATGGAATTCAGAGAAAACCCTAGAAACCTAGGGTTCATCGCCGACCGCCAGAGCAGCAGCGGAAGCGGAGGCGGCGGCGGGGGGAGGAATTCGGCGGTTGCGGCGGAGGCGGGGTTGAAGCCGCCTCTGTCGATCATCGACCGGTTCCGGGCGATGATGAGGGAGCGGGAGGAAGATGAGGAGGAGGACGTAGTGGCGGGCGGTGGAGGCGCAGAGGAGGAGGAGATCGTGAGGATGTATGAGGAGCTGTTGGGGGAGCTGACGTTGAATTCGAAGCCGATCATAACGGATCTCACGATCATCGCCGGGGAGCAGAGGGAGTTCGCCGCCGGGATCGCACGCGCCATCTGCGACCGCGTTCTTGAGGTCCTGGGAATCTAGGGTTTCTTTCAGTTTTTTTTTTTGTTTTTTGTTTTTGTTTTCGCGGTGTTGTTGTTGTTGGAGTTGGAATTCGAAGGAAAGATTCGTTTTTTATGGGTTTAGTGTGCTTGGTTTCCGCTAATCGAATGGTTGTCTCATAACCTGACATGAAAATGCGCAAAAGGTAGCTAATTTGGGCTTAAGGAATGATGAAATTGGAACACTTTTGATCGTTATGTTGTTTTTGAAGTGGAGGAGAGCCTTCTCTGATTCCATAACAGTGTGAATAGCAAGCAACACAATCGAATTTTCATATTTGGAGAAATGAATGTGACTTGCTTGTAATGATTCATGTGGGGAGAAGTGTGGGACTCATTGGAGGCTTTATGGTGGGATTTAACTATGCTACTTAATTTTTGAAACTTTGAATGTATTGTAATTTTAAGAGGATGATGTTGCTGCCGTTTAAGATGCTTTAAGGTGGACTATAAAGTATGGATGTTACTGCGGTGAATCAAGGAATTTGGAAGTTGGGAGGAAGGAGACATTGGTGGAATGTTGAAGTTCGATCTTCTTCCTCTCTTGCTTTTTGGAGCTCTCATTTGATAATAGAATTATAGGAGGGGTGCCCCTACCATTAGTTGATAAAAAATCTTCCTCTTCAAAACATGTCCCCTGTTTGGAATTTTGTTCTGTGTACCATTTGTGATACTTCCAAAAATTTCCTTTCCTCTAAGTTCATATGGCTGTCACGACTCAAATGATTGTTTTGTGCCTTCTTTGCAATTTGGCTGTTATGTTGTATGGGTTGGAGTATTAGGCAGTCAGAGAACAAGTAAATCTGTCGGATATGGATGAAGTGAGGGTATTCCGATGGATGTGTGTCTGATATAGGGTCAGATTGCTCAAAGAAAGGCATAGGATGATGATCCTCAAGACAAAATCAGGAAAATATTTCTATAGTTTTCTTTAATGAAAGGTGGGAGATTCAATCTTTTCACCACATGCCGTGGTGCAACATGGACTGGATGGAGGGAGGGCACCTGCGCAACACCCTACACCAGCCTGACCCCACGACCCGCACGAGCAGACCTACGTTCTTTTCCCAGAAAACCTGCTGAAAGTTCACTACTTATTTTGTCTTTTGTCAGACTCAGGCCACTGACAATGGCTACTCATTGTTTACTTGTATCTGGTCTCTTCATAAATTGCTTTGAAATTGTTATCCTACAGGCTCTGGTATTATCTATATGAATTGGCATGCCTGTATGGTCATCACCCTTTGTTTCTTTGTTTTACAGGTCCCAGCTGAACAAAAACTTCCCTCTTTATATCTTTTGGACAGTATAGTGAAGAACATCGGACGTGACTATCTCAGGCATTTTGCAACTCGCCTTCCTGAGGTGAGAAAGATTTAACATGAGCACCTGACTGGATTTTTTTTCCTCAATGTTATGCTTTATATATTATGACTTGCAGAACTCATTGAGATTGGAACCTGCAATGGATAACTATGTCAAATTCTGAGTTTCTTTCAGAATAGCCTATGGTTAAACTGCTATATCGCTGAAATTCTTATGTCATTTTATCCCAGGTGTTCTGTGAGGCATATAAGCAAGTGCATCCAAGTCTGTATCCTGCCATGAGGCACCTCTTTGGTACCTGGTCAACAGTGTTCCCTTCGCCTGTACGTCGCCAAATTGAGGCTGAATTACAGTTTTCTTCTTCCATGAGTCATCAATCAGCTAACTTGACAGATTTGAAGTCTTCTGAATCTTTGTCTCCTCATCCATCTCATGGCATTCACGTTAATCCAAAATACTTGGAGGCACGACGCCAGTTTGAACATTCAGATGCTGTAAGTATCCACTCAAGCTTCCTCCTGCATGTGCATTATATGATCCACACACACAGGCCACATTCATGCATATGCACTTTGTTGCATCCCTCATTCTCTATCATTGGCTTTTGTGGCCATTTCTTCACTTAATGAATGGTATAGTAGTTATTGTAGGCAGGACATAATATATCTTTCTTATTACATGCTGATGCACACAAATGTCCATGGATTTTTTGGTCATTTCCCTTCGTGAATATCATATTTGCTTATAAATTTGTAGTTTGCTTTCAAATATTAAGTAGCTCCGTAGAAAATTGCTTCTGAGGAAGGACTTTAGACTCATCAGCTTATTGAATCGAATTTACGAGATTACTGCAGAAGTTCTGGCATCCAGGTCAATGATTATGATGGATGTATGTTGTTGACCCCTTCCAGGTTTCCTCATATAAGAACAGATAGATCTTGGGTGTTCTTTTGATCCCTGGCAAATGCTTACATTTATTCTGAAGTCAAATTAAAAGCGACGTGAATAGTTGATTCTGAGAAAGCTTATGCTTGTGTGGAGCAGGAATTTTTTCTGCTGAAATAACTAATCTTCTATTGGAGAAGTTGGGTGGCTGGATTAAGGGTTGCACCTTGATATGTGCTTCTCCATTCTATTGGGTGCATTTGGATTTTCGAGACCTTTGAGCACGCTCTGCAGGATGGCCTGGAGTTTCTTCAATTTTATGTGTGCGACGTCAAGCATTTCCTTTGCAAATTATGTATCTGTAATGAAATCATAAAAAAGTTTCAACCTCTAATCTTTGCATTGGTTGAACATTGGTTTGAATTTTTTAATATAGTCAACATCTATTTGCCATTTAAGCTGAAAAAAAGAAAAAAAAGGAAACATGTATAGGATTCTGTTTCTGCTATTGTCCATTTTTTTTATTGTATGGTTCCAATAGCTCACTGCTTACTAATGTTTATGATCTAGGAATGTGTACTGACATCATTATACTTTTGATTAATTCAATGCTACTCTGTTGTTTATTCAATCATAATGTCACAACTTAAATGCATGGCCTGCATGTAGGAGGAATTGCATTTGCATTTCAAATTTTATGATTTGTTTTTTTTCTCTGTGTAGGATGAGCATGGAAGGTCAGTTTCTTCGGGTGGACAAATTTATGGGCGGAAACCTACCATTGGGCATGGTGAATATGATTCTGATCGTTCTGAGATCCCCAGAATGCACTCACCAAAAATAGCACCTGGACGTGGATTTTCAACAAGTGGAAATGAGAAGCTAGTGCCTCATTCAAAAAATAAACAATTAAGGCCTTCATCCCCTAATTTTAAGATGGGAAGGTCTAGATCTCCATCTGTTGAGGGTCTTGCGAGGGATATTTCTCCAGGCAGCGCTATGGACAGGGCTTCTCCATCTCATGCTGAGTATGGGGCCAACAGAATCAGCGGCAGGAACTTGGAGAAAAATGATTGGTGGAAAAGAAATTTGTCCAATGATGGTGCCCATGGGGTGCACAACATCAGTAACGGACATGATAACCAGCGTCCAAGAGCTTTGATTGATGCATATGGAAATTACAGAGGAAAAATTGCATTGAATGAAAAGCTTCCAGAGATCAATGTACGTGGCATAAATGGGTTAAACAGTGAAACAGCTTCAAGAAACTGGCAGAACTCTGAAGAAGAAGAGTATGTCTGGGAGGATATGAGCCCAACTTTGGCTGACTGCAATAAAAATAATGATTTTATGTCATTTAATTCCACTGTTGGGAGCACAAGTGCTGATTTAAGGAGAACTAGTGTGTTGCCCATGGAAACAGATTTCAGGAGAAGCGATTGGGATCGTCAGACTCAGCTGCCTTCTGTTGATCAACCCTCTATTGGTGTTGATGAGAGGGGTTATGACCTTGGTGTATGGCTTTCTATCTTTTCTTTTGCCAACCATACGTGTGTTACCTTAGCATGTGTTACCTTAACATGTTTAGTGTATTTATTAGAATTTTCTTTTCAGTTGATTACTAAGTACTTAAGAAATAATTGCATGTTTCTTTTACTGGTGTAGATAGGTTACTAAAAAATTACATGGCTTCTTAGTGTATTTAGTTTTCTATCTAGATTGGCAGATCATATGCATCTTGTCAACAAAAAATATCCCAAGTGTTGGTATCTAATATCTCCACCGCAAATTCTATTTTTTTGACCATTTCCATGTCTATCTGAAGCTCCTAATTTTGTTGAAATGTGAGGATAAAATGTGCTTCATATAGCCTGGCCTTTGTTTATTTGCTAATATTCCGGTGCTCATTAGTATTTTTGTTGTCAATGGTGAGGCTATATATTAAGTTTTTATGGTTTTGGAAATATTAAAATGCACTGGATTATTTCCTGTTCTACATACATGTTTGAGGTTGCAGCTAAATTTTATTGATTAGAAGTCACACTTTGTTGATTCCTGGCATGACTTTTGTTCTATTTTGACAGGATTTTTTCATAAAATTTTCCTTATTTGAATGAGTTTAGTTTCATTTAATTTTTTGGATTATCTGTAACTTTTATGCATGTTGCTTGCAGTCTAGTAATGGACCCTTGAGTAAGAAGCCTCGTTATACTCAAAACAGTTTCCCTCAGTCAAAACAACAATATGTTAGAGAAACATCAAGAGGGAGTGCTTTTC
Organism: Acorus gramineus; assembly: GCA_030737835.1. Classification (NCBI taxonomy): domain Eukaryota; kingdom Viridiplantae; phylum Streptophyta; class Magnoliopsida; order Acorales; family Acoraceae; genus Acorus; species Acorus gramineus. Next base: position 14,734,121 of record CM060847.1, on the reverse strand, counting down.
AGATGCCGTTTTCAGCAAGAGGATTGGATTCATCTGTTGGTCAGAAAGCACCTTTTCTCATTGATAATTTGTTTGCCATTGATGTTCAAATTCAGATTTTTTTTAATCAAGTATTAATTTTGGAATGAATCCTACAGGTTCTGACTCCTCAAAAATGGAGTTTCCATCTACATCAGTACAAGAACCACATCCACCTTCTCTTGCACCTGTATTATGGCCTCCTGTGCATAAATCTCACCCACCACCTTTACATCCTGGTCTTGTGCAGCAGAAATATTTTAAGAATCAGTCTGGCTTTACAGATACTAGGAACTCAGTAGTCAATCAAGGACTGAATCTGCCATCAATTTTGCCCCCAACACAAGTAGATGATGCAGCTAGGAGAAACCCTATGTTCCTGAAGATGCCTCAAAAACAACCTGGAGGTTTCATTGATTCACACCAGCTATGCGAACAACAACCTTCTCTTATTCGGCCACCTTTTTTTCCTATGTCCCACGACAATATTGTACCGTCGCATCAAACTTTCACTAATATAAATACACAACAGGGTATGAACCCAGTGTTATTGAATCCATTATCCAAAGGAGGCCCCTCTTTACAAATTCATAGTGGATCCTTGCCTCCACTACCGCCAGGGCCACCCCCCGCCTCCTCTCAAATGGGACCTACACAGGGAAGCACTGGTTCTACTGGAAATAATTTATCTGGTCTCATCAGTTCTCTTGTGGCACAAGGTTTAATCTCATTGACAGCACCAGCACCATCTCAGGTATGCTAATATGTGACCTGAATCTGCTCTCTATAATTTGTTTTGAATATCCTTTTTATTTGTCATGTGAATGAGCTTTTCTTTTTCTTCGATAATGGGCTGAAGAAATTTTTTTAACATCACAGGATTCTGTTGGATTAGAGTTCAATACTGAACTTATTAAGGTGCGACATGAACCCGCGATAAATGCTCTGTATGCTGATCTTCCAAGACAATGCACCACATGTGGGCTGCGGTTTATCAGCCAAGAGGAGCATAGCAGCCATATGGATTGGCATGTGACCAAAAACCGTACATCTAAAAATCGAAAGCAAAAGCCTTCCCGTAAATGGTTTGTCAGTGCCAAGGAGTGGCTCAGTGGAGCTGAAGCAATGGGAACAGATGCTGTTCCTGGGTTTTTACCCTCTGAAACAATTGTAGAAAAGAGGGGTGAGAAAGAATTGGCTGTCCCTGCTGATGAAGACCAGAATGTGTGTGCATTATGTGGGGAGTCTTTCGAGGACTTCTATAGTGACGAGACTGAGGAGTGGATGTATAAAGGGGCTGTATATTTGAATGCGCCAGATGGATCCATAGAAGGCATGCAAAGGCCTCAATTAGGTCCTATTGTACACGCTAAATGCAGGTCTGAGACTACAGAAGATCTTGGACAGACTGAAGGGGGTAACACGCTCTTGCAGAACATCTCTTGCCATTTCTGTTTAAACACTGTATCTCAAGTGGTTTGTTTATGTGGATGTGTAACTCACGATAAATCTATTTTTTTTCATTATTCATTCTTTTTTCTATATGCAGGAAGTTAACGGGGAGGTTAGACAACGGAAAAGAGGAAGTGACAGCAATGTTAGATGATGATGCAATCTCGCCTGTACAATTTTTTTTAGGTTTCACAGGTTATCATGGTATGCATACTAATCTTATCACACATTAAAAAATTGAGTCCACATGTTGTTGCGCCACATTATTTTTAAACATGTAAAGTATGTCTTTGTACCACATCAGCAAAAGCTAATGCATCTGCCTTGATATGTGGCGTCTTTTTTTTTCTTTCCAATTTTGCACCAGAATTCGCTCATGTGAACATGCTTATTACAACATCACAAATCTACATGGGGATAAAAAGAGTTTTATACTGGGGGACACACCTCCATTGAAATTCAAGCTCTCAAATACTTTGGATCCCTCTCTTTTGAGGGTTCTTCCTTCCTTCCTTTTTTTCCCCCCTTTGAGTGTTTATGCAGGGAGAATCCATGTATATTCAAGTTGGGCTATCATTTTCTCCCGAGCTTGTGATTCAGTGAATGGCGATTGTCATCGATTGATCCGATGCTACTTAAAATATATTGTAGGACATAATTGAAAACTTGTAATCAATCCATGATCTGTTTTCTTTGATGTATTCAGATCCTCCTCTGTTATAAGTTTCAAAACTTATCAAATGAACCTTGTATTTTTCTTTTTGTTCTATGTTATTGTCAGTTCTTTGTAGTTTATTTTGTTAAAACTGGATTGTCATGTTTGTACAGAGTGTGGGAATGTGAGTTTGGGATATATTACTGAACATCTTTATTTCTCAGTTTCAGAACAAAGGAATGATGTATATCCTATATATCTTTGGCATTTGAATGTGGTTTGTCTGTCTTATTTTGGATCCCATGGAGTTCTGAAACATTCCATTGATCTTTATGGTTGCCATTTGGAATTCAACCTGTTTCACCTGTTCCATTATTTTCTTGCTGAAAGGTGCCTATCTTTCCCTCCTCCTCACATCTAAATTGAATATTGATGGTCAGATGGTCTCTATGGCCTCATTAGCTCCATCAAACCTCTTCTAAGGTTCTGTTTGAATATGTGTTTGAGCTAATTTTGCATTATAAAATTTTAAAATAGCCATGCAGATCCTAATATTCCACATTTGCGTTCCAAATTTACATAGCAGTTTTTCAAGTGTAAAGAGTCATTTTATAAAAAAGCTATGAAAAAAACATCGGCTCTCCTACACACAAAGTCACCTAATTTAGTAATGTAATATATGCATTTAATTCTATTGATTATATATTTTATTATTTTATAATTAAAATACTGTATTTCATTGGCCACTACTAAAACAAATTGAGCATAACATTCTTCAAGGGTGGCTTTATTTGAGTATTTCAAAACTGTAAGTACGCCTCCCAAATATTGTTACTAAAGATCCATTTAAATATATTAATAATTAGTTCATTTCACAAATAAGTAAGCCTCCTAATTTTTTTTAGTAAATCTTTAATTGACATTCTTTTAATAAGTATGCTCACAATCTCATCTAAATTCTTTTATTTATTCATAAATTCTTGAATATATATCTCGAAAAGAAGATCAGGAGGAAAAGATTTTTTTATAGTAAAATATCGATGGTTGACGTAGATGATCAAATTAGTTAATGATGATTTTTTTTTTTGTTGAAAGGTGTCTAACAAGGCACAAGTATTATCCTACCCAGATCTTATACATATGTACTCAAGATACATCTGACCTTTGGGTACAAAAGAAATCTGGGAACCCTGTTAGATTGACTTGAACGTGCATGTTTAGCCAGTCCCTCGGGACCTCGAACAGCTTAAGACCTTTACAAAACGGGCGCGGCTATCCCCATCAAGAATTTTCTTTAACCCACCATAAAAAAAAAAAAAAAAAGTGTTTGGCTGTTTTCACCAATCTAGGTCGACTGAACTTGATCGCATTTCAGGTTTTGGGCGACTGGACTTGATCGTTATTTCAGGTTTGAGCGACTGAACTTAATCGCCATTTTAGGTTTTAGACGACCGAAATTGGTCGAACAAGATCTAGAATTATATCTACCTATTCTTTGTAAACAAATAAGTTTTTGAGTTTATCCATCATATTCTACATTTATTCTTTTAACTAAACAATAGCTAAGGGACTGAAAAAAATGTAAGTAGGTATACTTTCAATTAATTTAAATTTTTAAGAAAAATATATCTTACTAGACAAATATATATCATTTTTAAGCTTTTTTTGAATTCGTAGTTAAGCAGATTCTTTGTTTGAAAACAAAAAAACATACCAGTTGATCCAAACACATTTTATATTTGGCTTTTGAAAATTTGTCCGTCACTTATGTAAAAAAAATTGTTCTTATGTTCTACATTTAAGAATAATGATTGATTCTCCCTACATTACAACTCAGACTTGGATTGACATGAAGGATCATAGGAGAATACACGTTATGGGATTAGGTTTTCAAAAAAAAAAATTATAAACTTTATTACAAACTCTGTTCGACCAAGTTCGGTCGCCCGAAACCTGAATTGACAACCAAGTTAGATCGCCCAAAATATGAAATGACGACTAAGTTCAGTCGCCCAAAACTTAAAGTGACAACCAAGTTTGATCGAACTGGTCGAATCGGTGGAAACAGAAAAAACACTATTTTTTTTTTTTTGATTGATGGATTAAAGAAAATACTTGATAGGGATAGACGCGCCCTTACAAAACGGATTGGCTTTTCATTTGAAGTCATCCTTCTAATCTGATCAAGATGATCCTGGAGATGAGTAGGACCAACAACCCACTGTTGAAAAGATTAATTGATATTGCTCGCATCTGAACAAACCAATAAATTGGATATACCCCCATTGCCTCACATATTGAACTCCCTGAAAAATGGCCTCAAGTTCTATACTTATAAGTGGGTCCCATGGATAGTAATGATAGCCCGCACTTATAATCTGACATGGATTAATCTGCAAAATAACAAAATCTCGAAAGGTGAGAGTTAGAGTTTGATGTGAGAATGACATACTAATTGTTTGAATATAATGTTAATACGTGAAAGTCTTATGAATTAAATTATGAAATGTGAGGGGCTTGCTAACAAGAGGGCCACTCTTTTCCCAAATGAACATGGGATCTCCACCGTTAAGATTCGAGCCGAACCCGGGTTCGGTATCTCAGCCCGAACGGGCCGGAGTCAGCCCGCAATCTCAGCCCGAGCGGACCCGAATCTGAGCCCGCAATTCTCACCGCGGAGCGCCTGATCTTCACCTCCGTCATCTCCCTCTCTCCTCTTTCTCTCTGTGCGTCTCAAAAGCTCGAAAGGACCAAAAATGGCGAAACCAAGCGAAGGCGGCGATGCAGACTGGGAGCTCCACCTCCGGTCGATCTCATCCAACTCCAGGGACTCATCCTCCTCCACCTCCGACATCGCGTCCGATCCCTCTATCCTTCACTCCGTACGTCCCTCTCTCTCTCTCTCTCTAGATTTCTCTCTCTGTTTCGTTTTTCATCGGTTTTTGCTTTCTCAGGTGAAGAGACTGTACGATCTATGCAAGGAGGGGAAGTCGGAGGAGCTCATCGCTAGGGTTTACCCGCAGTTGAACAAGCTTTTTCAACGATCGGTCGCTTCTCTTTCTCAGTCTCGGACTCCGATTGGTCTTCTCTTACTGGTGAGTTTCTGTCCTTGAAATTGTTTGATTTGAGTGTTTACTAGTTCAGCATTGATGTTTCACATTGGAATTCCCCCTGCTTGAGTGAAATACAGGCTATCCTACAGTTTTTCATTGATTTTGGAGAGATGGTTCTGCATGACGCGGATCCGAGCCTGAGGATGTTTTTTCGATCGTGTTTGAGCCGGTGAGTTTCTTATGCAATCCACTGTTCTTCTTCACTAGATTTTATTTTATTTTATTTGGGGGGGTGGGGGTAAGAATTTGCCATAGACGCATATAATGCAATTGCCTGATAAGGTTGTAATTGGGGTTTTGGGTGAAATTCAAGTTGATTTTGGACTTTTTTGTCTGGAAGGAAATGGCTGTTAGTGTTTTATGCATGCATGCAACTCGAAGTTAAAATATGGTGTAAGAGTTTGACTGCAGGGTTTATATGCCATGTATACTAAAACATCTAATTGGCCTTGAAACGTGGTTCATCTGATGCCACATATTGGGATTAAGATTGCTCATATAGACCTTTATTTTTGGTTCTCTGTTATGATATACCGCTGCCAATCTAGTGATTTTTAATTAGTCAAATGAGGTAGATTTCCCATTTTCTGGTTCGGACTTGAAGTTTAATAAATTAATATCAACAGGGGCTGCAATTTAAAAGGTTGCCACTTCGTGTGGTCATGCATATGACAGGACCATTAATCTTTAACATTTTTTTTTGCACAAAATGGCCTCTCTCAGGATTCAAATCCATGACTTTTAAATGTTAGCCGTGCACTTTAACATTGCTCTCCTTGGGCTGCATTTTATGACATGAATAGCTATCCTAAGGATAACTAAGGCAGTGGTCTAAGTTTGGGTTTCAATACTGAAACTTTTTTTTTTTTTTGGAAAATGGTAGTCCTTTCATAACTTGATCAACAGTTACAAAGGCCTGAAGGCCCAACACAGGTCATAGAAAGGGGAAAGAGGTAGAAATAAAGGAAAAGGTAAAAACCTGAGATTTGATCACAAGCGATTTGTGTTAAAAAAATCAGGTAGACAGGGCATAGAAATACTGAGACATTATGTTAAATGCCAAAATCTTATGAGGTCCGTCCCTTGGCTTTGTTGCATGGCTCTGTAGTGTGTGAATGCTCCATCATATGCCTTCTTTCTTCTATAGTTATGTTGAGCCACTTTTTTAATATTATTTTAGCAAAAGAGGACTTGAGTTCAAAACATGGTAAAACTTGTTCAACTTGGTTTAGGAAGCCATCAGAAGAAAATATTTTCCTTCTTCATCTGAAGACATTCACCCCCTCCCCAACTCAACCATTCTAGGTGGTTGGAGTGCTTCCCATAAACTTATTGAATTCAAACTTGGTTGAATTCAAACTTGTTCGTGTAACAAGGATAATGTGTTTAGGTCTGGAGCTGTTTTTGATGCTCCATACCTGTGTCAGACACGTCCCATGCCCTTTTCAATGTTGCATCGCAGCATCCCTATATAAATAATTTTGGGGGCTATTTGTCACACACAAAATGACCATATTGTATATGAAACAAATGTTTGCGTCTTTGTTATGTAGCCCCTCTGTAATAGTCCTTGATAATGAGAGTAAAAACTTGGTTGGTTTTGTAATGGAACTGTCATACAACTTTTCTTAGTTCATAGTGGCCTCCACAACTTAATTTTAATACAACTTTTTTACTCTCTGTAACTTAAATTTTGTCCCTTGGTTTAGTTGTCATGACATTTGACTCTGAGTCTAGTAGCCAGCTTTTTTTTAAAAAAAAAAAAACTTAGTGGGACCCTTTTTTCATCTCATTTTTTCTGAGGTCCATTAAATGCACGATATAGCACCATCTAATTTCTTTGGTTATTGCAGAGAATTTGCTGACCTGTTGTTGCCGAGGTGACACTCAGCTGTCTTAACTTTAACAAGACCAAGCTTCTGAGTTCCTTCCCTTTTTTTTTTGCGTTCCTTCCCCCCCCCTTTTTTTTTTTAAAAAAAAACTTAGTGGAACCCTTTTTTCATCTCATTTTTTCTGAGGTCCATTAAATGCACGATATAGCACCATCTAATTTCTTTGGTTATTGCAGAGAATTTGCTGACCCTGTTGTTGCCGAGGCAACACTCAGTTTTCTTAACTTGAACAAGACCAAGCTTCTGAGTTCCTTCCCTACCTTACTTCCACAGGTACAACACGATGAATTTAAACCAGCATTCCCTTCTGTGGGTATTCATAGTGAACAAGAGTCATAAATCTGAACTGAAATGGGATATGTCGATGGATTAATTAATTACGTATAGATAAAACTTCCCCTTCATCCTTGTGTGTCACTGGTCCTTTAGAGGAATCGCATTCATTTAACAATATCACACTGGGTGTTTCAACATATCTATTAAAAGATTAATCATCAATAAAATCGAAGTTGTCGTGGTGTAGTTTGTGTAATATTTCCAGTACCAAATTGTAATTATTTCCTGTAGTAATTTTTTTTGGGTTCTGGATATAGCTCAGTCGTTGGCAAGTGTCCTCATCTAATAAAAAGGTAGCAATGAGTGTTTCTCCCATGCCTCTTTTTTCTGTCCTTTCATTGGAAATAGAATGTGCCATCAAGGTCCTCATCCTTTTGCTGATTGTACATTGTTAAGCATGAGGAATGCATTATTATACTTGATGTAGTTTTATTTGAATTAGTAGTGCGCTTTCTAGCATATATCTTATCATTAAATGAGAAATTATTGTACTTATTATCTGATTTTGAGTGAGTATTTTCATTGGTTTCAACTTTTGTTCATTACTCTTAGTTAATATGATCTTTCCCTCTCCTTCCCTATATCATATTTACTGTGGGTTCTCATTTTTCATCCGCAGTTCTTTCCATTGCTGTTGAAGTTAATTGCATGGAATGGTGTGAGGTATATTCTGTACCTTGTTGATTCTAATCTGGAACGAGCTCCTGGTGTTTGATAACAAACCTTACTGGATCATTAATATAAGAAAAAGTTCTCTGACTCATTTGTAAAAAGCTATTGTTTGATAACTTCATCTGTTCCTAAGATATCATGAAGTCAAGAATTATTATGATCACACAATGTGCTTATGCAGATTTTGATTTTTAATCTACAAGATACCTTCGAGGTTTTTTTTTCCCATCATCTTATGAATGTGTTCTCCGAGGACACACTTGATACATGAGACTTGTCTCTTTTAATGGTTAATGAAAAGACATCTTGGTGATAAATATTTTCACTATATTAGATTTTGTTTTTCGAGTTCTCTGGCTCATATGCTCCTTTTTAGCTTATATGCAAACAGGAATTCTATTGCTCAATTTGCTTGTTGTTCCCATTTTTGTTCTTCAACATAGTCACATTGAATATGATCTTTTTTGCATCTAAAACAATCTGTGTTTTCAATAAATCTTAAACATAATTGAATTACATAACCAGGTTTATGATTTGATGAAACTTGGAACAAAGGTGATTTCAATGGCATAAAGATACTCTTTTTTTTTTTTTTTTTTTGAAAATTGGTTCCCCACTGTGCACGTTTGACACGGTGGGGTTTGATCCCTTCACCTCCTTTCCGAGACGGGGTGCTAACTGGCTAACTTAAGATACTCTTACATGTAAAAAGAAAGGCATGATTCTGTTATATGAGGTAGTCTCATGTTCAATCTCAACACCCCCACTTTTTTGTATTAAAAAAAAAAATCAGTAATAGTTAAATAATGGATTGGCTTTTTAACTTAGAAGAATAATTTGCATACGTTCCTTTGTTTGATCAATACTGTATGACAGCATCAAATACAATACCATTAACCAAACGTGTCGAAATTTTTAAAAATATGGTTATTTATTTATGTTTATAAATCACATAACATTTTTTTTCATGAGGACTTTATATTTCAATGCTATCATTTTATGATTTATATTCAACTGTTTCATTTTGGAACCCCATTGGTTCTATAATTTGATTCATTTAATGGAGCTTGACTATGACTATATTTACTATCTTTTTTTGTTCACACTTTGAGTATTGATTCATTTGATGATGATTTAAGCATTTAACTTCTGTATTGGGTTTATGATGGTGTAAAGATATTACTAAATATGACTACCATTATTTAAATTCACCTTGCAGACTAGAGAAATCATTTCTAAAGATTCTTCCTGGAATGATGTCACCTGGATCATTTCTTCCACTTTTCCCAGCACTGGTGGATTTGCCAAGTGAGTTACCTTTATGATGCCCTTAGCATAATTAAATGTACCGGCAAAAGATCCTGTATGTCCTTGGTTTACATGACAACTAGACTGTTTTGAGTGCCAGGAATCCCAAATTTTGCATGATAGCCACACTCACACTGTCAGCTACACTGACACATGCAATTAATTGAACAGAAAATTAAAATGAATAATATAAAGTCGGTAGTTTATTCTGACCTAGGAATAGTGGAATGTCTAGATAAATTAATCAGCAGCAACATCTTGAAAAAAAATAAATATGTAAGATGCCTGTTACCTAATTTATTAAAGATCAGCTTTCTAATTCCTTCAATGCCACTATTTGGCCAAGTTCATTACTGTTGTATGTTTACTATCTTTTATATTTTTAGATTTTCACTACTCTTTTTTACAGCTTCAATTGTTATCTGTTCACCCCTTTTATATTATCTAAGATATTACTCCTGTAATTTAATGTTCAGACAGAGAGATTTGATATATGTTTATAGGTTTAACATTGTGTGTATTATTCATTTCTGTCATTGTTTTTCATATTGACCAGAAGCTTTGTGCTTATGGTTTATGGTAACTGCCTTTACATGTTGTTTAATTGTAGTGAATTTTGTTCCTCTCCTTAAGCAGTAGTCGTGGTGGCACTGGAAAAGGTTGAGCGAAGCTCAGGAACTCTTGTTGGGAGTAGCATTGATTCCATTCAGAAGAGTACGGCCCCTGAGGTTAAATTTATAACTTTTAAGCGTAATGGAGAAACCACATATTTTTTTTATCTCTATTTTATTACTTTTTTCCTGTTGCAGATGCTGCTTGCACTGATGGATGAAGCTTACACTGGTTCAACTATAGAAGATAGAGCGGAGGACTCTGGTTCTGATGACAGTAGTGCTATAGATGTTATTGATCCACTGTTTCTTGACCTTCTTAAAGATGAAAATGATGGAATAGCTGTATGTTCCTCTTACATTGGGCATTTTAAAGTAGCAAGGGTAGAAATAATATTGTAAGCGGTGGATTTTTTTTTTTGTTTACACCTGCAAATCAGCCTCATGCATGATGTTACTCATTGTTTTTATCTGATGGATGTGCTGCAATATCACATTTATAATATGGTCATCTCTTGTTTCACAAGAGTCATCATTACTTTCACTATAATTTTCTCTAAGGTCTTTGCTATATGTAGTTCAGGTCTTCCCCCAGATTCTGTCTGATGTATCAATTGGACATTAATTCTAGAGGTAGTGTAGCTTTCCTGATCAAGATTCTGTCTGATGTATCAATTGGATATTAACACATGCTAGGGTGCTTTACATACAAATATCACTTCCCCATGTAAGAAGTTGTGGTTTTAATCCCATTGATCATCTGATGATTCAATATTCGATTTTGAGATGTTGGTGATGATCATCTAATCCGCTAAACTTCATACTTATTAACAGACAGGGTTCTTACCCTCCAAACTTTTTTTTAAAAAAAAAGAAATATGTGAGCTGACCACCATATTTATTGAATAAAACCCGAGGACAGTCCAGAAATATCCAGGCTGTTACCTGCCATACTTTTCTGTATACATGAAAGAAGAAATTTTTTCTCTGTATATTTATTTTAAACAACAATATAATAGCTTAAAGTTGGTTGGTTGGTTGAAAAACTTATGGTACTGTTAGTCAGCAGCTTGTACTTACCTAGAAATAAGCACCATGGTAATGCTTATAATGTAACACTTGCTCACCTCCTAATAGAATGATAAACTTAATTAGTGATCCCTGATCCCTGTTTGACTGGTGGCATTTCTAGTAGTCATCATTTTATTTTATTCTGTTTTGAAAAAAATTAGGAATTCTCACCTTGATTCTTAGTAAGTGTTCTGTAGGCTTGGAATTACGTGGTTGCTCATGAATGCAAATTTTAATCCTTGTCACCAATGCTTGTTTTTGCATCCGAATAGACTATTGGAAATGTGGTACATAGCTATAGCTTGAGGAAATTGGTTGATTTTTAAAATGGAAATTGCTTGATTTTTAAAATGATAATCCATTTCATGGTTTGTTATTTCTATGTTCTGTTCATTGTAAATTTTTAAAAGTTGATATTGATGTTCTACTGATTTTATTTCTAGTTGGTGCACCAAGAGATGCAGGGCTTACCCGGATTTGTTTTGTTGAAGAGATATTTGATATGTTTACTTGTGAATAACAGGAACGACACTGGTCATCTCCTGGGATTACCACTGCACTACAAGCTGCAACAAGCACACCTCAATCTGACAGGCTAAAACAAGCACTTGATATGACCCCACGTTTTCTGGACATCTATTTTGATGTAGCCCTGCGGGATGTCAATAATTGTATGTTTTTCCTTTGTGAGCTTTTGTATCTTTCTTGTAATGCTCTTTGTCTACCTATGTGCATCCTGATCTGTAGCTTGACAACTTTCTCTGTCAATTATTGCAGCATTGATTTGTGCGTTAATTTCACTACTGATGTCAAGAAATGCTACGATATTTCCTGATAGAAAGTTTTCTTTTGAGGTGGGCTTTGATTCTACTTTGAGCATGATGACTTCGATGAGTAATCTCTTATTTTTTTAATGGGTGATTGGTATGATAATTTTTTTTTATTTGAGGAAACATAGAGTGCAAAACTCTTCTATCTTAAACGGGCTAAAAAGATGCCAGACAGAAGATTACAACGGGACTCCGGAGACAACGAGGATGGATAATAAAAGCTTTTCATGTTGACTTCTTCATGAATTCCCTCCCTTCGACCCTAAAAAAAGAAAAAAGAAAGAAAGAAAAGAAAAACCAGATGCATCACACAAAAATGCACAAAGAAAAAAAAAAAACCGTAAAACTAAAACACAGAGTTAACAGAGAGCTCAAAGGAAAGGGGGGAAAAAAAACTAAAACAATGACACACATGCCCCATAACCAACATCAAAGCTTTCTATCAAAGATACTTTATATTGGTTCCTAAATTATCACTTGTATGCATTCTTATTATGTCATAGTATGAAGTTCTGATACTTGTTGGAGACTTAGAGGGAACCACAGATTTATGGGATGCTAAAAATGTTCTCTGTAATGCACATAATGTACTTCAAATGTGGTGGTGTAAATGTGCAAATTTGATTATGACAAACATATCTGTACTTTTGTTAGTTTTCTTTTGATTTTTTCCCTCTGCTCCTTCACTCTACATGTTTTAGGAAGCTGTATAAATTGTCTTTTCCATTGGTAGGGCATTACATATCTAAAAAACCTTAAACTTGTATCAGTCCATCCATGCCTTCCTTTCCACTCTCTAAGTTGCATGTTGTATCAGAATCCATGCCCAATTTATTTCATTATTAAAATGTTGTCCATTTAGATATCATTCATGCAAATGGAGCACTTTATAAAATCTTCTCTGGGCATTTTTCCATTATTATATTCACTGATTCTGTATGCCTTGCTGATTAGAAATCTACAAAATCTGATTGTTTTTCTATAACATTTATCATTTAAAAAAAAAACATTTATCATTTTCCACTAATGCCCAAGGTCTGTCTCTATAGGTTCGAAAGAGACTTTTGGAATTTATACTTGCTGCATTCCACAGATCTCCTGACTTTATCGCTCTGTTAAAGGTATTTATATTGTGATATTCAGCTTGTAAGTTTGACACAATTTGTTTATTTAATGGTATGTTTTTTTCTGTTTGGTATTCAAAATTATGAGTTAGGTTTTACAGTTTCTTTTCCAGGAAATATAAGAAAAGAAGTATTTCTATAGGAATGCTTTAACAGTTAAAGTTAACACTTTAACCTATACTTGGGTCCTACAGGTTTAGGCACAATTGATTCTTCAATAAAGATCAGTCATTATTTATGGGACTTTCATATAATTTTTCTTTTTGTAGTTTTTTTTCCTTAGGGACTGCTATAAGATGAAAGGGGATTCATTTTTCCCATTCTGTCCATAGTCTTTGTGTTTGTTAGGATGAGAATCACATGCATCAAACAAGTTAGATAATGTAACATCGTATAATTAATGTCTAGTGAAGAAGACTATCTGATCCACTGTTTGAAATATTTTGTAATATTCAGCTTGTAAGTTTGACACATATTTTTTTTATTTCATGGAATATAATGGCATGCAGCTGGCTATTCTATATATATTTCTGTTAGGTAGTCAAATTTAGGTGTTGGGTTCAACAGTGTTTCTTTTCCGGGGATATTAGCAAAGGAATTTTTTTAGAGAAATGTTTTTTAACACAATTTCCTAGGGTCCTGCAGGTTTAGTCTCAATTTGAATCTTCAATAAAGATTAATTGTTATTATGGGAATTTTTTACATAATATTTCTTTTTGTATTGTATTTCGTATGAACCTTTATGAAGTCAGAGGGCATTCATTTTTCCCCATCCTATCCATAGTGTTTGTTTTTAGTTAATTTTAGAATGAGAATCACATGCATAAAGAACGTAGATATTGTAACATGGTATTATCAGTGACCATTCGATGCATTGTTTGAAATAGCTTGTATTCACAGATGCTTATATGACATTAAAGTCTCAAATTAGTTTGATATATGTGCAATTTGAGTTATCACTAGAAGATTATGATAAACTGTAGTACGAGGTACAAACTCCCGTTGTCCATTATGTTACAATCAACAAGTGCTCTCTCGAGCATTTATATTTGTATACATGTTTTCTTATTTCTCATTATGGACACTGTAAACTTATACAATGCACTTTTAATGTATTTGCAGAAACCCATCATCGACAGACTTGGGGAAGCTTATGATAGTACTGCAAAGGTAATGACAATTCTGTGGCTCCTAGGTATTTTATGCATCAGCTTTCTCACCTGTTTGACTAAGAGAAGCCTCCTTCAATGTGTATATGTCCTAGGAGATAAATGTGTAGCAATTTGTTCTAGGTATGCAATCACATCTCATTTTTCTCATGTTCTTATGGTTCAAAGGGTCATATGGTTCAAAAGAAGATGGGAAAGCTATATAAAGAGAGTAAAACATATATTCGGATGGATCTATTTTTTTAATTCTTGAAAATTTAATAACACCAAGTTTAGGTGAATTTGGGGTTCGAAAGATCTTTTTTAGTTATAATGAATCAGAAACAGAAATAATAGGTCTCGTCCCATCACATGTGGAATGGAAATTAGAAATATGGAGCATTAACACTTTGGTCTTCTGCTAATTGATGCACCATATCTTGTATGAGACACTTTAAGACATTGGTGCCTATCTTGTCTGCATACAATGTTTATTTTTTAAGGTGTTTTATTTTGTTAAAAGAATGGTGGTGATTTTTTTGTATTTCCATCAGGGAAACCACCCAAATTTTTGTGCATTAAGCAGAACAGAGTTATCACCAACATGCAATTAAAACTTTCCAATTCTAGCGGGCAATGCAGACAAAAATATGAAATGGATGATATGTGGTCATCTGATAAGCTCAGATCTCCAAAGCTAACTTGACCTGGAGTTAAATTGTGGGATATTTAACGTTCATTTTCTTTCTTCCTTTTCCCCTTCAGACTGAGCTGGCATTGCAGTTATGTTGGGCTATCGGAGAGCATGGAGGTGGAGGTGTATCCAACAAGGAGGCAGCAAGGGAACTTTTTGAGAGCTTGGAATTACTCTTCTATGAGAATCTATCATCCAGGTTTGTCCAAAGCAACTCAGTAACTTTGTTTAGTTAGTCTGGTAAAAGATTCCTTCTTTAACACCTCTCTCTCTTTTTTGTGTAGCCGTTTGGGTGTAAGCCAGGAGTCTCTTGATTCAGATGACCCATCATTTAGAAAGTCCTCACAGGACAGGCTTTTATGCTTTGTTGTGACAGCAATAGCGAAGCTTGCTACGTACCACCGTGAGTTACAGCCCAGGGCTCGTGTGTCATTAGCTAAGGTTTGCCTGTGATATCATTTTCCTGTGAGGATGATCATTAGTCATTTCATAAATTTTACTTCAGGTGTAGTTATTGTTGTTATTATGATTTATTATTAATATTTTGATTTTCATCAGGTAGCTCTCTCTCGGATATCTGACACGAGGGTCCAAAAACGTGCCCGTGATTATCTGGGATTAATGAACGACCCAACGATTTGTTTTTCTGTTCTTGGACCTTCAGGGAGTCAGGACCTTGGTCCTGGAATGGTCAACTGGAGTGAAGGAAGCTCAAAGATGGTGTCTCATGTTCCATTTTACATTCTAAATGAACAAGAAGGTAATCGATAATTTTTACATAGATTAATAGAAGACATGGATGAATAGATAAATCAATATATAACTAATATCCAGTTTCTAAGTTTCAAATTTTTCTATATGTTACTATAATCAACAATGTGATTTAGTTATTATATTATCATTGACTTATTTTGTTTTTGATTCTTAATACATCTGTTGCAATAACAAACACTCATTTTGTATTTGGCAAAAATGTATTCTTCTGTATCTGATGGATTGCATTTCTATTTTTTTCTCTCATATTGCAGGTCCGCCATTCCATGATTTTTCTTTTTCTGATGTGCTCCCAAGAAGATAGACATCCCAAATACACCGATTACACCTTTTAAGGCAAAGATCAGAATTTTGTAAATTCATCAAAGCGAGGTGGGAGTATGTGATCAAACTTCAAGAGGTCTACTGCAACTGCCGCTCTGGTACGCAGCGTATAGGTCATAGAATCATCTTCAAAGGAAACCATTTAAGTCGTTCCAAGATCTTCTTTAGAGGTGGTAGGGAGATATAATAGTTTTTTTATTTATTTATATGAATTGTTGTTTCTTGAGAACTGAGTAGTCGCGTTAACCGCACTCATATTTTTCATACTTACAGAAAGTGGCAAATAGCTCACAGGCTCACCGGATTAATTAAAAACAAAGATTCAAGTCTTTCCAGGAGAGTGTCCATGGAGCTAAAAAAGAAAGCTGCTGTTAACTTTGAAATTGTGGGTTGGTTGGAATATATGTGTGTTCACCATTTGAGAAAGCTTATGGTCTAATGTAACAGCTTTAGGTCACCATGTGATGTTTTCGTATCATTTTTTTTTTTTTAGTTTTTTTAATAATGTTTATTCTATTGGCTCACATACATATTTCTACAGAGACCAGGTCACAAATCTGATCAACTGAAATCCAATGGACTACTTCTTGATGTAGAGTGTTAAAAGAGTATACCTGTGAAAAGGGCTAAAGGCAGGTTCACTAGTTTGCCATTATGAACATCTTGACCAAATCATCCTAACCCCCAGACCCATTCATGATTCTGAATCAAATCAAAGTCTAGTTAGACAAATGCCACCTATCCCTATCAATCCAGGCAAGGACCTCCGTGGGTCAAAACTTGGGCCTATTTTGTCTGCCAAGTTGAACTAAAGTCTTACCCATATTTTCGAAATTTTTTACTTAAAACATCTTTTTGAGTCTCAATTTTAATCGTTTTAAATTTTTAAAATTAATGTACTATATGTTTTTATGAAAAATAAAATATACATGTCAACAAATTGCATAGATCCATGATAAAAAATATACAAATTTCTAATGAGGTATATAGTAAACGAGATTGGAATAGGAGTAAAAAAAAAGAAGAAAAGAATAACAATGTTCTCATTTTGTGAAGCGAAGGTTGGCATTGACTCCAAGCGAGCAAAAAATAGTGTTCTTAACTTATGATTATTTTACTTGAGGTACCCTCTATTTTTTTTTTTGGGAATACACAGGTAAATATCCAAACCAAAGAAAATAAATGGAAAAATTAACTTTAATTGAGATCCTGTTTTTTTGGTGATTTGCTGGATATTGTAGGTAATTAAGTCAAATGTGGATCAGACTGATGTTCAATTCATCAAAATCTTAATGGGATCCACCTATTATTCAATTCAAAATCTTAAACTATTTATACTTGTTATTCAATTCAGAATCTTAATGTTTCACTTTCACTGTTATTCAATAATGAAACAGTGAAAGTGATAGGTGCTACTAGACCCTTAATTGCTTTGACGACCAATTCTCCCTTCTTTTAAAATTCAGTCCATGTTTGCATCCTACAATGATATTTTTTTTTAATACAAAGATTTAATACCAAAAATATGATAAAACATAACCCGTCATTAAAAGCATAACAACTCATCTTCTTAAACCCCATACAAAAATTGATAGTATGACATGTCATAGTTTGATTTATTTAAAATGATTGGATTAAAGCATTAATTATGTTTTTAATCACCCGATG
The DNA here is from genome assembly GCA_030737835.1 of Acorus gramineus. NCBI lineage: Eukaryota > Viridiplantae > Streptophyta > Magnoliopsida > Acorales > Acoraceae > Acorus > Acorus gramineus. Next base: position 14,716,431 of record CM060847.1, on the reverse strand, counting down.
AGAAGGTACCCTTTGATGTACGGGCATTGCTACGCGTAATCTTTTGAACAATCTTCAAGCAAGCATGTGCATTTTTTTATAGTGTATATAACAGAGCATGCGCACTTTATTAATCTATATTTTATTTTACTTTTATAAAAATAGATGCTTCACTGTGATATATATATATGTTAAAAAAAATAAAACATGTGAGAATTTTCTCTAAAATTCTTTTTGTATTGTGTTTTATTCTCATTTGATACCATGATAGAAACAGAGAATAAAATAATAGGAATCCTTGTATATACAAATGTCTAGGAGTTACACGTGTAATACAGTACACACATTATAAGATAACACATATAATCTAAAGTTGAAATAAGCTTTTTATATTATTAGGGCCTCACTAAAGAAGAAAAAGCTAATTTGTTTACAACCCAAATGAAAAAAAATTATTGAATAGTTTATATTATTTTATTCTAATTAGTTTTTTTTTTTTTAGAAACTTATACTCTATAACTTTTATATGAGGTTATAATTCTGAATCTTACTTCAAAGAAGGAGATGGGTTACAAATCTATATTTTATTGTAATTAGTTGAAGTACGCCTTTTATATTATTAGGACCTTACTGTGATGTTTTCCATGAGACCCAAATGATCTTGATAGGAATGTACTATCTATCAATGACAAAAAAAAAGAAGTAAATTTTGAATCAGTTTTTCGTTTTGAGACAAACGTTTGGGAAAATGGTTATATACATGGATTAATTTAACACAATAATACATTTTTTTGCTTTTAAATAATTGATTTCAAGAATCATACTTTTATTAATGTTTCAGGAAACTATTTTTAAATGATATTTCTAATTAAAAAATAAATTAAAAATTTCAATTATTTGTGGGTGATTAGAAACACTTTCGTGAATTTCAATTCGTCCAAAAGTAAAATCACCTTCAAAACGTTTTGAGATAAATTAGTCAATGAAAATTTTTAAGGGAAATTTTTAAAGGATATGATATGGATATCTTTGATTCAACAGCAACAATCAACCAGACAGTGATGTGAACAACTGAAAGCAAAATATTAGTTACATCATGATTGCTACTGCTAGAGACCATGTTAACAGAATGGGTGAAAAAAAAAAGTGGTCCTAAGCCAGCCACCTCAATTGACAGAGACTTGAATATTCCAATCAATAATAAAAAAAAAAGAAGCAGATTTTGACAGAACCCTACTAAAAATCAGTTGCTTTGAAACAGCCAGGTTTTGATCAAGAAAAGCCAAACAAAACAAATCCACAAAACCAAAGTTGAACCACACATTTTCAAAAAAAGCTACAATCACTGACCCCACCAACTTGAAAAATATTAAAAACAAAAACAAAAAAACAAAAGGAAACCCTTCTAATCAGAGAAAGAGCCAAGAGAGGGAGCTGCCAAAAATGTCAAATTAGTGGGGGTTGAGTGTGGTCAATATCCACTTGCATGCATTAAATCTTATATAGATCCTGAATTCAAATCTTACTCTATAAATAAAAATAAAAATAAAACACTGATCTATCTGGATAAAAAAAACTTCCACTCGCATTAATCTTCAAGAGGACCACACACAACAATGACAACAACAACAACTACACAACAACAACATTAAAGGTTTTCATGACCTAACAAGAGAAACCCTAGAAACCTAAAAAAACAAAAAAACAAAACAAATCATGTAACATAACACAAATCCTTCGTAGCTCATCGACACCCACAAAAGTTATCACCATTAATAATTTATATAATATGATCTATTTGAGGGAAAGTCAATACCCGAACCAATACACCTTGCATGGTGGTGAAAGTGTGTTGTGGATGTTAGGGTTTGTACTTCCTTTTGTTTCAATCCCCCTCACCACCACATTGAACAAACACCACATGGCAAGGAGCATCTGAGGTGCGTTCTTGACTCCCCTGATTCCCAAATCAACTTCTTCTTCCTTTCACTGCAACACTTCAACATAACAAAGCATATAATCACATAAACTGAATCATATATACAAATGAATTTCAAAGAAATAATACTAATGAATTGAACATGACTAGTACTCATTTATTGGAATCAATGATGTCTCACTTGGTGGATGTATTTTTTCTTCTAATCGAAGTGAGAATTTATGCCTATTGTGTAAGAAGTCTTTGTAGAATATTTTTGGAAGAGAAATCATATAAACTCATTAAAATGTTAACTAACAGAATGCCATCTATTATTAAAGTCTTATAAATTGTATTTCATAAGATTGACTCATTCATTGTAAATAAATTTGAAAAACTATAGTTTTCATTCATAACAACTTTCCAAACATACTTTTCTTAAACCTCTGAAAATCAGTTTTTATATAATTAAAAACTATCTTTTTTTTTTTTAAGTTCATGATAACTTGAATATTTGAAAACGAGTTTAGATTTAATATGATTATTATAAAATAATTTTTCAAAAAGCTTCTCAACTACTTTTTCATACGCTGCCTTAGTTTTATTACTGTTAGTTTCAAAAGCCCAAAATTGGTTTCTAACATTCCATCCATCATTCAAAATTCAAAAGAGTTCAAATGAACAAACACTATAAAAAAATTCTAAACTCACCAATTAGTAAGGCCTCCAAAAGCCTTCAAGCATTCTCGCCGGAGACCGCCGCCTTGATCCTGTCAACAGTGCAAGCGATGAGACTGTTCACGGTGGCAACAGACCCGAGGGAGAGCTTCGCGGTGGGCACCGAGTCGACCAGAATCTGAAAAGCCACCGTCAATAGAGACCCTCCGGTGCCGACCTCAGTTATCGCTCCCCCATTGTTCGCGGTGGCCGGACTATCGGGGAGTATCGCGAACCCCGAAGGGAGGAGCGCCACGTAATCAGGATCTCCACCGTTCAAAACGACGTTCATGGCCACGATGTCGACGGGGGCGTAGATCACGAAGGAGCCCCAGGTGTCTGTGCAGCTCTCTTGGAGTATCAACATGTTGCTTTGGTTCGAGTTCGAGCTCTGCATTGCATCATTGGACATTCATTTTTGTGAGTAATCTTTTTGAAACTCGGACATGTGATCTTATGGTTGTAAATTCTGTTGTCAATCATTAAGCTACGAAAGCGATGGCGAAATGTAGTTTCGATATGAATTGTTGGAGAGGCTTACGTTTACGCGAAGCAATGAGACGCAGTTGCCGTGGTCTCGACCGTTGGCGATGTGAGCCATTTCTTGAACCACGCCTCCATTTGAAAGGATGTCCCACTGTGAATTCAATGGATTAGTAGATAAGCACATTCAATTCATTAACATATAAGACCTGAATAAGGTATTTCACTAATATGGATAGATGTGTAGGTACAACTAGACATTCTTCTTCCAAATATTGTGGAATTTGCTTTGATCAGCTACAAAATCACCTAAAATCCTTTAATTTGTTGTGACGCTTGTAATTGAGACAGTGAAGGGCCAAGACATTATGGAAATGATTGGAGAAGATCAGTTGAGTGTTGGATTTCCTTGAAAATGAAATTAGATATTTAAATATATGGCTGAACATCCATGGATAACTATTGTCTGCACATCCATGTATGCATTTAATCAAACACCCCAAAATAAACAGATAAATAAATGATAAATTCAATCACACTGAACATGCAATATTGCTAATCCATTCCTTTAAATTGCAAAAATTTCGTAGCATAACAAGTAACAAAAATCAGATAATTAATTACACCAAAACCATTGCAGTTGTTACCAATATATGTGCTTGTGTGGTACATGATATTGAAATAAATCTGACTACAGAGAGAGTTCAACAAATTTAACACAATGGTGAAATTAAATTCTTCATAAGTGTGTTACCTTTTCATTAACTTAATCAAGAATTCAAAGCTTTGAAATGAATTCCTGGCAATGGACATGTCAATTCCATCGTTTTTTTTTTTTGAGAAAAAATGTTCAATTCCATCTTAAAGTACAAATTATAGAAACTTGCACAAATCCTTTCATTTTTTGAAGTAAAATTCACATATTTGGCAATTTTGAGCCTATATGACAAAAGAAAAGCAATAAAAAATAATATTCCATATGAAAATGAATCTCATAGTGCTACATTTTTATGGTAGGCAGGTGCTTATTTTTGTTTTTTCTATATTAAATCTTGCACAATCAAGAATCAAGCACAAGATTTTCAAGTAAAGAGAGATACTTCTACCATCTTGCTAAGAGATGGTTTAATCAGAACACCGCCCTTTCATAACCAATTCTAAGATATGAAAATCAAATCATAAAGGTCTACAAAATAGAACTCAAGATAGTAGTAGAGATTATCAAATACCTCATTCCTAGAATTCTCATCGCGAAGAAAATCGAAGACCCTCTTAGGAGGAACTGGGAGCCAGAAAGACGTCGCTGCGCTCAACACAATACCCGGTGGCCTCCCCGGATCATCTATGCTCTTCCTGGTCATGACCCTCACATCCTCAGCTCCACTTCCAGACAATGTAGTCCATGTATGAGCAGTCGAAGCACTCACTCCAGAACAGAAGCTAATGACCATTCTCTCAGCCAGCTTCAACATGCTCTTCCTCCCCTCCTGGCTTGTTATCACTGCAAAAAACATGACAATTAACATTGAAGAGACCAAATTTGCTTCATTAATTGCATATCAAAGGTTTTGAGGGGATGCGTTGCTACCACCAATGTCACCGGCGGGGATGTTGCTTGCCATAACGCTTGCGAGGCGTTCGCATTGTCGATCTAAAGTCGCCACCCATCGCTTCGCGCCAAATGCAAGTCCTGAGTTAACTAGGAGTCGGTATATGTTGTGTACCGCCCGATCATCTACTTCAACGTGTTCGACCCATGTTACCTGTTCATACAATTATACCAAGAAGATCAGCATTGGATGTGATACATAGATCGTCTAATTAGGATAGCGTTTGAAAATGAGTTTGAAAAAAATCAGTTTCTCAACCTAGGGTGATAAAAGTTCTTTTGCAAAATATCAATTAGTAGCTTTAATTTTCACGATCAATCACTGAGAGCATGCATTCTAGCCTGAACTGATTTTCCCTAAGTGCTTGGTAGCTTCAACATTGCATAAACTAATTAATCTTTTGGTATAACAATACAATTTTTTTTAAAAAAAAAATTCTCAAGAAATATATGTTTGTTAGATTTCTCAAAAAGAAAATAGTGTTATTTTATTTGAAAGTTGTGATCTATCTGAGTCATCTGAAAACACGTTTTTGTTGAAATTTGATTGTTGAAAAACAGAATAATCCAAACGGTATTTTTAAACGTTGCCCTTAAGTTAAAGGTGTAGAAGTTTTACCTTAGAGTACCCATTGGGCATTTCTTGGATCAGACAACCAGACGGCCTCCTCCTACACCTTAAAACGGGGCTCGGTCGAAGGCTGTCGAGGGAAACGTCGACCACCGCCCACGTGCCATCGGTGTGCTGTTTACAGTACCTCACAAAGTAGCTCTCTCGAGTCGGAACGAGCGGCGATGGGACTTGAAATTCCGCTGTCATCTGTGAAGCAAATCTTTCACTTTAGTCACTTGTTCTTACAAAATCCAAACAACTCAATATTCAGTTCAGACATGTTTTAGGTACAATTTGAAATAAAATTGAACAACTTAAAAACAATGTACCACTTGCAAGGCACCATTGTAATTCCCCGCCACTCCTGTTGATAGAACTTCGAGAGTCATAGCTCTCGATACGATCCCCGAAAACACAGTCGACCATTGATTCTGCGTCAATCACAAGATAGTTCTAATCAGTGTTGAATCTCATTAATTTTCATTAATTTCAATGACCATTGATTACGCAACAGTCACAAGAGATTCTTGACTAGCACTCTTTACGGGGGTAGGGGATGGAGAGGTTCTCTCCGTCATCTCATCCATGGATAAACCCCCTACTCTCCCTTCACCCTCAATACAAACTTGTAATCTCATATTGAATTTAAAAAGTGTCGATAACAAGTTTTATTTTTTCTAAAAAAAAAAAAAATCAATTTCAACAAAGTACTAACATGTGTTATCATATCTCACATGTTTAACATGTGAACGTATAAATTGCACAAAAGATTTGTCTTACCACATCCATAAGAATCTCAACAAGGTTGATCCGGTTCATGATAACAACTGCCGTCTCTCTCGAGGCCTCCGATTTGAGCCCGAAAGGCCTCGGCCCGATCCCCCTTGGGAAGGTCCGGACATACTCCTCCTCACTCAGGATCTCCATTGGATTGTCCAGGCCAGGAACCCACAGTGGCTCTCCAATCTGAGCCATTCTCACAAGCTCTTCCATGGCCGCCACCGCAAGCTCAATCACCATCGGCTTCTCGATCTCCGGCTGTCCAGAGACAGACCTCAAAAGCTCTCCCGCTCCGAACATCTCTCCGCCAATGCCGGGCTGGACTCCGTAATTCCCGACTCCCAAGTCTAGCGGAGAACGGGCGGAGATCGATGGAGAGAGGAGCGGATAGGACCCAATTGGCTTCCCGACATACTTGGCGGCGATCCCGGAGATCCTATCAATCTTTAGCCAATGAACCAAAATGTGAGTACCTTATGAGACTCATGACTAGTTTCGCAGCTCTGGTCCAGAAGAAGAATTCAATTTTAAGGCATTACCTCTTCACGTAACCGTGCGTTTTCGATCCTCAAATGGTGCTCGTCGAAGGACATCTCACCAAGAGCGGCGGGGCCACCACAGTTTGGGCACGAGGCGTTGCTGAGAGCTTCTTTGTAGCGCATGTTCTCCGCCCGGAGCTTGTCGTTGTCCGTCCGGAGCTGCGTGTTCTCATGGCGCTCGTGTTGGGTCTGTTAACAACAACAAAGAATGTGAGGAAATGAATGTGAGAGAATTGAATTTGTATATGATAATTAATGTTGAGCATACAATAATACATGTAACGCATGACTTTCTTTAGCAACAAAAGGGGTTAATTAATTTTCGAAGGCACATGCTTATTACATCTTGTTCTTCATATAAAATAACAAAAACTCAGTTGGCGCCAGAAATTTTGCCCCTGATGAAACCATGTAAACGTTACACATTTCAAAAGCAAAAAGGAATTTTTTTTTTCATATTAATACGCATTGATAATATTTCAATTATTTTGTACCTGGATGAATGACACTTGTCTATCGAAACCTATTAATGAGATTTTTATCAATATTTTTTAAGATACTTATCCATTAAAGTGTATTAATGAAATCTTCATCATAATGAAATATTTTTAACTTTTTTATGCACACCAGATAGATCTATCTCATTTTTTCAAAAAAATCATTGAAAATCACCTTCATTTGGGTGCGTTTGTTTTGGAACCAAAACTTGACTTGTAGAGGCTCCAACCCTAATTCACGGCTAAGTTCTTTCCTTTGCTTGTCATCCGGGTGTGGACACTCCTTAAAGAACCTACAAACAATTGAAATCAATACATGAAAATTGAAATCAATCAAAGATAAATAGTAGGTTTTTAAAATTTGGGCTTTTGTTTTCAAGGCTTACGCTTCCATCTCTTGGATCTGGTGCTGGGTGTGGCGGTGGTAACGCTTCTTTTTGTTGGGACGCTGGTTCGGGTCCTGGTCGTCGCCAGAGGCCCCCTCGAGGTTCTCGCTCCCTGACTTGCACTCGAAGTCCTCCTCGCCTCGGATCTTCGCCATTTCGCTCTCCGGTGTCTGAGTGATCTCAAGCTGGTGGTGGAGCTGGTGTTGCTGCCCTTCCATTAGGTTTGGCTGTTAAAATCACCATAACAGGAGATATTGTTATAAAAACTCACTATGTCTCTTTCACTCTCTCCTTTTTTTAAGTTGTGATGTATTGAGAAGATGAAGCTTCAATAAACTTGAAGAGATGAGAAAGTAGGAACAAAACCTTAGCTTTGTGTATGTGTGTGTCTGTGGACATGAAAGGGAAAATACAAACTAGGTTTTGCCTTTTATATATATATAGAGAGAGAGAACAGAAAGGACAGAGTCTCTCTCTGTAGACTTTGAACAGTGGACCTTTAGGGCTTCTCACAAATCGAGATGGATTTTTTGCTACCTTAAAAGCTTAATCTCGTCACAAAACCACTCTAAAGCCAAAAAAATGTTCAAAACATCAAAAAAAAAAAAAAAAAAGAGAAGAAAAATGAGAATAGCCAAACACAAACACATGCCACCTCTAAAGCCAAAAGAATGTTCAAAACATCAAACAAAAAAAAAAAAAAATAGAGAAGAAAAATGAGAATAGCCAAACACAAACCTTCATGAATACATTACTAATATGAGGACCTAGTTATATAAACTATAATTTATGTTGAGAGAAATCTCTTTTTAATTAATGAGAAGATTTTCTTTTATTTTTTAAAATAAAAAGAAGGCATATTTTGACTGTCTGACCTGATTAAGAGAGAGCCCGGAAGACCCATATCCGGCGACGAACTTGCCGTTCCTCCCCATCATCGGCGGCATGTGTCCTGCCGGAGTCATGATTCCGGCGGGCATCACTAAACCAACAAAATCCTAATCACTTAAACCCCCTCTCCTCTCTCACTCAATAAAGGATCTTATATTGATATATTGTATGTAAATGGTTTTATGAGATTCTTCAAAACGGTTGACAAAACCTCTCTATTCACCAAAAGCAACAGATGTTAGAGATTTGTAGAAGATCAAAGGACACGAAACAAAAAAAAGAGGATGGAAGGAAATCTAAGGTTGTTACATGTAAGATATGGAGGGGTATTTTGAAAAAAACACCCTCATAAGGAAAAAAAAGCCTTCCAAGAAAGATGAGAAGATCACAGAGGTGACCCTTTGGTGGAGAAGAAGTGAGAGGAAGGTCAGATCTGGGCTTCTAGAGAGGTTTTCATTGGGATTCTCTTTGTGTTTTTTTTTTTTTCAGGAGGAGATAAGGATCTCATCAGAAGATGCCATTAAAGAAAGGCAGAGAAGAAAAAAGGGAGGTTATTTTTTTTGTTTTTGAGAGAGAGGGGGTGAGGAAGGAGGGGAACAGGTGGAGGAGATGTGGCAGTGAGAGGAGTAATTGCAGAGCGTATAGAGAGGGTGGGAACAGCATTTATTGAGAGAGAAGGGTGGTGTTATTGCTCTGGATGGATAGAGAGAGAGAGTGTGATGAGAGAGAAACTATATATGTAGAGATAGAGAGCGAGAGAGAGCATCTAATGCTTGTGTTTTTATTATTGTGTATATTGTGTGTATTTTTCATCCACAACTCAAGAGGCCATGTTACAACAAATGACGGCTACCAAACTTCCACACACCTTATCAACCATTATTACCTTCATTAAAACTTGTATTCCAACTTAATTTGTGTTAATGGTATTATTATCATGAGTATTAAAAGATACAAACTTTTTTCTTTTTTGATATTTAATAAAAAAATCTTCAGTCAAAAGTAAAAATACCATAAAAAATGTAATTTTTAAGGAAAAAAAAATCTAGTTGAGTGAAATGCATGAAGGAAAATAAAGTAAAATTACCATGAAAATGTTCTTCTGAGGAATTGACAATGGATGGTGGTGGAGCTGATGATGCTGATGAGCCCCCTCAATGAAGTTTGGCTGAAACATCATAAGAACAACAACAGATCTTGTTGTGGGAGATCTTTTTAATTTTTTCTTCCTCTTTTTTGTGCTTCCACTTCTCTATTTTGGACCCAAAAAAGCGAGACAGAGATTTGACAGAGAGAGAGACAAAGGAGGAGTGATCAAAGTGGATGAAAAAAGAGAAGAAGATTCAGAAAAAAAAAAAACTCAGACTCTACCTCTCCATGTGTGCCAGAAAGGTGAAGCACAGAAAAAGACTTGGAGAAGGGGGAAGAACAGGTGGAGAGATGAAGTAATTCAATGGCATTTATTGAGAGAGAGAGAGAGAGAGGGAGAGAGGGAGGTGTAAAAAAAGACATAAAAGTATGTAAAAACCACATATACATATATAGAGAGAGAGAGACTGTTACACTGATCAAATTAGGGTTTCTCATGAATTTTTTTTTTTAACACAAGTGGGTGAAAAACAAAAAGAAAAAAAAGAAGGAAAGATTTGAAGTGGGTGGGGAGACTTGCTTGGGATTCTTTGAAGGGGTGGGAGGGGAGAGAACCCCAACCTCCACAGAACAAAAATAATAAATGAATTCTGAACGCGGCCTCTGCATGGCCTCTCTCTCTACGCCCCTCCATTAACTACGTTCATGCCTCGCTTGCATGTCCCCAATACACTACCCCTACAAAAAATCAATTTTTTTTTTAAAATAAATGTATTGTATTCAATGAAACTTTATTCCTATCTTGCCCTCTACCATGTCAACACGATATATACAATCATTTTTGGAATTGCGTTTAATGGGGTTGGTTGGGATAATTTGACTTAGGTGTGTTTGTACATAATTTTGAATTGAAAATGGAAGAAAATTAGGGAATTTAAAAATTGAAAAGTGATGGATAACATAAAAAAATTTGTTTGGAAAATTTCCATGGTGTTTGGGCACATTCCATGCAAGTGATATAAATTGATAAAATCATTTTTAACTATTTTTTTTTCAAATTTTCTAAAATTTACTCATCTTTTAATAAAATAGATAGAACATGAAAAGTGAAGAAACATATTTTTCTTTTTACTATTTTTTTAATTAATTATCAATTTTTTTTCCGGTGTTCTTCATTTTCCATCATGTACAAATACACATTTAATTATTTAGAAACATTTGTTTGACTGGTATTTTCTGCAATATTGGTCTCAATTATTTATTGATAATGTTAAAGGATAGTTTTGCATGTGTTTTTTTTTTTACTTTATTCATTTGTTTTGAATTTTTTGTCAGATATAAAAATGATATACTTCATTGAATTAAACTAGCTGATCTCTTTTATAGAAAATGAAAAAAAATCATTTGCGTGAAACTCATTAGTGAAATAGGACAACACGTACTTATACAAGTATATAAAGATTGCTTGTAATAATGCCAGTTATGGATTCTAGGAAAAAATGTAGAGATTATGTTGAAATCCAAAGGCTTTTGTTACGCTCAAGGTATTATATTGTTCGAAAATTGCATTTACATAATTACGTTGATTGCGTATGTCCAAAAAAAAAAAGCAAGAATGGAAGAAAATTAAGGAATTTCTTTATCCAATTCACTTTTCTATAATTAATTTGTTTTCACACATTAATACGCCATGTAAAGAAAACTAATTAATTACATTATTGATGGATTGTATTTGCAATATCAGTGACAGGGTTGGGCATTTTAGAGGGACAGACTTTGTAATGAATGATCTTTTATGGCATTATATATATATATATATATATATATATAATTTTTTTTTGGAAAATCGATAATTAATTTGGAAAAAAGAGAGAGTTATTTGTAGCACTTTAAATTCGAAGTGTAACATTTTAATCCTCACGGATAACGTGCAAAAAATGTACACATATTTTGAAATGATAACTTTATGTTATAATAAATTATTATTTTATGCAAACTTTTGGTATAATTTTTAAAATGATATATACACAATTACACATGATACACTCATTCATGTGGTCACTTTTTGTTGGCCTCACTTTTCTCTAGCCTTTGATATATTACATTAAAAAACATTTTTTTGAGAATGTAATTTTTTTAAAATGTATGAATTTCCATTGCATAATCGTTCTAAAAAAAATTCAAAACATATTGAGACAAAAAAATGTTTGAATGAATGTCTTTTAACATTTTTCATTCTAAAAGGGAAGACCCCATTATATATTATGTAAAGCATTATATGACACTTCATCAATTTAGATAAAATCTCAACTGGAGAATACATTCCACCAAGAACCATTAGACAAATGAGTTTCTATACTAATTTTAAGTAATTAAAATTTCCAAATTATTTTTAATCATGCAGGAGAAAAAAAAATGGTGGGGGCTATTTTGGTAAGTTTGAGTGGGTGAGGAAGGTGTGGTAGGGCTGTGACAGTGGTCTTGATCAGGTCGTAGTCATAGTTGGTTTTTTCATTAGCCAAGTCTAAGAGGGAGTGTAATAAATACAGGAAGAAGAAGAGATAGTGTGTGTGAGAGGTAGCTTTGGGAATAATATATATCCACATCTATCCTTGCTTTTTTTTTTTTTTTTTGAACCTCCCTTTTCAATATCTCCTCCTCACACACGCTCCACCTCACACGGTTGTTCATGCACTGAATTTATTACTATCCGTACTATTTTATCTTTCTTCATCTCTTCATTTTTGGTATAACAAAAAATCCATGTATTTATTTATTTACCTATGGTGGTGAAGATATATACGTGTGGAAAATCATCAGAAGAATTACACTGGCATTTATTTATTTATGGTGGTGGAAGATTTATGTGGAAACTCGTCACCCTTCAAGAAAGGGAGTCTCATTGTAACTTCATTAACAAGTATTTTATTGGACAATGATTTGTACTGTGTAATGTTAGAATGTCACTGAATCTAATTTGTAATATGTTATCACTAATGTAATATGTGAAATTGTATGAGTTCTACGTATATCTTATTATGTCAATTCATATTCTATTACAAAAAAGTAAAAATCAATGTATTTAATTCATGTTATAGTGTGTGTGTATATATTATAAAGAATGTATAGTATAACCAATTATATATATTTTTAATTTAAAAAATCATAACATTTTCCACGTTAAAAGGGTTGAGTTAGAAGAAAGGGTGCAACTCGGGCGGGTTGGGTCGGGTTCGGGTCGGGTTTGACTTTAACCCACATTGTACAGAGTCCAACCTGAACCCGAGCTCGAACCCTGCCTCAACCAGAACCCAGATCCGACTCAACCCGCGGGTTCGGGTCGGGTTCGGGTTGAATTCGGGCTCGGGTTGGGCTCGGGTCAAGCTCGGGTTTAATACTTAAAAGATCATAAAAATTATAGAATAAACAACACAATAAACTCTAATTAATTAAATGTATATTCACCACAAAAAAAACTTACAAAATCCAAATAGTTTATGAATACATATTCTAAATTTTAATTAAGCTAAACACAGTTTCATCGCTTTTCAACAAAAATATAAAAAAAACCTTCACCAATTCGAATTCGAGTTGAGCCCGCATAACTCGACCCCCCAACTTGAACCCGACCCGAATTGAGTTTGAGTTAGATCGGGTTCGGGTCGGGTTAAACCTGACAGAGAAAAATTTCAACCCAAACCCACCCATGAACCGGATTGGATCGGATTCAACCCGCTCAAGTTGCACTACTAGTTAGAAAGGCTGAAATCTCAATGGTATAAAGGGATGTAGTGTAACTGATTCTTGGAAAAATTCAAAATATCTAGCCTTCATCAACATAAATAAGTTCATGGATGCATTTGATTGAATAGGAAAATAATGGGTCCAGCCTGTGCAACCTCGTTCGCACTCCTCAACGATTTTCTTTTTCGTTTTTTTTTAAAATAATATCTCGCCCATTAAGTATATACATTAAGATATATACAATAGTATATATTTAAAAAAAAATGAAAAGAAATTTAGTTTTCATAAATTACAATAATGCCATATATATTAGCGCAGCGCATTATCGCAATGCTTATACAATTGAAAGATTATTTTTAGATTGTAAACGAGACTGAAAAATGAACTGATTATATCAATGCTCTTAGTTTACGTGAACCTTTTAGTTTAAGTAGTATATTTGTCCACTTTATTTATTTATTTATTTTTTTCCGATGGCCTTCAAATGCTCTATTTAGAGTGATAAAAGAATAAAGAAATTCAAAGTAAAAATATACTTGAAGAACACGTTTCTCCTCGGCATTTTTTTTTTCATCTAATTTTTTTTCCAACAATAGAAAGAGATTTGATTTGATGAAAATCTTATGTTGCTGTTTTTTGGGGACCATTTAATTACAAAGATACAGATTTCTCAAACCACATTAAAATAAAATCTATTTATCTGATTGCATTGGTTGCAGGAAACAAAATTAAAATGTGATGATATAAAGTAACAATGAAAGATTATTATCTAAAAATTAATGAAACTGCTTTTCAGGGCATACTGCTTTATTATTTGCAAAATTTATCAATAACCATATATAACTCTTTAATTATTAAACTATATATATATCCGTACCATCTAATCATAATAGTGATCTTCCCTCTTTACATGGGCACAATAAAAGACATCCCTATCATTGTGATAATGAAAAGGCATATATCCTTTGTTTAAAAAATATATCTGAAAATACCTTGGCATCATTTAAAATTGACTGGTTGAGGTATTTAATGTATACAGCTGTACCAATGGTCATGGGTTTCCCAATTCAGAAATTGTTACACAGTAATTACTTATTGGAAATCTATTTGGATCAATATGTGACAATGAATAATTTACCATAATGCCGATGACGCTGTAATTAGGATTTGGGGTCTCTTTTATGTGTGTGTGTGTTTGAAAGCCTACATGACAATAAAGGATCTTAATCACAAAAAAATAATATAAAAAATTCTACAATTTCTCAACAAGTTCTGTGGACGACAAAAAATAAAAATCTGTCTTATAAAAAAGAGCAGCACATGGTTCTTAATTTTTACAGTCCCAAATACTATCTCATATACCTCGTTAGTCATCCAGCGAGGCATATATCACTTTATTGGGTGAGGTATATATTTTGATAATTTTTTTAACATTTGTTAAAGATGAATTCATTTGATCAATTTAAAATAGAGTGATATACATTTTTATCAAAACATATACTTGTTAGATAATGTTAATATTTTTTTAAAAATTTATAACATGTGGGGACTGTCCCTAACATTTTTCTATAAAAAAAAAAAATTGTTTTTTCAATTCTCTAACAAACTATCCATTAACCAAAATGGGAATCTACATGCCTCTTTTTTTCTATCTCGGCTTATCATTTTGTGATCTTTCTGTTTCTGAAATCCAAAAAATCATATTAATGGAATGGTGATGAAAGGAATCTTGAACATTTAAAGAGCACTGACGAAAGTCGTATTGATCAGCCAGTTATGCCTTCAATGCATAATATACTGCAATGTTGTTACTGTGATAATGTGTGTTTCAATACTTGGTCCAGGGTGGTGCCTGTCAACACGTTTAAAAAATAAGATTTTGAATAAAACATCGTTTAAATAAATTCAATTATTAAGAATCGCATTTTCTATGTTTTTTTTTTTAAAAAAATATTTTTATATTAAAAGTTGTAAATAATTAAGTCTATTTTGTAAAATATGTTTGATAACATGTTTGCGCTTTCAATTTTATTAAAAAGCATAATCACGCCTAAATACGTTATCAAGCGGAGGCTAAGCATCTGATTGGGTGTAGATTTTTATGCATTTACATTAACAAACTTAAAAACACATAAAAAAGAGAAAATTAACACATTATTGACATTAGTCATAACTGCAACCACACATGTCAAGGTTTTTTTTCGAATCTTAAATGCATCAGTTTGATAAGATAAATTCTGTTACAGCTATTTATGAATCAGGTTATGAGTCCACCACAACTCACTAGTTGCACCGAGTCCATGAGTCCAGAAGGGACAACATCCGAGATCCAAACAAGCTCTTTCAGAAAAGTTAACCATTAAAATCCAGTGTTTTAAAATCCGATCGGATCCGATCAATTGAACTAGTTAAACCTTCACATACTTTGAATTTCAGTTTGATTTGCCCTTAAAATCCAATGACATAAAAAATAGGTAAAACCCAATCAACTCACTAATGAGCAGACGATTTTTGTGAACTAACACGGGTTGATTAAACCGATTGATTCTTTATTCATACAAATTATGATTAATTACTTAATAAATATGAGATTGAATTAAAAGTTGAGATTTTATATATGAAAATCATGTTATGATGGTAAATAAAAATGATATGGAAATTTTTTCTAAATTTTTTTATATTTTTTTCCTTATTGATAATTAATATATTTATTATATTGTAATTATATCACGGTTCAAATCCGATATACCCGATGATTGATTAGTGATCCTTGACCCGGTGATTATTCTAGTTCATTGAACAGTTAGGTTTTTAAAACATTGTTAAAATCTGACATTTAAAAAATATTGGGGAAAAATAGATATAGCTCCCTAAGAATTTATGAAAATTAGAAAAAATCCCTATAAAATTGCTAAATCCCCTCATATCCATATCTTATTAGATAATATTTATTTAGTCATGATTGTAACTAAAACTAGGCAGATATGTGGTTGACTCTAACTATACATGATAAATTAATGCAATACCATTTTAAAATTTGTTTTCTTTCTTAAGAAAAATCGATATCAACTCCTTGAAAACTTATGTAAATCGAAAAAAATCCCTATAAAATTAGTAGTAGAATTTAGTATAAGATAGGAGACTTATTGATTTTACATGTACCTTTTTTCATTTTCAAAAGTTTTTAAGGAGTTATATGGTTTTTTTTTTTTTTTTTTTACCGTTGGTGAGTATATGATAGTAGGATAATTTTCAGGAAAATGCAAGGAATTTTTGTAATTAAAATAACTAAATCAGATTTTTTATATTTTATATGGTTTTATTTGAATGTCATTTATTGGAGCTCGGTTTAGTAATAAACAAAATATTCTTGGAATATTCTCTGTAAACTAAAGACAATTTAATTTAGGGAGTAAATCCGTTATGCATAAATACTTTATGGAGACCTGTGATGATTTTTTAAACTTAGAGGGACTAAAATCGTTTTAGCTAAGTTTCTAAAGAGTTGTATCAATTTTTTTCAAAATATTATTTTGACAATTGTTCAAACACTGGAGGTTTTTTTAATTTTTGTGAATAAAATGCAAGAAATGCATCTTCAACGTCAAATGTACACATTTTCCGGCTTATCTCTGCGTCACTGCTCAACCCAAATAAGCTTTAGACATGCTGAACAATAAGCCCCCATTTGGATGAAGGAATTGAGTTATTCTGGATAGATAATTATGACAATATAGATAACAATTCTATAAGAATAAGAAATTTTCTGTTTGGTTATGTTTTTTTTAATCTAATTGAAAAATGTAAGAATAAAGGTTGAATTGTTTGATTGATGAAGAATTAAATATAAATAAGGTGTAAAAAGTTGATATGACATGTGAGCCATATTGATGTATAAGAGGTGTTGATAGGTGATTTGATGTAATGAGATGTGTTTTTTTTATATTTGTAGGTGGATCCCACTTATCTATGGAAATAGATAAACTGAGTATAGCTTATCCTAGGGGTTACTTAGAATTGTTATACTATCTTATACTCGTTTAAACTGGTCTAGTATTATCAAGTTATACTCTGCAAACAAACATCCATTTTTTCTATCTATTCTTATACCACCCTTATACCCCCCTTATACTCCCTTAACCCGTGATCCAAACGGGGGTAAGGGTGTATACACTCCATCATTTTTGTGGTTCTAACTTAGTATACAAGATATATAATATTATAGTATATATTTATTACTAAAAATGTAGAAAGGTCTATATTCAATTCATTCAAATATATTCATTTTCAGTCTTTATTCAATAAGTATATATATATTTCAAAAAATCGAGAAGTATTTTTTTTTGAGAAACAAATCATGAAGTATTGGGATTGAAAAAGTGACTATTAAAACGATTGAGCGTGAGAGTTTTGGATCAATAATGTTCTTGCTTATAAAAATTTATTTAACCCAAGTAGATATACACGTAAAAAAATAAGGAGAAAAAAATCACAAGAGAACACAGATATACATGTTTGGAAAAATTTACCTACATTCACACAAAAAATGATTTATCGTTGTCAAGTAATCGAATTGCAAAATTCTCTCAACATCTCTCATCAACACCATTTTATTCTCTTATTAAAGAATATCCTACGGAAAATGATATATCCAATCCCTTTTATAACTCCAATTGCAGTCCACACCGTGTTTTTTTTATTTAAATTATACACTCTTCAATTGAAGTACATGCCATTAAAAGTAAAGTATATATTGAGATACATAAATAGTTTTTTTTTTTTGCGTTAAAAAAATAATTTTTTTTTTTTTTTTGCGTTATACACTATAATAGCATAGTATATGATACTGTAAAACGAGCTATAAAATATCAACAATCATATCCTATACAGAACTGCCTCTCACAAAAAATAATCTCTTTAATCCAAACAAAGAAGGGACTAAACAAATAAGGTAAAATAAGAAAAATTACTAAAATACCCTGCCAAAAATTATGTGATCGAAATCATGTAGCAATTTTTTACCATTGATTTGAACAAGGAATTCACAAGTAATGCGACCAAAAATAAATAAATAAAAAAAATGGAACTTTCAGGAATTACATAATTTTCAAGTAGGGACTTTCAAGAGTGCTTCCATTAGAGAGAAGTCAAAGTGAAAGTAGTATATATACATCCTAAAGACTCTGACTTTATATACCTATAAAAAAAAGAGACAAAGATCGAGACTCAAAAGCCTACGAATTACATGTACAGTGTACAATTTAAGGCCAATACTGTACCACCAAACCTTTTCATGAATTCATGGCTTGAATTCATGAGCTCATAATAAAACCTTAATAAACACACACCTTTTCCTCCAGACACATTGACAAACAACAACATATATAGGAAAAAAATTTCTGTTACAAAAAAAGCCCTTTTCAACCCTAAATATGTATCAGAATAGTTAGAACCACAGTGAAGCTCATTAAGTCATTGCATGGATTAATTTAATTCTATAATGTTGAAAAATAAAAGCTTAATCAGGGTCCATCTTGGGTGTGTGTGGATAGGTAGAGACTTTTTAGATGAAATTCTAAAGTAAGCCCTCCCCACATATTCAACAACTAAAAATTACTCACACGATTTTAATATATTAAACACATAACACAAAAAGAGAATCCAGATTCGGGGACTCACTCAACATTAACTCTAACAATATAAGATTTTCATGTAACATAATTAATCATCAAAATTAATGATAACTTTTGATGTGGACATATCCTCTCTTTGAATAAATGTTTTGCTTTTCTTTCATGTGAAACTAAGCAATGCCTTTTCATGTGGCAAAAAAAAAAAAAAGTTCATTAATGTATTTAGTGTGATATCATATGTGGATCCTCCACTTCCCTCGAAGAACAAACTATTTATTATGAAGGGGGGAGAATTTATTATAATTGTCATTACATGATATTTAATAGAGCCCTTTTGAAGAGGGGAGGAGACATAATGGGGGAATTTGTATGCGCATGTCTCACTCCACACACTAATGTGTCTGAATTTCCACATTCAACATCAATATTGTCTCCAACTCACATGTGGTTCCTTTTAAATTTGTGCCTTTCTGCTGAATTTATTGAAGTGTTTGATTTGTGAAATGACTTTCCCCCTTTTTTTTCTTTGTTCAATAGGAGGATGGCTATATTTAATAAAGAATTGATATAGTCAGTCTGTTTTACGATCTTGTTTATAGTTTAAAAGTGTTCCTCCAGCCACTTATACACTGGGATAGTGTGATCGTAGTGTATATTATATTATCGCAGTGTATGAATTTTTCTTTTAATTTTTAAAGAAAAATATATTAATTTATCTTAGCATATCTTTTATTTTAAATAACAACGTGTGTTTCAATAAATAAATATATATATACTTTTAAAAAATCAAAACAGTTGAGACGGCGAACGCGGCTACACACATTTATCTTTTGGTTTTTAAAATTTGGTAGGCAATGCTATTCAATGTCAGGGTCCGTATCAATTATATGAAAAATTGTAGCTTGTAATTAACCACTATTAATGCAACATATATCGTACCACATTTAGATAAGTATGATTCCTCGAAGTTGGCTGAGCAAAGAAAATATATCATGAACTGTGCAATAGCACATTATGTTAGGCTTGGTATAGCCTGGTATATGATTTGTTTTTTTTTTTACCAAAAAAATATGCACACAGTTCATTTGATTATATATTTCAATTTTTTTTGATAAAATTAATTAGGGGTCCCTGCTATCACCATGATTTATTTTTAGATTCCTGAAAGTTTTCAAGTTTTTTTTAGGTCCCTCAAGCGGTGAAAAGTTATTTTTAGATCATTAAAAACGGATGTTGTTAGTCGGTCCGTCAGAAATACCAAAAATGTCTCTCGCCGTCTGTTAACATTTTGAGAAAGTTAATAATATATTAGAAATTGTTAACTAAAAACACTTAACAATGTATTAAGTAGTGTTAACAATATACTGAAAAATTGATCGGGGGGTATTTTTGTTATTTTTGACGGACATAAGTACAATTTTTATAATAGTGTAATAAAATCTTTATGCATTCTTTCTTATAAATGCAATATGGACATATTTATCATTTGTTTGATAATAATGGGGAGAAACACATAAATTAGCAGTTCTAAACCGACACTTTATCTAATAAAGCATCCCTTCCCTCTCCCATAAAATTTTTGTTATATATTTAAAGCCAATTAAATAAATTATAACGAAAGGAAATTCTCTTAATTAATGAAATACAATTTATTAAGAATAAGAGTTTGACTGAGTTGTATTGGATAAGATCAAATCTCAAATTTAATTAACAAACTATGTTGAGTTTTAACGCAAAATATTGAAAATGTAGTCTTTCATGTATTTGTGTTTCTCTCTCCCTTCTCTTCTTTTTTTTTTTTTGCTTGGTAAATAATTTCGTTTCAAGTAAAATATTATAAAATGTACATTAGAAGAAAAGAGAAGAAAGCTTGGGGAGTGAGGCAAAGATCTCTCAACCCCCAACAATTACAATCTGATGCTATAGAGAGTTTTATCTCTCAGCCTTTAACAAGAAGTAAGACCAGATGGAGTTTTATCTCTCAACCTTTTCTACGTTACCTTTTATATTTATAATATATTTAGATTTTCTACACAATTAGAGCCTAAAGGAACTAATGAAGTCCAGTAAAAGCTAAAAACATCCATCATGCTCTTACTGACCAAAATGTATTGGAACAAGGAAATTCTCTTCTTGGTCCACAGAAATGTTTAAATATTGCTCTAATTGTATCAAAGGAATTTTATCTCTAAATTAATGAATAACAAAATCTATCCATGCTTCCTTTAAAAAGAATTCAAGAAGTAGAAGAATAAGGATTTCGTCTTAGAAAATGTTAGGAATGTTCTTTTCTACAATCCTTTTACAATTCCTAAAATGTTGAATGTGTTTTTATAAAATATATATTCATTTAATGAAGCATATATATTTTCACGAAAATAATAAAATACATATGTGATTGAATTAAATGAATATTTTTTTTTATTTTCAATCCTTTTTTTTAACGTTTTTACACACAATCAATTTCACATATCTCGTTATTCATAAGTACAAATAAACAAAATATATGCTTTGTTAATTTTTTTATATAATTTTTTAAAAATAAATTATATAACTTATTAAAATATATATTCTCACTAAATAATATATATGATTATTAAAAAAAATAAAAGATATAGAGATTGAAATGAGACTGAAAACAATACGTCGTGTGTAATCGTGCTTCACTGTTAGCTGCTTTTGGATGATGGGCCCACCCTAACATATATAATTGCAATAACAATGGTCAATGACAGCTATGAAAGTAGGCCTTATATGAACATAAAAATAATAAAAAAGTTGGCTGCATCACTTTTTGTGCCACAGACGTATGTCAATATGTATATCCTGAATTTATTGTTGTTATGGTCTTTTCCTTGATTTTATTATTATTTAATCAATATTAAAATCATTTTTAACAGTTTTTTAATCTAAAAGTTGATTTTTTAAATCCATTTCTCAAAAGAAAAATTAGGGCTAAAAGCTATGGACAGATTTCTTTGAAAAAATGTTCAAAACCTTAATTTTTCAGAAACTGTGAAGAGGCAACTTTTTATAAAATCAGTTTTGAACTCAGCTTTTATCTAAAATCAATTTTACAATTGTCTAACCGAACATAACCTAAGATCTTTGTGATAAAAAAAAAACATTTATTAAAGATTGAACTAAAATTTAACTATTGGTTGGATTCATCTTCAATCACCTTCTACAAACAAGTGCGTTGGTATACATATAGTTCTTTTTTTGTCATAATTCTAGTTCTATATGTATACCTCATTCGCACTATATATTCACATAACAGATTTATAGTCGGTAGAAAAAAATTAACATTTTCTAGATTCATATAATTCGTTGGATTACATGCTCTATTTTTTAATTTATAAAAGTATGTACTTCATTGAATGAGTTATATATTTTTTTAAAAAAAAATTTAAAAAATGTGTGAATTAAAATGAAGCTAAAAAAATGGACCATAACATTTTTCTATACAACAAGGTGTTTGTACGCGAGACAATGGGAGAGGAGAGGTTAAAATGATGGTCGTTTCAATTTATAACCCTCCTAGCCAGACAGGGCCTAAGTGATAAGGGTCTTCTCTCTTTCCAATCTAGAAATTTGAGATTTTTTAAAGAGTATTAGTGAGATATTTAATTAACATATAATA
Organism: Acorus gramineus; assembly: GCA_030737835.1. Classification (NCBI taxonomy): domain Eukaryota; kingdom Viridiplantae; phylum Streptophyta; class Magnoliopsida; order Acorales; family Acoraceae; genus Acorus; species Acorus gramineus. The sequence continues at coordinate 14,693,910 of CM060847.1, read as the reverse complement.
ACATCCATCAATTAATTGAGGTCCGAATGTGTGTGAGAGACACCCTAAGAAAGGTTTGTATAAAATTGGATTAGAGCCATCATAAAATGAAATAGATAATTAGAAAATAACTACCCAATTAAAATGAGAGTTGCCTAGAATTAAACACAAGACCTAGTTCTATTTTTAATCACCAGTGGATTTAAAAAAAGAATTGATTAAATACTTAATAACTTCAATGATACATTTTCTGTTTAGTGTAATGTTTTATCTCTTATATTTATCTTATTAATATGTAGTTATAATTTTTTAATAGATAAATAGAAATAACTATTCTACCTTCTCCAGATATATATGTATGAGTGTTTATTCTAACTTTGTAACTTTGGGTATAGGCTGAACACTGATGCATAATTTTTTACCGCTGGGGTGGTGGTGAAGGAATTGCCCGATGGAGATAGAGAATAGAGATATCCCAATAGTTCATTCACTCCGAGCTAGTCCTCCGAATCCAAACTTAATTCAAAACCTCATGTTGAAACTTGAGTTGAGTTCATGTTGAGAATTGGGTCGGGCTCAGATTCATGTTAGACACCGTATTATGCGGGTTGGTTTTGAACAATTTTTTAATATGATGCATCCTATCTGAATTGTAGCCCTACTTACAATTCATTTACACGAAACAATCATGTTTTTTTTCTGATAAACAAGATTATTTTTCACTTTATCCACTTTCTACAACAAAAAATGGGATTAGTCAAATTTTGTGTTATTGGTTCAAGACTCCTTCGAAAAGCCTACACACATTAGTTTAGATGAAAATTGTCTTTTTAGAAAAATTAATGGGGTCAAGGTCCATGGAGGTGGAACACATTTAATTTAATTTACTCACCCACATAATGCAAGCAAGAACCGTTTAATTTGTCTTTAGTGGGGGCTCTGGTATGTTTTTTTTTTTCTTCTTCCTCTTCAAAAATAAAGAGAGAGAGAGACAGAGATGGATGTACATGAACAAGTGAGACAGTGAAAATAGGTGATGGTGGTCGAATTGGGTTGTGTTGCTTCCCGAGAGCAAAAACAAAAGCGATTAACAAAAACATGAGTTAACAGTTTTGTCTCAGCCAGGTCTCTTGTTTCACTGTTCCTTCCCATGTCATCTGTCATGATTCACAACAGGCTGCATTAGTACTGATTAAGGCTGTAACTTGGGTTGGGTTCAACCCGAACCTGATTTTTAAATGGGGTGGGTTGAAAAAAATAGATTCGGGTTCGAGTTCGGGTTGACAAATTCAGGTTAGTTAAATTTTCGGGTTGGGTTCGGATTGATGTTATACTCAACCCGACCCAACCCGAACCCGGTCAATAACAATAATATGTAGTGAAATCTGAACTGTTCATATCTATATCTTTTAATCTCTGCTGTTCATTCTTTTCCCCAAACTAACTTCATAAACGAAGTTATATACAAACCCTAGCCGCACCTGTCTTTCCCCTTCAAAACAACACCCAAGATTAAAGCTCTCACACTCTCTCCCCTTTAATATAACACAGATTCACAATAGGAAGCTTACCTCTTTGACTATGGATGAAAGATAGGGGTTCTGCTGAACCCACTGTTGATCATGGAGGAGATTGAGAGTCTCTGTCTCTCTCTCTACACACACACACACCCATGCTTCTCTTTCACTTTCTATGCTTCTATTCAACAGCAAGGGCTCCTGCAAATATATATATATTGAGATTTTGAGATTTTGAATTTTGATTGCTATGTCTATATTTTTAGAAATCTTTGAATAAGTTACTGATTGTGTTTGGGTTTTTCGGGTTGGGTTCGGGTTAGAGGTTTGCACTACGGGTTGGGTTCGGGTTAGTGTCACCGGGTTGAAAATCGGGTTGGGTTGAGTTTGAGTTGAAAACTTTCAACCTCGGGTTGGATTTGGGTTAGAGTCAACCCGAACCTAACCCGTCCGAGTTGCAGCCCTAATACTGATAAAACAAAAGATTCAAATATGTTATTTGTCGTACATACTCTCTTTCCACAAAGGAAAAAAAATTCAATTACTCAATGTAATAACTCAAATTTGATTTTGAATTAAAATGAAGATGCTCACATTTATGTAAAAAAAAATAATCAATGTTTAACAAAAATAAAATTTTAACCGAAACAATGAAGAAAATGATAGCAAACATACCAATAATGATACGATGATGTGATCTTTTTGTTCGTTTAAATGAACTTGGTTAAAAATTTAGTCATAAATTCAACCACTTGATCAACATTCTTTTATGAATAATGTTTCAATCCACATATGCCTTTTTTTTTTTGTGCTACATAAACGCCAAGGTTGAAACTCGTGATCTCATACTTTGTAGAATTTTTGCAAACTACTGTGCTATGGATCAAGCATCTTGGCAAAAATCTTTTTTTTTTTTTTTGCTACCATGTTTTATTTTTGTTTTTTGTTTCGCTATATACAAGTTGTGGCACTTTGATATCATTCTTTTTGTTTAAACATAAAATCATACACGATATGCACATAGTGAATGTATTTCTTTAATTATGAGTTGTTACATAGAGACTATGTTACATTCCCACCTATATTCCCCGTATACTTCGATAGTTGAAATATTTTAAATATTTTTTATAATCAATCAATATAATTCATTAGAGTATATATTCTATTTTAAAAAAAAAACTATTTTCCTAAGATGATTATACAATTTTTTTAAATTATAAATGGTGGTTGTAGACTAGCTGACGCTCTCTGTGTGACTTCTCTAACATTTTGCCTTATAAAAAATGATTTGTCCAATCCTTCATGGCCCAATAGGTTTTCTACATAATCCGATAACAATTTGGGCTGGCTTTAACAATGCCAACCTGTTCTTTTGTAAGCCCTGTATGGCAGTAAAATATAGAAAATGTTGCACCGTTCATTTTACAGTCTAAAATATAGTCCGTAGATTTTTTTTTTTTTTTTTTATAAAATCATACATATTATTTAATAAGATATGCATTTTTATAATATAAAATGAAGTAATTGAATAATATAAATAATTAAAAATATGAAAATTTTCAACAAGATATGAACTGTATTTAAGGCTTGCATTTAAGACTATGAAAGGATTGAGTGTTACAATGCTCAAAAAAAAAAAAAAGTTAAGAAAAATGATATACTCAACTCACATGTACAATCATGTCCTTAGTCCCCAATTATTTTGATTTTTTAAACTTATATATTTGTTTATTAAAGTACACTGTCATACTGAGTGAAAATGTACATTGAGGGGCACTAGTGTTTTCTTTTAGTTTTCATACATTGTGTGCAATATAATACACTTTGACAGCATAATGTGTACGCTAAGTTATTTAAGGGATTACAAAATGGACTAAATATATCAACACTCATATGGAAAACTGGCTGAGGGGTTGCTCCTAACATTATAATTACTTCAATTAACCAGAGACATCTTATTGGAATTACAGGAATATAGTTCAAACACTCAAAACATTATTCCTTCCTCTCTGGAACCTACTCCAGGGAATATAACATTTATCACTCATAAGCATTCAGTAAACAAGATAACAAAATGCAGTACAACTAAGTAATAGCTACGATTTAGATGTGCATACAATCAAGTAATGGTTGTAAGGTCACAGGACTCCACAGTTTCAGTATCATATGCCCGCTGAATGAATTCCTTTAGCAAGGAAGAAGCGTTTCTGTTTCTGTTTTTGTTTTTGTTTTTGTTTTTTGAAGTGCCATTGCAAGAAAATAACAGACTCCTATTACGTATACATAACATCATAACCTGCGAAATAGAAATGAATAATGAATAGCGTCAAAGAAATGATCAGTTTCATCAAATGCTGTTGTAATAAAATTAAGGTTAGTACAACATTGTCTTAATTTCTGGGGGCTTAAAGTGAGTAAGAGCTATAGATATGGAGATGTTCAGTAGTAGGTTGTCCTGAGAAGCTCTAGTTCTTGGGATTCTAAAATTTTGGGTTCCAACTTATAGATTTAAACTATTATATATGCTATAATAAACTCAACAACAGAGATGAACTTGCATTCATAACACTTTTAAAGATTAAAATTAACATGCTATAAGAACAATAGATGCAAAAATGAGATTGATGTCATGAGAAGCATGAAAATCTTATTATGGCCACAACTACGTAGGTCGGTAGGTGAGAAGAAACGACTTTGACAACAAAATAACCATCTGAATTAGAAATAGTAGTTTCTCAAATTTGAGAATTTTAAGTGAGTCACAGGTGGTCATCTGCAAACTAATTCTTTTAGATAAAACTTGTTAGAACAAAATAATAAAGAATTATTTTTTTAAATAAAAGTGATTGTTATGGTAGTTGTGTTCCTTTATTGGAATAATAATCCTTTAAATAAAATTTATCGATGAAAATTTTCAACCATATGGGGTTTAATGAATACCTTGCTCTTCTGAGGAAGAGCTTTCTCTTATTGATGAAGCCACACAGGTCCTCTATTTCAATCATACGCCGCTGAATGAATTCCTTCACCACCACATCATGCTCCAAGGAAGAGTTTAGCCCCCTTTCTTTTCTTTTTTTTTTTTGTTTTTTTGTTTTTTTGTATGTAGTGCTACAACATGTAAGAAAATAACAGACTCCTATTGCATATATATAGTATCATAACCTGCGAAATATAAATGAATAGCATCAAAGAAATGATCAGTTTCATCAAATGTTGTAATAAAATTAAGTAAAGTACAACACTGTGTTAATTTTCTTGGGGTTGAATATAAATATTTTCTTGAATGCTTATAGCTAGTGAGAGCTATAGATATGGAAATATTCAGTAGCAGGTTGTCCTGAGAAGCTCTAGTTCTTGGGATTCTAATATTTTCGGTTTAGATTAAAACTAATATGCTATAAACTTAGCAATAGAGATGAACTTGTATTGGTATCACTTTATAGTTTAAAAATGCGACCTGCTATAAAGACAATAGATGCAAAAAGGAGACTGATGTCAAACTAGTATGGTTGTCATTACACAGGTGAAAAGAAACAGAGTTGGAAGATGGACTAAATAGTCATCATGAATTAGAAATAGTTATTTCCAAAAACTAGGGAATTTTAAGTGAGAGTTACAGGTGGCATTCTACAACCTAACTCTTCTAGATCAAACTTGTTAGAACATAATATTAAATAAAAATGATCGATGTAGTAGCTGTGCTCCTTTAATCAGAACAGTGAGATTCCTTTAACTAAAATTTATCGTTGAAACAAATCAATTTCAATCATATGAAGCTGAATGAATTCCTTCACACCACCATACCTTGCTCCTCTGAGGAAGAGCTTTCTTTTATTGATTATGCCACACCCTTTTTTTTTTTTTTGTTGAGAAATGATATAACAAATAAGAAAATAATAGTCCTGCAATTTCCAAACTCCTACTGCATTAATACCATCTGATATACATAGCATCACCTGCGAAATAGAAATGAGTGGCATTAAACAAATGATCATTGTAATCAAATGTTGCAATAACATAATTCAGGAACGAAAGCTCAACATGTTATTAAATCCTTCTTGTTGTTTACTTGAATACTTGTAATAAGCGAGGACTATATAGATATGGAGATATTCAGCCGTAATTTTCTTGAATTGTACCTTTGATTCTAATATATTCAGTTTCAACTATATATACTAAAAGCTAATATGATGTCTAGATATGTAGATGGTTTTAGGTTGTCTTGAGGATATGATATGGCCTTTGCATTACTATTACAAATCAAAACTAACATACTATAGGGATGGAAGGCACAAATGAGACTCATTTTGTGAGAAGCACATAAAAAGTGAAAACTTACGCATAGCAAAAACTAGTATGGCTGTAACTACAGAGCTGAGAAGAAATAGAGTCTGAAGATAGATCAATAGTAGTCATGCATCAGAACATGTTGTTTCTCAAACTGGGGATTTTCATATGAGGAGTACAGGTGTTCTTCATTTGATTTAAAAACTTGTTAGAGCATAGTAAAAGAGAATGAGCTGTTAAAAGAAAAATCCTTGATGAAGTAATATGCCCTTTAATCGGAATGATGAGATTCCCAGCAGAAAAAACTCATCATTCAAAACTTAAATAACAGGTGCATTCAGATGTTCATAAATTCATGTCATTGATCACTGGAGCTCTTCCTGATTATATAAATAAACTATGTAACAGAGCTTAACAAATCAACAAAAGCATATACATACTCAAGAAAATCACACTCACAATTGAGCAACAAATGACAATTAGACCTTAACTTAAATTTGAGATATCGGAAGAGAGAGAAAAAAGAATTGGATACAAGACAAAAAGGCAGATACAAGCAAGATACATCCAACAAATCCCAATCAATGACTAATGGAGATGTTTCTAATTTCATTGCCAATTATTTTATGAATACCTTTGCTTATTTCATGAGAAAAATAGTTGTACTCTCTTTCACACAGATTAAAAATTATTGTTCACCCAAGGGTACAGAGCAGTAAAAGTGATCACACTTAAACCATAGATACTTTTTTACGGGGTATATTGTTTGATTATGTCTTGTGAAATATTGCCTGAACTTTTTAGATTTTAGGTTGTGAGATGTGAAGTGTGTCAAAATGTAAATGATTTCTTCTCAGTGGATAATTGAATGACATTTTAATTTGTGGTTAATTTTCACTTTCCCCTTCATTGAGAACTACCCAGTCTAATTCTTTCAATTCCAATATTTTCAGTTCCAACTGTATACATTAAAGCTAATATGTGGGGACATTTTTAGGTTGTTCTGTGGAGCCTTTAAAGATGAACTGGTATTCTAAGATATTTGTCTTGAAGTGCAATAATAAACAGAAAATGATGTTTCCGCACTTCCCCAACATCTATGGCATTAAATCAGAATCATCAGAATTATCAGAATCAATTGTGAATAGCATAATAGAAATGAATAGCATCAAACAAATGATCAATTTCCATCAAACATTGTTGTAACATAATTTTTTGTGGTTAAGAATAAATATTTTCTTGAATACAGATATAGCATAGGGACTCTAGATATAGAAATATTCAGCAATAAGTTGTCCTCAGAAGCTCCAGTTCCTTTGTTTTCAACATATTCTGTACTTGTAAATTAAAACTAATATGCTATAGAGATATGCAGATATTTTCATGTTGTCCTGAGGAGCCCTTAAGGATGAACTGGTCTTTGTAGCACCTTTATAGATCAACGACTGACATGCTATAGATATAAGTAACAATGCAGAAGAGAAGAAACAGGGTTGGAAGACAAAGATAAATAGCCATAATGCACAAAAAGCAGTTACTTTTGAAAATTGGGGATTTTATATGAAAGTTACAAGCGGTCTTCTCCAACCTAATTCTTCTTGATCAAACTTTCTAGAAAGACTAAAAGAGAATGAGATGCAAAAGAAATATCATGGATGAGGTAGCTGTGTTTCTTCTATCAGAATGATGAGATTCCAAATATAAGAAACTCAGCTGCCCATCATTCAAAACTCAAACAATAGATGCAGTTAGATGGTGTGAAATTCATAGATGGCTTAGATTGACAGTTCTTCTTGATTATCTAAACAGATTACAAAATAGAGTTCAACAAATAAAAAAAAAAGTATATATTTTCAAGAAAGGAAAATGTTGTACTCTTTTTATAGGTCCAAATGCAATTCTTCTATTTTTTTCGTTTTTTCAAATTATATTTCATCTATATACTTTTATAAAAACTAAAATATATACTTCAATGAATTTAATGGTGTAATTTTTAGAAAATGTAAAAAAAAAATAACGAGATATATACTTGTTATGGGAGGTATACGGGATTGTATCTAGGACGGTAAAAAGGACTTTTGTTTAAAGAAAATCACGTAGATAGAAACAATTAAGCAACAAATGACAAATTGTATATATTAGAGTTATAAAAAAAAATCCCAACAGAGATAAAAGACAAAAGGGCCAGATATATGCAAGAGATATACACAAATCCCTATAAATAATGCTTGAAAAAACAAGAAGCATGCATAAATGCAGAGGGCAATGGTGAACATACCTGGGTAATTCTTTAAGCAAGGGTTGGAAACGAGACCTGCTGTTTTCATCATCCCACACCAACCCTTCCAACCATTCCTTGTTTCCTTCTATCCACTCCAGCTTGGGTGAACTTTGGGGTCCCAGAGGGAGCTTCGTCAGTTGTGGACAATCTTTCACCTTGATATGTTTGAGTGAGGGCAATGAGAAGGCTGTAGGAGCGAGTGATCCACCATCACTGAAAAAACTAGTCAGTTTTGGCAGACCCTTCAGCTTTATATCGACCAAACTAGGTAACAGACTGTCAAACTCAACTTCTTTTTCCCCTCTCAGAATAATAACCTCCATCCGGTGACACTGATTTATTACAAGTGTCTCCAGTCGCACGAGGCCTTTGGCAAGCCCCACCGAAAAGAGAGTGCAAAAGCCACCACACCGATTTATGTTAAGAAATTGTAGGTTGCAGAAGACAGGGGACAGTGGTACAACGGACCTGCTCAAAGATGTGGAGTTGGGCTCCCCTTCTTCTTCTTCATCCTCCAAAGATATCAGTCCCTCCATTCCCGCACAGTCCAAGATATCAATCCTCTCAAGGCGTTCAAGCCTCTGGGCCAGAGTGAGTGACAAGAGGTGTCTCATTTTGTTGCAGCGGATCACATAGATTAGCTTTAAGTTGGAGAAGCTTCCCACTGGAGGTGGCATGGAACCCCTCTTCCAAATGCTCATCAACTCACTCAAGTTACTGAGGAACAACTCTTCAGACTAGGCAGTAAAGCATGACTGAAATCTTCTCCAGCCCCAACACTTATTTCACCCGTTACAATGCAGTCGTTGTTGCTGCATACCTCTCTAATAGAATCCTTCCCAGCGATATAAAGTTGTTCCAGATTATTATTGGCTCTCTTTATAACCCCATTGATATTAAATTTTGGACAATCCACGTCTTTTAAGACCCTCAATTTTTGGAGGGAGCCAGGATGAAGTGGACTGCTGCTGCATATGCCTATCAATTTCTCCATGTGCCACAGTTCCAACACTTGCAAGTCAGGTAGTATAATGCTAGGGACACCTGATCCATGGATGACAAATTCCATTTCAGGACACTTGCTTAATTCAAGATGCCCCAAACATTGGAAATCACCACCACAACCCGTGACATCCAAATGGGGGGGAATTGATCCCTTTAGAATTAGGGCATCTGTTTTCCCTAGTAACATGATAACCCATCTCGGGAGATGCGAACCCCTCAAATCAATGTTCATGAGTCTGGAATCTTTGTAAACCCAAGAGTTTTGGTTGATGTGGATTGAAAACCTTTCTAGGTTTCCTTTAAATTCCATATGTCGTGTGGCTTTAACATATTCGATATCACCCAGATGGATCGTTAATGCTACCAATTTCGTCAAGGCAAGTATCTCCTCCAGGATATAACTTTTCCCACGTCCTCCTCCCGTCACTTCCCATGGTGTCACACAACGGTCAACGTGGAATTCTTCTAATTGGGGCATGTTTGATATCACTTTTGGTGGTATTCTAATCTGTTTATTTGTCCCCAAATAATTAAATAATGGAGCTAAATACCTCAAATTGATCAACTTTCCAATGCTCTCTGGCAACTCTTCCAGTGCTGTATGTCTTAAGCGAAGCACCTCAAGGTTTATCTGGTCTCCAAGGATGGATATATCATTCAAATCATCACAATCATCTATAAGCAGTGTTCTTAGATTCGTCAGGTGACTCATGGATGCTGGCAGACGTGACATTCTGATATTTATTAGATGTAACACTCTGAGTGATGTCATCTTCTCAAAAAAATTATCAGGAATATTTTTAATTTCTTCTAATACCAGTGTGTGGATTTGCGAACATTCAGGTGGTTCCTCAGGAAGGATGATGGTATTATTATATTTCCCCAATATAGAAAGTCTCCTGCATTCTTTCAGATCATCCGCTTCATTCCAACATTGATTACCTGAACAAACTTTGGATAAGCAACCTTCCTTCTTATCTGATGCAATATATATAGCCATATCTCTAATAACATCATGCATTTTCACATAGTTTTCACTTCTTCCCTCCAACAATAAGCATGAAGCCTTGAGTTTGTTGACTAAGAATTTCACTCTATGCCTTGCCTCTTGAAGAGAGTAGACACGTTTCAAGAACTTCTCCCCCATTGCATACATAGTCAAATCTTCCACATCAATTTCAACATCTTCCCCAAACATGCTACAGAGCAAGAAACATGATTTGGTTTCCTCACCTTCTAATAGATCATAACTCACCTTCAGCCGCTTAAACATCCGTTCCAAATCGTGAATGTTTTCGGGAACATTTGCCCTTAACTGATCCAATGCAGCCTCCCAATCCGTCTTGCTTTTTCCAATCAATGCCCTTCCAATAGTCACAATAGCCAACGGCAAGCCCCTGCATTCAGAAGCCACATCCCGAGCAATACTCTGTTCAATCACCACAGTATTTTCTTCAAATAGTTTCCATGAATCGTCTTCTGATAGGACTCCCAATAATACATTTTTTTGGCTTTTCATGGAATTGCATACTTCTAAACTGCGTGATGTGAGGATGATTTTGCATCGCTCATCATCTTCAGGTATCCCCACTTCTGATAATTCTAGTCTTCCCCACATATCATCCAAGATTATGAGAATTTTACCCGCACTTTTTATTCGACCATAAAGCTTTGTTGCAGTTATTCTCTCTTGCTTGGTATCGATACCCAAACTCTCTGCCATTTCTTCTTGAATGCGTACCACACTTTGGTTTTGAGAAACAGTCACCATCACAACCTCATCAAACATGCTTTTTTCCTTTACTTGTATCATGACATATTTTGCTAAGGTCGTTTTTCCAACTCCTCCCATTCCATGGATTCCGATCATGTGGATCCCAGGGTCGCCCAATGCATGCACTATTTGATTTGCTGCCAATAGCGTGGACTCGAAGGACCGAATACCTGCAGCAGCCAGCTCTTCGATGCCTGGAATCGGTGCGGTCAAAAACATGTTTTCGAATTTCTTTTGTAGGAGCTCATCAACCTCGGCTTTCTTCCTCACCGCTTCCTTGCCCAGACGATAACGTGAGCCCAATTCAGAAAGCCAAGTGAAGCAGCGCTTCTGCTCTCCAACATCAGCAGCACTTCTCTTGTTTTCAGCTTCGACTTGTTCGGTTTTTTCAAACCAGTGCTTCAGTTCATTCGTCGGGTCTTTTCCCCCTCTTCTGGCTTGAGTTGTCATCTCCTCTCGGTCTTTCTTAATCCGCTCCAAGTCCTCTAAACAGGTTTTGAGCTCGTTGACATATCTCTTACAATAAATGAAGTAACGCACATGGCGTTTTATGGGCTCCCATAGTTCCTTGATGATGATATCCTTCCCGACATCCGTGATCACAGACGTCATGGGGTCTTCTGATGGACGGATGTGAATATCTGTATAACCAGAGAAATACCTTGAGACTCTTAACCCATTGGTTGACAAATGCATCATGTAAGTGTTGCGAACTTCCGATTAGATTGTACCAGTGAGAAAGGCACATTGGCGTATTATTTTTTGTATGTACTTGTTAGGTAATATTGGTGACAGTGTTCTAAAAATACTTTTTAGACGCCTAAGAATCCCTCATTAGATTTTTTAGTTTTAAGTTACTGTAAACATATCTATTTAGGAATCGATCATTCCCTTCTTAAAACTTGCCCTCAATTATAATTTATTGGTAGTTAAACTTTAGTGAGAGAAACACCGTGAAGCTAAATAGATAACATATGTAAATTTGTTTTTTGGTATACAAATAAAATAAATTAAGAGCATAGGAGATAAAAGTGTATTCATTTGGAGTATTTAAACTTACCTGAGTATGGATCGACCAGGTCACCAAGAGAACAACAGAGGAAGATGAAAACCCAAAACAATATAACAAATGAGATTTTTTTTTTTTTTTTTTTTGGTGGTGGTGCGTCAAGAGTTGAGGCCGTCAAGAGTTTTGGACACCAGAGAAATAGAGATGACCTGGTTAACACATGTAAATCAAATTTATTTTAGATTGCTAGTTATCTAATTAGCACCTACTTATTTGTGACATAATTGTAATTTCGATCACACACACATGCTAGTAGATTAACAAATTTCAATTCAATGAAAAATCATTAATTATATATTAAACAAAAGCCTTTATGGTTCTTAAGGCTAGTAGAAGGACATCCTTCTTTCGAGCGACCTCGGGTGACTGTTCTGCCAGAAACTAACTTTAAACAAGTCTCACTGATGACTTGTGTATGTGTTTGGGTGGAACTATACTCACACAGTTTGATGTACCCAAGTTTTAAAGTAGTAATAGACTAATAGTTGTAGTTTCGACTGACCCGTTGTTGTTGGTATTTGATGTATGATATATTTTGATACAGATGAGACCATCAAAGATGTTTATCAAATAAATTATAAAAATATCAATTGATGGAAATAAAGGGTCGCGATTTTGAAATCACATCAAATTTTACATGGAGATAGATATCATAGAAAGCTTCCATATTAGTGGTTACACAACTAAAAATCCATCAAAATTTTTGGTGATTCTTTGGTACATGCATGAACGTCATAAATTGAGGATGTTTTTGCTAAGTAAATTAAGGAAAAATCGATCTAACACTTGAATTTCAATCAACTATTATATTTAAGGCTGTAACTTGGGTTGGGTTGAACTCGAACCCGACGGGTTGAATCCGATTTTTACATGAGTTGAGTAGACCAAATCGGGTTCGGGTTCGCCAATTCGGGTTGACTCACAAATCGGGTTGGGTTTGAGTTGGCCTCACTCACAACCCGACCCAACCCAAACCCGTAAACTAATAGTTAAAAAAAAAATCATGGACGTTCATTCTGTAGCTTCTAATCTGGGTATTCCAAATTTTAGATAAATCTAGCTAATCTTACATGTTGGGTCGGGTTGATTTATTTAATTTGCACATCATATTAAAAATTTGGGTTGGGTCAGGTTAGGGTTGAATAATTTGAAATTCGAATTGGATTCGGATTGGAGTCAACCAGAACCCAACCCGCCTGAGTTGCAGCCCTAATTATATTCCCTTCCAAACTATAACATGTCAAAAACAACCAAGCATTGAACATTATTTTTTGGAAAAAAATACATATACCCCTTGAAAGTTTTTATTAATATTCATATCCCCATGTTTTTTTTTTCTTTCTGAAAATCTATATGAACCCCTGAAAGTTTTCTTTATTAACCAAAAAATACCCCTGAGTTAAATTGTCACTAGTTTAGGAAGAATATTTGTAAAATATTCCGTTAGTTAATGTCACTCTAAAAATATATATTCATATAACCCCTGAATGATTGCGAATATACATAACAATTTATGACCACACTTTTTTCTTAATATCCATATTACCCTCTACCGTCATCGAGTTAAAACTTATGTGTCGCTAACCTAACAATACAACAATTTATTCTTAACACAGTAGGGTATTTTGATAATTTAGATGGATCATATTAAATTTTTCTTAAATCTCATGAGCTTATTTGGATAAATGCATTTGCAACACCTTTAGATGAAAAAAATATACCATGAATATTCCCTAAAATTTAATAGAAAACTAACTCATGGTATAAATTTTTATCTATGAGAAAATATATATAGGGGGTTATATATATTGATATTCACAAACTTTAAAGAGGTTATATATATGTATTTTTTTCTAAGATGTGGGTGAAAGTGATGTGGATAAAAAGGTAATTTAATCAGGTATAGTTAAGTTATCCACACCCTAGTTTGAAGGTCTTAACGGCAGTGGGATATAACTCAAACAATCAAGGGGTTATATGAATTTTTGAAAAAAAGAGGATCGATATGGATATAAGTAAACTTTCAAAGGGCTACATGCATTTTCTCTTTTTTCTAATGAGTTTTTAGATAGAATTATCCTTTAGATGTAACACGCATAAATTCATTGTTAGATAATTCTATTTAGATTTATGTATTTTTACATTATGTTTATATTTTTAAAAGATTGATAGCAATTACTCGATGAAATATTTTCTAGAAAAATATATATGTCTAGTCATGTGTGTAGCCCCATCCGTGATCCTCGTATTTTTTTAAAAGAAAAATATGCACTCGTCTATTGAATTACATATTCAAATAAAAAGTAAGTTTACACTGAGATTCACTAATGTATTTTTAATTTTCATACATTAGGGGACCGTTTCTAGACTGTAGAGGGAACTGTAAAACAGGTTAAATGTATCAATGCTCATATTCACTGAATATATTTCTTAAGGACTTATTATACTCAATCATTTTCATGGTCTAAAATATAATTTACATTTAGAAATGAAAAAAAAACACGTGATCTAAGTTGTGGACTGAAAACATAGACCATGTATGTTTTGCGTACTTATATATATGTCACAAAACACTGGAATATAATTAGACAAATATGATGAAATAGATTGAGAGAAGTGCAATCGTTTGGAGTATTTGAACTTACCAGAGTTTGGATTCGGTGATTCGGTCACGAAGAGAACAACAGAGGAAGATATAAATATAATAAATATAAGAAGCTGAGACTATCAACTGTTTTGGACACCGAGAGAAATTAATAGTGATGATTACCTGGCCAACATGTACATGAAAGTTATTTTAGGGTGTGAATAAACAAAAGTTACGTGCACATGTTAAATACACAATAAATGAAAAGTAGTGCTGTTACACCCAGATCTATTTTTAACCTTAGTTTCAGTCCTATATACGATAATAAAAAATTAACGGAGCATATGCTCATGTTAATAAAGTATATGTTTCAAAAAAATGTTTTTACACATTTTCTATAAATACATTCATGCAGTTCATTGGAGTATATGTTTCATTTTTTATAAAAGCATATTATTTTTAAAAAATTCAAAACACATATAGACTGCATTTAAGACTGAAAATAAAGTTGTATGTAACATTATCAAATGAAAATGAAATAAACAAAAAGTCTATATGGTCCTAAAGATAGATGGCAATGGGACGGATAGGTTTCACCAAACTCGGATCCACTAAAATTTTTTTTTATCTCAAATCTGTCTCAAATCCAAGACTTGTTTAAATGTTATGTCTCTAAACGGATTTTTTAGGAAAAAAAATATCCGATTTAAGTTGGGTGTCGGATAGATCATATCAACTTAGGCATCGGTAACGGGCTGGCCGGCCCGGGTCACAAAAAAGATCCTGCGGGTCGGGCTTGGCGGCTTGGGCCACAGGTGGACCTCAAAGGCCCACCAAAAAAATATTTTTGAGGCTTTTCACATACCCATGGATCGGGTCTGTGGGCTCTATGAGTTCAGACCAGACCACAAAGTGAGGCCCGAGCCCGGCCCGTAAACGAGGTCGGGCAGGTTGGATTTCAGATTAAATGATGACCTGTACATCAAGTGGGTAGGGTTTTCTGGATTGTGAAAAAATGCAGGGGATTATCTGCATTTTTATATTTTTGTAGAGAGTTGTATGGATTTTTCCTTTTTCAATTAGAATAATGAATGTTAATTTAAAAATGTAAATTAAATTGTAAGGGGTAATAAATCCATCCATCTTTGTCTTTGTTCACATGTCAATATGAGAACAAAATGTAAAGATAAATATTATCCAACTTTTAAGTGAAACAAAAGTTTTTATTTTCATTTTAAATTGACATATTTGTCCTAGGGATGGATAACAATGGGACTACCTCAATCAGATACCCGATGAGGTGGGTTAGGAGGATATAAAATGAAACATGGGGTGTCTGGGACGGAAAGCGGGTTTATTTAACAATACCCGTCCCAAACCCTCCCTGGGTGGGGTGCAATTAATATTATGATCAAATATTATTTTCAAACCATGCTCCAACCCAAATGGATGTCATGTTTGATGTTTAATTAATTTTTTTTTATGTTATTTTTAATTGATAATATTTGTTATTTATGATGAATGCTGATGTTTATTTTATTTCTTATTTTGTAGATTATATTCCAACATTTTTCCCTCTTTGAAACGTGAGGATAACATTTAGCACTCAAAAGCATTCAGTAAATAAATGACAAGATGCACAAGACCACTAAATTATTCAATGCATGTTCGAGGAAACTCCATAAGAATTCTGCTTACATTTAGCATTCAAAAGCATTCGAAGTTTGCTTATATTACTACTCCGAAAGAATTCACAACATTTATTTGGTTTTGTTGAATTTTTCATTGCTTATAAATATGAAAGCAGAGTGCTGATGAGAATATTAAAATTACACAATGCACGTACGAGGAAACTACAATAAAAACTGAAGCAAATCTGAAAAACAACACACTGTTTTGTGAAACACAAGGACATATATATAAATGCCCAAGATGAAACAACTCAATTTCAATCACATGCTGTTGAATGAATTCCTTCAGCCATACCTTGCCAGAAATAATTACATTCAATCACATTCAATTATTCAAATAAAATAATTACTTCACATCATCACTAAATAACTGAACCTTCATGACACTTCATGACAGTGACATGATAGTGCTCATTACCTTATGGTCGAATAAAACATATAAGATCTTATGATGCCTACTACCACATTATAGGTTACACAAAAAATAAAAAATCGATGAACTATACAAAAGATAAACAACTTTATGAAACTAATTAATCCAAATTCAAAGTAAAATTCATGCCTCTTATACAATATAAAATTATTGTACAACAGGCATTAATTTTACTTTCAATTTAAATTAATTTTTTTCTTTTTCTCATAAATTTACAAATATTTTGTATAATTCTTCGGTTCTTCATTTTTATGTGATATGTAAAAAGTGGTGGTAGATATCGCAATTAATACTACTACTATATGTCAAACGATTATATGATAAAGCCATATCAGGATACTGTCATTAAAATTCAGTAATTTAATGCTATTAAGTAATTATTTTATTTGAGACATTGAATATCATCTGCCCGTTTGTTATAATTCAAGACAACTAGTATATGATTATATATGCCACAATTAAATCGTTTAATTCAACATTGAAAACACTTACATGTGACAAAAAGTATTGCACGTATAATGGTGATTCTATACCACCTATAGAGCTTATTTAGCACGACTTTGACCAAACTCATATCGAAAACCATCCAAAAGAAAAGACAGAACAAACAAACAGTAAAAAAAAATGTGTCCAAAAGAAAAAAAAAAACAGAACAAAATAAACACAAACACACCTAAAATCAAAGAACATATTGAACATTAAATAAATCAACATCCATAAAGAAAGTAATGGTGTACCTCTTCACAAGCCCCTGAACCTGAAATCTGAAATCTGGATCTTCTTCAGAATAAGAAAATCAGATCCTCTCAAAACCTTCAAAAAGAAAAGATGTAAATCAATTATCAAAGTTTTGATGCCTAAATCATTGAAATCTATACATTGATCGATTGATCAAAAACAAATCAAAAGGACCACCGTCCCTGACGAGGTTCAGATCAATTCATCACACCCCGAAAAGAA
The DNA here is from genome assembly GCA_030737835.1 of Acorus gramineus. Taxonomy (NCBI): domain Eukaryota; kingdom Viridiplantae; phylum Streptophyta; class Magnoliopsida; order Acorales; family Acoraceae; genus Acorus; species Acorus gramineus. The sequence continues at coordinate 14,676,324 of CM060847.1, read as the reverse complement.
CATTCTTTCAAAGAAATCCAATGAAGTAAAAAATACAGATAGAAAATGCAAGAAACGCAGACCTCAGTGAACCTCCTGGCGATCCCTGTTGACAAAGACCTTGATCGCGTCTTCGGGGCTGGCGATAACCATCTAAACATAATCAAGATCAATCAGTAAAACAACATCATGAAGCATCAATAAACATGTAAACATGATCTCTAATTCATAGAATGCTTTCTTTTGGAGTCTTACAAAGGACTTGCGTGTCATTAATGAAACAGAACCACAGCCACATATCCCCTGCTCTTACAAAAAAAATACACACACTTCCCTGTTTTTCAAAAAAACTTTAACAGAACAAAATAAAATCAGCATAAACTCAAACAAAAGGAATATTTTACATGGGAATCAAGGCAGCCATAACAAGAAGATGAGGGGGGAGTGCGTTAACCAAAAAAAATCACAAAACTTTTCAAAAGGAATCCTGGACTACAAGAAACTCAAAAATAATGAAATATTTGTTTAAAAAAAACATACAACATCATAGAAGCCACAAATATTGAAAAAAAAAAAAGTGAAATCAAATGATCCACAAAGATTCAAAATCTATCCAAAAAAAGCAGAACACACAAAAAAAAAAAAAAAAAACCTAAAAACAAAGCACATATTGAACATTTAATAAACCAAATCTCTAAAGAGAAAGAGTGATTGTGTACCTTTTCACAAGCCCCGAGTATGAAATCTGGATCTTCTTCAGAATTTAAAAAAAAATCAGATCCCCTCAAAACCTTAAAAAAAATGACGTAAATCAATTATCAAAAGTTTTAATGCCTAAATCATTGAAATATAAACAAACCCACATCGATCGATCAAAAAAAATATATATATCAAAAGGACCACCTGACCCCGACGAGGCTCAGACTTCAGATCAATTCATCACCCCCAAAAAGATCACTCTTTTAACCATAAACGATGCGATTTCCAAAGAAATCCAATGAAGTCAGATACAGATCGAAAGTGAAGAACACATAACTCGGAGAACCTCCCGTTGATGTTTTTATAATCCAATGAAGTCAGATACAGATAGAAAGTCAGATACAATTTATTGCGGCCCTACTTACAATTCATTTACACGAAACAATTTTTTTTTTTTTTTTTTTTTCTGATGAGCAAGATTATTTTTCATTTTATCCACTCTATACAACAAAAATAGAATTAGTCAAATTTTGTGTTATTGGTTTAAGAATCCTCTGAAAAGCCTAAACACATTAGTTTAGTTGAAAATTGTCTTTTTAGAAAATTAATGGGGTCAATGTCCATGGAGATGGAACACATTTAATTTAATTTACTCACCCACGTAAGGCAAACAAGAACCGTTTAATTTGTCTTCAGTGGGGGCTCTGGTATGTTTTTTTTGGGAAAATTGTTCAAATGTACCTGGACCGAGCCCCCTATTTTTTTCATGCCCCTTAACCTGGGGAAATTATATTTTTATCCCTGCTTTTTTATCCCCTTGTTTTTTTACCCCTCTTTTTTTTAAATACCACATATACCCTTTTATAAAAGACAAAACCATCACAAAACACTCTTCTTCTTCCTCCAGTCCAGCCGGAACCCTATTTTGGTTGTGCTCTTCTTCTTCTTCCCTTCTTTTTGTTTTGCTCTTCTTCTTCTTCCCTCCCCACTGTTTCGAACTCATCTTGGCACCGTCGCAGCTCACCTTTCTCCATTTGGCCCGATCTACCACTAGACGATTTCCGATTGCCCGATCTCACACCGCCTAGTATGGTTTTATAGGGATGTGATGACCGTTGGATGTGTTCAACGGCTAGTTTCATTTTTCATCTGGGTCGTTGAGTGGAGATTCATTGATTGGACGGATGGGATGCATCGATGAGATATCAGTTTGATATGGGCCGTGCATTCCGAAAAAGGGTCCACGTGATTTGATGGCCAAGAGTTGTTGAGCACTTGAGCTTTGTTACACCCGATCATTTCATTTTTATAGTCCTAAATACAATTCTATTTACTATGTCTTGATAGAAATTTTTTAAAATTTTTATGAATGATATCATTTATTATTGAAGTATATATATTTCACATTTTATAGAAATATATATATCTCATTACATGAGGTATATAATTTTTTTAAATAAAAAACATATAAAAAAGAAATTACATTTTCTAGATTCATACAATTCATTAGACTACGTGCTCCATTTTATTGGATAAATTATATTTTTAATTTTTTTTTTTAAATGTGTGAACTGAAATGAAGCTAAAAAAAGGACCGTAAGTAACATTTTCCTATACAACAAGATGTTTGTATGTGAGACTATGAGAGAGAAGTTAAAATTATGGTCGTTTCAATTTATAATCCTCCTAGCTAAACAGGGCCTAAGTGATAAGGGTCTTCTCTTTCCGTTCTAGAAATTTGAGATTTTTTAAAGAGCATTAGTGAGATGTTTAATTAACATATAATAACATCCATCAATTAATAGAGGTCCGAATGTGTGTGAGAGACACCCTATAAGAAAGGTTTGTATAAAATTGGATTAGAGCCA